>QXTE01000130.1:742660-846271 GCA_003942145.1 Platysternon megacephalum | reverse complement strand
GAGGGGGGGGGGGGGGGGGGGTTCCCACACAGTCATCTGCCCTGGTTTATCGAATCCAATTTGAAATCATGCCAGTGACACTCTGCTTGTAGGCAAGCCCTGGTTAGATTCAGTCCTGCTGACTCATCACAGTTCCGGTTTCCCTTTTCATGAGGGATATTGGCAAGAACAGGACCTTTCTTTCTCCTGCTTGTTCCTACCAGGAGCCAGAACTCTGTGACACCACAGAGAGTTGCCATGAATATCTCATCCCTGTTCTTTTCATTCTTCTCCTCTTTTTGCTCTTCCTTCCCTCTCTGTATCCTTCACTCCTTCTTTCTTTCTCTTCGCTCCACCCATTCCTCTCTTTCTTGTATTTTTCTGCCTCACTTTCCCTTTATCCATTTTTCCTATCCCTTCAATATTTTCTCTTCTCTACTTTTTTCTATTTATCTTTTTTCCTCTCTCCCTCTTCTTCATTTTTTCTCCTTTCTGCCCATCCCCTCAACCATCTGCCTCTTCTCTTTGTTTTGCTATCCCTCATAATTTTTCCATCTACCTTTTTCCCACCTTCTTTTCCCTTTCCTCTCCCCATTCTCCCTTTCTGTCTCACTTCAGCTCCTACCCACAACCTATCTGTCTCCCCGCTATGTACAAAGATCTTCCTTTCTAATATTCAAGAGTTTCTCCATCTGAATAGAGATCTCCCTGCTCAGCTGCATGATCTGAGAGGAATCTTCTTTCCTGAGGTGTTCATGCAAAAGGAGAGGCTGTAGAGCTTGCTGTCCATGACCTTTAATAATAACACAACCCTCTCCACCGAAGAAATGATGGATTTCTGTTGTTGAAATCACTGCCAAGAGAAATAGATCAATTGATATTTCCAGGCCAGAGAGCTCTGCGATATCACAGCAAAGGGGAATGACACCTTCACTTCTTCCTCTACCCCATTTTAAAATTCGGGGTGAAATCCTAGCCTAACAAAGTGTGAAAAATCGGGACAGGGAGTGGGGGGTAATTGGCACCTATATAAGAAAAAGCCCCAAATATCAGGACTGTCCCTATAAAATCGGGGCATCTGGTCATCCTAAACAAAGTCAATGACAAACTTGGTTTGAGCATTGGCCTGCTTAAACCCAGGGTTGTGAGTTCAATCCTTGAGGGGGCCATTTAGGGAACTGGGGTAAAAATCTATCTGGGGAGTGGTCCTGCTTTGAGCAGGGGGTTGGACTAGATGACCTCCCTGAGGTCCCTTCCAACCCTGATATTCTATGATATACTTAAATAAAATTCTATGATTCCTTTTGACTTCAGTGCCATCAGGATTTCACCCTCTGCCTTTGCTTCCCCGCAAAGCTCATTTTAGATCTGCGCCCATGAGGCCTGGGAAGAAATAACCAGTGATGGACTAGGCACTTAGTTCAGTAAGGCACCACAAGCCAGTGTGGCATCTTCCCCAGGCACAAAGGGTTCCAAAGCCTCCATCAGGGTAAGACTATGTCTCCAAGAGAAAAGGAGCCTGTATTGCATTCCAGTGCCCACCCCTGCAAACAGGGACCATCTAAAAGAAACCTACCTTTGCATACAGCATGTCTTGCATAGAAGACGCTTTCCAATCAGTTTTCTTTCTCTTTTTCTGCTCTTGTTTTCTCTTTCTTTGCTTCTCTGTGGGAAAGAGAGAATCTCAGAGGAGAGAATGGGCTGCCACGGCCAAGGCTCAGCCATGAGCCATCCTAATCTATTTTTATGGGACGGGGGGGTTATATTTTATTTGAATTCCAAAACCGTGTGCATGTTCCCGGACTGCACAGACAAATCCCGCCTGCCTCTCACACTAGTAGGGTCTCCAAGCCGAGCAACAACCCAGCCTCGAGGTGATGCCCTGGGGAAGTCTGCACCAGAGACAAAGGCCTGATGCTGCTGGTCTTCATTCACCATGGCTGGCACTTCCGGTGGTCAGTCACGGGCAAGGGGGAGACCTTGTTGGCCATGCCCAAGGGCACTCTGCAGCAGGAGGCACTCACTCCTTCTGCTCTTTGTAGGGGAGAAGGGCTAACGAGGAGACAGAAAACCCAGGGCCAGATCCTGGCCTGTTTGTTTAGCTGAGAGCCTGTTGGAGCTGGAGCAAGTTAGAGGAGTCTCCAGGCTGCTTAAATTGTACTGGGGACCAAACCAACCCCCACCAAGGTCAGGGGAGCTGCAAAGGGGGACTCAGAGCCACCTTTGCCCTCCCACACCCAGGGCCGGCTCTAGCGTTTTTGCCGCCCCAAGCACCAAAAAAAAAAAAAAAAGCCGCGATCGCGATCGGCGGCAATTCGGCGGCAGGTCCTTCGCTCCGAGAGGGAGTGACGGCCCCGCCACCAAATTGCCGCCGAACGGCCGGAGGTGCCACCCCCCTCTTCATTGGCTGCCTCAGGCACCTGCTTGCTACGCTGGTGCCTGGAGCCGGCCCTGCCCACACCTCAGCTGTACTGAGGAGAGCTCAGCCAGGAACACGGTGTGGACGTGGGCTTGGGGGGACCTGTAATGAACTTCCCAGGGCAGGTGTGTAGTTCCCCTCACAGTCCCAGATCCCTGACTCAGGGATCAGGAAAGGGTAATGAACATCCCAGTCTCGGGGGATCAGGCCCCCCTCAAAGCCCAGCCCCAGCTCTAGGTTGCAGTGAGGGGAGGATAATGAATTTTCCAGCCTGGGGGGTGTCATTCTTCCAGGCCAGCCCCCACAGTTCAATCAGGTCAGCCCATGGGGGAGAGTATTCCTGGATTAACCCACTCCACTATCCCTCCCCTTCCCTGAACATCTCTCCCCAGTAGAGAGGTACATTTGCCATGTACCTTTCATCCTTTGCAGAGTTTAGATAAATCTCTCCCCACTACCACCACTGCCAGCCCTCCCCCGCCGCCCGCCCCCCCTTCCTCCTCTCCCTCCACAGCTGAAAGTCATCAGGCCCAGCTAGGTCTTCTCCCACTTATGCAGCTCATGAATATTTAACAGCATCTGCTCTGGAGGCGATAAAGCCTACCAATCCTTGACAAATATGGCCTAATCTTTTCAATTTCGGGGTGCAAATATTCCTTCTGAGTCCTGTTTGTCACCTAGATTAATGACCGTGGGTCCCATAATCCTTTGGTGCTAATTCAAGTGGTGGCTAGCAGGACTGTTCGTGGCAGGAGGATGCTGGGATACATATGAAGGAGAGATTACTCACTTGAGGTTTCCTTACAGCACGGCTTTGTTTCTTGGTTGTTTTTCCTTTGTACCAGCTGAATATTCAAGCTGGATTTCGCACTGCGAGGTGGCCGGGGGGAGGGCGGTGCTGAAAGAGTACATGCAAGTAACATGTCCAAAAATTAAACACATCTTCTCCTCTTCGGCCTTATCTTTTCCACAGCCACCCTAGGGGGATCACAGCTCCTTGAGCGGCAATGAAAGACAGAGGCTTCAACCAAAACCCAGCTTCAGATCTTCATAAAGGACCAGATCCAAATATCCCTTCCAAACAGCCCCCAAATTTGGAAGTAACTTTTTTTTTTTTTTTTTTTTTTGGCCAGCACTCAAGTTTTGAAGCGTTGAGTCCAGGGTTCCCCTCAGAGAGAGATGGAGTTTGGATCCCGATCTGTAGCTCAGAGGAAGGGTTTGGACTCAGTGGTTCGGTTCAGCCCATATCTGATTGGAATTGCTATGAGGTATTGTGCAAGAACGGATTCGCTATCTCAGTCCCAGTCTATGCCAGCAGTAGGCTCTACAGGGAATAATACAAGGCCTAGTCAGCTAGTCTGCTCCCAATCTATCCCAGATTTCACTGTGGGCAAAATTTCATTGTGTGTGTTTTGTGAATTGCTTTATGCCTCAACCAGTGCTCCTCCAACGTTCCCCACAGTGACTCCGGCTGGGATAGGATGGGCCTGGGGTCGCTCCAAGTTCTCCCACAGCCAACACTCCTGCATCATCACTTGCAGAGACTGCTGTCCAGACTAGATTTGGGTGGCCTGAATTCCTACATCATTTCCTATAGTGATTGTTGCTGGGAGCAGGGCTGGCTTTAGTAAGTGCAGGGCCCGATTCGAATACCTGGCGGCGGTCCGAGTCTTCGGCGGCACGGCGGGTCCTTCACTCGCTCCGGGTCTTCCATGGCACTGAAGGACCCGCTGCCGAAGACCCGGAGCAAGTGAAGGATCCGCCGCCAACGTGCCGCCGAAGACCCGGACCACTGCCGGGTGAGTAAAAAAATTTTAAAGGCGCCTAAGTTAGGCGCTCTTCTTTAGGGCGCGGGGCCCGAATCGGGGGAATCGGCCTAAGCCGGCCCTGGCTGGGAGACGTGTCTGTGAGCTCCATTATAGCTACTGCTCCTGCATTGCTCCCGACGCTTGCTCCACTTGGAAACAGCTGAGATTAGATCAGCGGAGAACCAGCTGTGACTGCAATGCAGCTCCCAGCTACACTGCTCCTAAGTTCTTCCAGCAGGAGACCCTGTAGGGAATAGCACAAGATCAATGGCTGGGCTGGGAGAGCTCACGTATTCTGGCCCCAGCTTTTCCCAGCCAGAATCACTGTGAGAAATGATGTAGATTGGAGCTCTGGCAGCATGGGAGCTCCCAGATCCAATGCTTGCTGCAGACTGTGTCGGTAATAGTGCAGGAGCACTGACTGTGCGAGCCATCCCAACGCTCCCCGGGTTCCGGCCTCTCCCAGCACGCATCACCATGGATGTGTTGCAGCAGGTGCTGGTTGCAAAATAAAGGGTCACAAGGCAATCCAGAGAGAACACACAAGACAATTTTACCCAGGGCGAAATCTGGGCCATGCAGCCCTTTCAGCAAATAAAGACAGTATTTCTTTTGCCCAGCCAAGAAAAAGGAAAATAGGGAGAGAGAGGAAAAATCAATGCTGGAGCTGATCAGTGATATCGACAACTTAGCTAAGGGGGCTGACGGCTCCTATTCATTGCATCAGAATGCACAGGGGCAGCTTCATTCTTCCGCTCCAGTGCAGCATGAGGCTTTCAAGAGGGACATTCTTAACAGGTCTAACTATAGCCCAGTGTCAGCGAAAGCTGTAATGGCCAGCCAGAAATCGAAGATTTGTTATTATCTAGTGGTGGAACAATAGCATGGCGGGTGTATTCATCACTGCCCCAGCCCTGTGGGGTGAAAATATGTTGAGATTGCAGATTACTTATTTATAATTTGGCAGATGGGGCATAGTATTGGCCAGCAGGAAGGATACTTTGCCTGCACTCCGTTTAAAAATGGGAGGAACTGAAATGTCCAGGAACCAAAATGTCATGGGGCTTTAGAATTAGCACCATGATCAGAAAAAAACCAGTGGGCAGATTGTCAGGTGGTGACGTCTACTGAGCTACAGCAACTGTGAATCTGGGTGTTGGTGCATCTGGGATGGTTGTTAGAAAAGTGGGTCGAAATAGGTTGTTTCATTGAAGCCAAAACATTTTGTGGTGACGTATTAATTTCAACAAAGTTTACATTTATGACCAGAGAGAGAGAGAGAGAGAGAGAGAGGGTTTGTCTACACAGTACAGCAATGCACACCAAAGAGGTGTAAACAGTACATTCACACACACTAGGGAACTTATAGTGTGCACCAGCCTGGTCTACATGGGGCACATTAGAATTCATACCCCACTGGTGCACAGTGCTGCACCATGTAGATAAGCCGATAGACACAAGTTGAAAACTTAAACTTGTTGATCCAATAACAGATGTTTTCAAATATATTTTTGAAACAAAAGTATGTGGAGGGGTTTCGTTTTTGTTCCAATGTGAAATGAAAACAAATCTTGAAACCTGGAAAGTTCTCATGAAACAGAATTATCATCCTCTGGTCAGCTCTAGGGGTTAGTGGTGGAGTAACCTCAGAAGGATCAACAGGGATCAGTTCAGATCAACACCAAGAATGTGGTGGTTTATCAGAACAATGGCTGTGCTGAACACAGATTGGTTCAGACTAGTGGTCCATCTAATCCAGAAATCTGCCTTCAGCACTGGCAAGTCCTAGATGCTTCAGAGAAAAGTGCAAGAAAATTTGCAGTAGGCAGTTATGGAATAATAACCCATCCCATTACTGAGGGCACCCACTTCCCTATGGAATCAGGAAGAAGGGAAGTTAACATTTCTGAACCACCAGTAGAGCTAGTTAGAAACTTTCCATTGAAATATTGTTGTTTCAGTTGGGGTTTATTGGTGAAATTTGTTTTTTCAATTAGATTAACATTTTTATTAAAACAATTTCACCTTTTTTGAAAAAAATTTCAAGTAAAACGTCAAAACCCAATGAGTCTTGGCATCCAAAAACTGAACATTTTTAGTTTCCAATTGCCAAAAACAAAACAAAACAAAAAAGCCAAGAAATTTTTCAGTCAAAACCAAAGAAAATCCATTTTTGTCCAAATTTCTGGGGAGAAGAAAAGATTTGTTGACCAGCTCTTACCATAAGTGTCATTTCAAGTTTGCAGCGAATAGTCGATTCTGTTCTTGTCTGGGAAATGATTCCCACCCCTGCGGCTTGTCTCTCAGGCCAGAAGAACTCAACTGGATGATTCAGACGGGGTTTCAGGTTTGTGTTCACAATAACACTGACCTGAGGCTATAGTGCTTGCTACTTCCCATTTTCCTGGAGGCACCAAGTCAAAAGGAAACCAGTGACACCACCGAAAAGGAGATAGATGGGTGATGTCGTTGAGAACCAGACATGCTCCCATCCCTGAGAAGACCTAGCGTTGACATCACCAGGGCCAAATGCTCCTCCGATAAACCTTCCATTGGCTTTTTTTGATTGAGTAAAGGCCTCAGGACTTGGCCCCATGGAAACAAGCAAACAAACAAAACCTGGGCAGGGGAGTGGGAAGAGAAGAGAAAGGAAAGAAGAGATGTGCTGGCACGTGTGCTAACAATTCAGTGTTCATGGAAGAACAACAAGGCCAAGAAGGACCCTGGAGGCTATTTTGTGACACACACACACACACACTCACTCACCCACCCACCCACCCCCAACACATCCAACAGGGTGAAACACAGATAAGGAAGTCCCAGTAGCCTTAGCCAAAGTTCTGAAGTCAGGATTTTGGAATACAAACCCATTGAAATGTCATGTACTGACCAAAGGGTGACAGAGTGCATGTGAGTGGGTGTGAGCTGTATGCTTTCTAATCCACTCGGCCAGCCCCAGAAGGCTACCCCCACCAGCAAAAACAAAATGTCAAGGTGACTATCAGAGCATCAGCCAGCCATGCAAATCCCTCTGTTCCTCACAATGACCCACAGCCTGCATTCCTGCTGGGACGTGGTGCCGGAGAGCAGGGGGCTTCCCATTGAATCAGAGGGAAGTTAGTTTCCCTTCCAAAGAGGGCTGCAAACAGCTTTTCTCTCTAACTATGCGTATATACTGCATCTATCACTGTGTATCTGAGCACTTCCCTCCCTTCAGCTATCTAGTGTTTTCTTTCTATGCATTTATACTGCACTCATCACTGTGATGGCTCAGCACCTTGCCACCTTCAGATGGTTTCTTTCTATGCGTCATTTTCACAGACTCACGTTTCTGTCCTTTATTCCCTTAGAATTTTCTCCCAGTACAAGGAATTTGATGGTTGTTTTGTTTTTCCCCTTGGTGTGCATGCTCCTTTACTGCTGTTTTTGTTTATTTTGGTTGGTTGGTTGGTTGTTTCGGGGGGTGGGAGTTGGGGGGGGTTATTTTTTGTTTTTTTCCTTTTGCCATTTCTTTTTCTGAGCGGAGCCGACTCAAAGACCAAGACCCTGTATCTTTGTAATGCTGGCACATCACTGCATGGAATGTTGTCCCCATGAAATAGCAAGAAACTAATTAGCTTTAGGCTCTGAAGTGGTTCTGTTTTGGTTCATTTTTATTTCAGCAGATGCTAAACCTCAGGGTTTGGGGGGGGTTTCTAGAAAGGCTACATGGAAACAAAACAAACAAACATGACCCAGAGATGCCTTTGCCATGGCAAAGCATCCCGTTGAACGGAGGCCAGGACTGCAAAGAGTAAATGGAGTTGAAAACCAGAGGATTGAATTTCTCGTTCACCACAGGACACTTGTACAGTGGGACAAAAGCGACAAATTGCACAAGGGTTTCTGCCAACATGCCCAGCTCAGAGACACGGGGGCGAGCCCATCCCCTCCTGCTGTGAGGGGACTTGCCAAGTTTCCGTAAGAGAAGCTTGATGATGGTCCCTTCTTTGCAGCAAACAACGCTACCAGTTTCTAAAGTGAATCCGATCTAGTGTGGTTGAATGGGGCTTATGGCAGAGCCCTCTTCCTCCCACCCAAAATGTTCCTGCCGTATGAATTGCATTCAAGTGTTGGCAGAGGGCAATCCATTCTCCGTCTTCAGCGAGCAGCATTGTCTGGGTCTGGGCACAGGAGCGAGAGCCAGGAAGAACTGGGTTTCATTTCCTGCTGCTACTGACTTTCTCTGTGACCCTGGCGAAACCCACACTGCCAGTTTTCAAAAGTACCCGAGGCTTCAGGGTGCCTCCACGTAGCGGGAAGGTCTGGTGATCAGCTGGCCTAGTGGTTAACTCATGGCCTTACAGGTTCTGCTGGTGAGTCATCCCTGAGGGAGGTGGCCTCAATCTTCCCCTCGTGCTCCGATCGCTCCCCCCGAGCTCATCGCTACAAAGGAGCAGGGACAGAGGGGAGGGACAGACCCAAACCCACTCATTCCACCAGGTCCCAACCTAGGGCGCTAGGGGGCGCTCAAAGTGTTCAGCCCAGCTAACGAGCTACCCCAAATTATATTACCCCCTGGGCCACATCCGACCAGTCTGGAACGCCTCCGTTTGGAGCATGGACATGGGTTGAGCAGACTCTTCTCAGTGTCCAATTCTCTTGGGGTTTTCAACTTCCAAAGAGGGGGGGAGCCCAAGCTCCTGCTGCTACAGCAGCCTTCTCAGACCTGTGGCCACCCCCTGCACAGCTCTCAGCCTCAGCCTGGCTTCCTGGTGCCATGTACAGCTCAGGTCGTTCCCACCCCCTTATCCTGGCCCACCAGTGTCCTTCTAAGCTCTCCTTCCTCAGGGAGCTCGCCTTCCACCTGCTGAGGAGCAGGGCCTCCCTAGCCCAGTGTTGCTCTGTTCCCCACTCTGGTTCAGTGTGGGGCCTGTAGATCCCATCACACTCATTTTGGGCTTCCAACTTGAGACCCCTTGGGACTGCTTTCCAGAGGTACTGAGCACCCACTGGCTTCATCTGGAGGGCAGGGTGCTCAGCATTTTCTGAAAATCAAGCCAAGGTATCTCCCAAACCAGGAGGCAACTGGCATCAGAGGCCACTCTTGAAGCATTTGGCCTGCCCTTCTCTGTGCCTCAGTTTCCCCATCTGTAAAACAGGGATAATAATATTGACCTGCCTCTGTGTTGTGCATCTTAATTCACTAACGAGTAAGAGAGGAAGGCAGACCCCATCCACCCTCGTGAAACTGCTTTGTCAGGAGATGGAGCTAGCGCTTATTGGGACTGTTACATTGGCATTTTTCCAACGAAAACAGATTACATTGAATCGGTTTCAATGAAACTGTTGTTGGGGAAGTTGCTCAGGTCGAGAATGGAATTTCTGGTCCTAGAGATAGAAAGACCCACTCTAGAATATTCAATAGTTCAGTGGTTACAGCGCTTCTCTCCTCTGGGATTAGGGAAACCCAGGATCAAATCCCTGTGTTGTCCAGTTCAGATCAAGGGCTTCAGCCTGCCCCTTCCACATCCCAGCTGATGCCCCTAACCACGGCGCTATTGGCTATTCTGGGTGGAGGGGGCACCGTCTCCATCATGGTTTTCTATGAAAACTTTTGAACGATCTCATTTTCATTCCAATGCAGAACGAAGAAAAAAAAAATTTAAACCTCAACATTTTTCATGAAACAGAATTCTTGCGTTCCAGCCAGCCCTACTTCGGGCGCCAGAGTCTCCTGAGCAGGTGATGTCTCCGTGATAAGGAGCAGGAGTGTGTCCCCGTTTTGGAACACCGCTTTTGTTTTATTATTATTAATTTGTATTGTGATAATACTGAGAGGCTCGAGCTGAGGCTCATGGTGCTAGACACTGCACAAACCCAGAGCGAGAGAGAGTCCCCGCCTTCAAAAGCCTCTAGTCTAGAGAAAGGGTGGGAGGGGAACACGTGCTGTGAGGTGGAGGCTCAGCCAAGTTCGCAGAGCTGGGAGGAGAACCCCGCTCTTCTTACTCCCAGGTGAGTTCCCGATCGATCCCGTAGACAACACTGCCTCCCCTGCTCCTTGCTTTGGTCCTGTGTCTCGAGGCAAAACCCGCCCGAGTTGCAACACCCTGAAGGGTGGGAGTGGCCCAATCTGCTATTGTATTAGCATTGCGTGAAGAGGTGGCGCCTTGTTCTTTAACTATGGGGGCTAGGGTGAGCAGATGTCCCGATTTTATAGGGACAGTCCCGATTTTGGGGTCTTTTTCTTATATAGGCTCCTATTACCCTCCACCCCCTGTCCTGATTTTTCACATTTGCTGTCTGGTCACCCTAATGGGGGCAGCCTCATTTTGCTTCTCTGATGCGCTTCTTCCCTGACCAGCCACTCGCTCCTCGCTGCGCCCTTTCCACTCATCTCTACACCCATTAGGATGGGAACTTGCCGTTAGCCTTGAGGGTACTACAATGAGACTTTCCCTCTGAGCCTTTGGAAAGGCCTGGTCCCTGGCTGCGTAGGCCTGGCCAGAGTTACACAGGCAGCTGGGGTGCTCATCCTTGGGCCTGTTTGCCTGTGTAGATTTAATGTTTTCTGTTAAATACTAAGGCACAAAGGAAACGTGAAGGCTCCCTCGTTTCACAGAGGGATGCAGCTGGGACATGCTCCTGAAACCTGAGAGTAGCCATACAGTTACGGGGGTCAGGGCTAGGGGTAGAGGGAAGAGCTGCCACTCAGTAAATAAACAGCCCGAATGGCTCCCTATCCCTCTTTCCATCTCTCCCTCCTTCTCTCCCCTCTATAGTTTGTCCATCTCCTCCTGACTGCCTGCCTCTCCCTGGCTCCGTGTGCCTCTGCCTCCCGCTCCCTCCTCCAGTCTGTGGTGCTGCCTGTGACAAGGCGCGTTTGGAGAAAGATGAATTGAAATGACACGCGAGCTCCAGCGTGACTGCTGGGGTGATGCATGAGGAGCCGTCACTCGCTTTCTGTGGTGAGCAATACAGATGAGCTACTGACCTCCCATGCGAAGGGGTCAAGGACGCGTGAAGGGCACAGCAGCTGGAGCCAAGAGAGAAAAAAAACCAGGAGGGAAATATTCTCTTCTCTATCCCGCCTTTCTGTTTCATTTTCTCTCTCGCGCTCTTTCTTCAGGTCCGGGACCTCCTGGTGCATTTTGAAAGCAGGTGTGTAGCGTGCCATTGGATGCCAGGCTGTTCCTCTCTCTGTTGGAGATAGCAGCTCAGACACTCTCCCGAGCCTCCAGCCACCTCGCTTTTGGAAGAGCGTTGCAGACATGACTAGGCACTTCTAGCTCCAGCTCCCCAAATCCCTGGGATGTTGGCTGGCAGCCAGCCTGCAGTGGATTTGCATGGCCCATCAGACAGGTTGAAGCGGGGACAGAGGCTCCTTTAGCAGAGCTTTGCAAATGTGCCACAATGCCGGGGTTTTAAAGTCCCAGCGCTCCGGTCCATTGCTCGTTCACCATTTAAAGGACCCATGTTGGCATCCTCTGCATTTCCTTTGGACCTTCAACTCTTTGGTGCTCCTTTGGGGATCAGCTCTTTTAGGGCCTGATCCTGAGCCATGCAAGTCCGAGGGAATTTTGCCATTGACTTTAATGGGCACAGGATCACCCCTCTAGTGCAGCCCACTGGAATCATTAATTAATTAATGCTCATCATCCGCTCTGAAGATGCAAAGGGCTACGCTATATGGGCCAAATTTTGAGAGGCTGCAACCCCCATTGGGCCAAATTCTGAAGACCTAATGGTGCCTGCCCAGAACTTACTCAAGTCCCATTGAATTTTTGGGGCATTTGTGCATACGGACAGGATAAAAATGAGTGATGACTTTAGGATTTGGCCCAGAGGTTAAGTAGGAGTAAGGGATAGGAACGGCCTTGGGATCTGGCCCCTTTTGCACAATGCACATCTGAAAGAAGCAAATATCCTGGGGGTGGCTGCAGAGAACATCTGCCGTTGGGGCTGGCTACCAATGGCGGAACAAAGTCAGCACAGAAAGTGAGCCAGAAGTTCTCGAGACATCTCCACCTGCTCTCCAGCCTGGGTGCATGTCCATCATGGCACAACCATAGGCTATGGGGAGGAGGGATAGCTCAGTGGTTTGCGCCTTGGCCTGCTAAACCCAGGCTTGTGAGTTTAATCCTTGAGGGGGCCACTTAGGGATCTGGGGCAAATTCAATACTTGGTCCTGCTAGTGAATGCAGGGGGCTGAACTCAATGACCTTTCAGGGTCCCTTCCAGTTCTATGAAATAGGTAGATCTCCATATCTTATTATATAACCAAAGGAGCAGTTAAGAAGAGTTTATGGTAGGCAAGAACAGATGTAGTGAGTTGGCACCAACAACTAAATCACCAGCCTGTTTATGGTAGGTAAGGGAACCTTGGCAGGTAGACTTTCAACTGAGCACACAGACCATAACAGCCAGTGCACATTTTGATTGCTGTAGATATAAATGCACACACACACACACACAACAACACACACAAAAAACTTTGATTGCTCTGATAGCCTTTACAATGTCAATGGTCTAAGTCTTGTGTCAAGACACTGGCCCAATTCAGCTTTAGCCAAGGGTTAATAACCCAGGCCTAGCCTAGGTGAGTCATAACTGGGCTTGCGGGAGGTTTTTTTAATCCAGGTCCAAGAATGGGTGGTAGAATTTTTTTTCTCTTTTAGGAAGAAAGTTAGGCCGAGGCTGGTTGCTGTGGTAACTGACAGCAGGCCTCAGACTGGAGCACATGGAAGCGGTAATAAGTCAAGCAAAGGTGCCACTTGAAAGCCATTCCGTCCATCTGAAGCAGGGAACCAGAGGAGCTGTGAAACCCTTAGCAGGTTCTGTCAGCCTTATTCACACTTTATCAGATGGGGAAAGCCCAAAAGGCTGTGAGGCAAGTAATTAATCTTGGGCTATAATGGAAAGCCCTGTTGAGTGTGGGGGAAGTGGGGGCCTGGAGAGGAGAGAGGGGAACTTTCCAAAGTTTTGAATGTTTTTTTTTAATCAGAAGTTCACTCCTGTTCTAGCCATTTTAAACGTCTGTATATTTTTTTTTCTAGTTTTATTTGTTCATTT
Organism: Platysternon megacephalum; assembly: GCA_003942145.1. Classification (NCBI taxonomy): domain Eukaryota; kingdom Metazoa; phylum Chordata; order Testudines; family Platysternidae; genus Platysternon; species Platysternon megacephalum. The sequence goes on along the minus strand of QXTE01000130.1, from coordinate 833,014 downwards.
ATTTAGGGTCACAGTTTTCTCCCCACTATAAAACATGATGATGATGAGGAACTGAGTGTTTAACCCATACTAATTAAGCCCCTGACTATCGCTATGAGCCAGATGAAGCATACACAGATAGATAGGTATCCGCCTCCATTGGTAGAGGAAGGATGGGCTTGTGGGCAAAGTACTAGGCTGGCATTCAGAAAATGAGGATTCAGTTCTCCGCTCTGTTACCGGCCTCCAGCATGACCTTAGGCAAATCACTGAATCTGGCTGTGCCATCATTCTTCCTCTGAAATTCACATATACTTATTTCAAACTATATGTACATCTACATTAGAATTGCCCATATGTCCAGGGGACAAAAGAAAATGTGAGTGATGGTGGCTTAGACGCCTACGATTTACTGAGACTCACCTCTGAATCTGGCCCAGACAATGCTGCAATCAGGCATCACTACCCCAGTGGCTAATGCACATGATTTTACCTTGGTACCCAGCTACTCTTCCCCTGGTCCCCAAAACTCTTCCCTCAAAGGAGGCAACAACCCCATTGGAGTTGGAGTTAAACCAGCACTTAGATTTTGTTATGAGCTAATAGGATCCCATCACAAGACAATGACAGGCCCCCATGCTTAAAACCATGTCCCCCAGACAAGCGTTGGGGACCGCCTCGAAGGCTGTACCCTGAAGTTTAAGAATGACTATGTTAAAGGAAAGAACTATTTACTCTAGGCCTCTTCGCTTGTGTTATGTGTCTTATCTGGGGCCTTGGTCCCCTGTTTAGGTCCCAGACGATGGAGAATTATGGGCTTGTAAGGGATCTGCTTTCTTCTTTCAGCTGGAACATCAGACAGAGGGCTCAGCACTCGTGGAGAGGGTGCAGGTTTCCAAAAGGGGCTCGGCATTGGCTTAACTCTGCTGCCAACGAAGAGGATGGGCGCGTTCGTGCTGACTTCAGTGGGAACAGAGTTAGGCCTAGAAAATCCCACTCGTGCTCATTAAAGATCCCGGGGCATGTTCTGTGAGAGCAACAACTTGGCTAAACCCCAGCTCAGGTAACTGCATTCTGACGCCATACCTCCAACCCCCAGAGCCCCAGACGGGGGGTTCTCTTCATAACTCTTGCCTCCTGTGAAAAGGTGTATCTATCCCGCACTGGCCCAGGTAGGGTTAACCACACCCTGTGGGCTGAAGAGGCCACGCCCCTCGCCCTTGCTGGGCGTGCCGACTGGAGACAGAGTATAAAAGGAAGCAGCACAGCGCAGCTCAGTCTGGGCTGACTGAGGAGGAGAGCAGATGTGTGTTGCAGGCTCCTGTCAGGAAGCTACTGTAGCCCCAGACTGCAGGGGCCAACCACCCTGAGGCCCCTGCGGACACCCAGTCAGCTGCCGAGGACAGCAAAGAAGAGATTGCTGATGCTGGGAGACTACTGCCACTGGAAGTAAGAGTAGGAAGTGACCCAGGGAACAGGACTATTGCAGTGCGAAAGTGAACCTGAATGCAGGAGTATTGGTTCCTCAGGGCCCTGAAGGCAAGGGCTGCCGCCTTGACTTGGGCCACTAGGCCACGTGGCCCTGAAGACAGGACACCCTAGTGGCTCTTGCCACTTGAGCTGTAACTACCCCTTTAATTGTCTGCCTTGAACCTAACACCCTACAATGGGGTGTATCTATCCTGTGACACCCCCCAGAGCTCCCTCAGCTCCACACTGAGATGCAGCGGTCATCCCCATACCTACAATCTCCCTAGTCTTTGTCCCATACTGGGGGAGAGCAGTCGGAGGAGAAGCCCATCCGTGCTTGCCCACTCTCTCCTTCTCTCCCTTCTTTTTCCTCCTTGCCCGTTTGGCTTTCCAAGGCCTGAGGGTGGGTCAGCAGGTCAAAGCGAAGGAGCAGGAGCCTGTGCTTGTGAAAGACCAAGGAGTTCCGTGTTTGCCTGTACACATCACTGAGGACAAACTGCCTCTCGCTTGCTTACCCGTTACTGCTGCTGCCCCAGCACTGTGGGCTGGGCTAACAAAGCATCAGGTCCCAGGCCGTGGCATGGTCACCAGGGCGGTAACATGGGGCAAGGTATGGGTGAGAGGCTGTCCCTTGCCTCCAACACCTCAAGGCAAGAAGCCGGCGACTAGTGTTTGATTTGGAATTATTGTACACCTCTCCCACGCACTGTCTGCCCCACGCCATCCCGAAACCCTTTCTCCCAGGGACAATTTCATCCATGGGCCAGTGCAGGGCCTGATACAGGGGCTGGAGGGAGGAATGTTGTGCCAGGGCTATATGGACTGTTTTGGCCCCTGGCACAGACTAGGGCATATTGAAAGCTGCTGTAACTTGCACTCCCTACTGCCACAGCCCCTGCGAGACCACCCTCCTCCATGCCTTCTCCCTTCCCTGGCATGGCCCTCCCCACACCCATGTCCTGCCCTCCAGCAAGGGCTCCTGCAGCCATAGGGTAGGCAGAGCTAGCAGATCTGGCTCTGGGCCCGTCCTAGAAGCCCTAAGCACTGTGGGGTGTCCCCAGAGGAGAGGGCTTGCACCTACTCTGTGGTCCCTTTGCCTGCTACCTAATTGTCCCAAAGGGGCCACAGAGCAAACAGGAATCTGGGAAAGCACCTAAGTGATTTTGGACCACAGGAAAAGTCAATGGGATTCATGGTCCTAAATTACCAAGGGGCTTTTGAAAGTGCCACACTGGCCTCCAGTGCTCAAGATACTAGAAATGAGGAGGTGAAAGGGAGAAAGAAATGAATCTCTGAATGTGATCTGACAACGGACCAGTATCCACCCCCCTCCCTCAGCCCTCTCCCGTTCCCTTTTGACAAGCTTTGCTTTAAAGTTCCCTAATCATGCATACATATATTTCAAAATTTCTCTGTGCAAAGGCCTGTTTCCTGTATCTGTTGCCTAATCTATACAGCATCTCTCCTCTGCACCAGTGTCACACTTGTTAGAAAAGCAATGAGTCCCAAGCAATGTTTACTGCTGATTTGAAATTATCTATCACTCAGCCCGCTTTTCTCTACAGGGCCATCAATCTTATCACCTGCAGACGGGAGCCAAGCGGCAGAGTTCATCTCTCTCTGGAACCCTTTTGTTTTCTTTCTGCCTTGCTCTTGCTCTCCCTTGCAAAAGAATTTCTCTTTTGTTGAGAATATACTTGCCTCCCTCTCTGTGTAAGGTGCAGATGACTTGGCTCTCTGAACCTTACAGGGGATTTGGCTGCTGGCCACATCAGTTCATGGTTTCCACCTTGATGGTGGCCTGGGATGTTTCAGGTCAAAGAGACTTTGGGATCTGGGCTGCTGGAACATCCCTCTCCAATCTCATCAGTTAAATCGGGGAGAGCGGTGCTGACAGGGAACAAAAGAACCTTAGAATCAGGGACATGCTAGAGATTTTGTAGCAGGAGTCAGGAATCAAGTCTAGCTACAGCTGAACAAAGGAAACATTTATTTTATTTTAACAAAGCCAGATTGGTATTGAAAGGAATAGGGGGGTCGCTGTTTTTGGCCTTATACATTCTGATCCCTTAGGTGTAAAAGAATGAGACTGCATTCAAAAGACTCAAGGAACATTTCTGATGCAAAGTCATCAGATCGGGGACTCTGAAGAGAGTTGTGAGTTTCAGAGGTTGGAGAGCACGTCAGACTTTGTCACTGGAGAGCAGGGGTGTGCACAGGGTGGGGCAAGCAGGAGCATGGGTGACCCCAGTAATTGGCAGCACAGGCACAGGTCATGCCCCTCCAAAAGCAATGATATTTAAATTCCTGTGCACACCTCTGCTGGAGAGTCACGGTGTTTCAAACTCAGGTTCATATTTAGATCACATGTTGGGCAATCCTGCATGGTGTTTGGGTGTTTAAAAACGCAGCTAGGGGCTGAACTGTGGGTTAGGTTTGTGGAGATTCAGATGCTGAGAGATTCAAGTGTTTGGGTGTTGGAGAGTCAGACATGGGTTCAGGTATTGAAAATGCTGTGTGTAGCTTTTCATAGCCCAACATGTAGATTTCTTCTCTTGGGGAGCTCATAGTAAAGTATTACGTGTGTCCTGTTGTCTAAAAAAGTCTTATCCTCAGAAAGCTATACATTAAATATATGTATATGTATTCTAATTATATTAAGATATAAATATACATAAACAAAGACACAAACACATTGACCTTCAGGTGCATTAGCTCTGTGTTTGTGTTAGTAGCCAATAAAGGTTAGTGGAAACTTCTACCTTAATACTTTCACTCATATCATGCCCTTTATTTTGTTGTGTGGGTGATTGTATTTTTACATGCTAAAGATATTATTTCATTCACTTTGCTGCTCCCTGCAATTCTTTTCAATGACCAAGTGGCTCTCTGGTGGTTAAAAGTTGAGCGTCAGTAACTGTAAATCATTAGCCTCAGAAGTGCTGAATCATTCAACTTGATGCTGTAATCTATTTCTGCTGGATTTCAGATTGAATTTCAGGTCGGGCCCCCGGGTATCCTTGGGTGCTTAAAAGCAGATGCCCACAGAAGGAATGCAGCACCTTTGATTGGAACTTTTATTTTCACCCACTTTACAATAATTAGACTCATCAGTTGCAGTTATTTGTAAATCTACTCTAGGTTCTATTCAGGTATCAGACACTGCATTTCCAACGTGCAGTCTTTGGGATAGATTTTCACCTGGTGTAAATGAAATCAATGGACCCATGTTGATTTACCCCTGTTGAGAAACTGGTCAGCTGAGTTTATGGCAAAGGAACGGTGGTATTAAGGGCTGTCCCTTTAAGGGCTGAACTTCCCAGACAGAGAGACTGGGAGGAGCACTATGAAGTTGCAACAATGAGGGTGGGGGAAACAACAAGCATCTGATTCCAATTAGCCAGTCTGCTCCGAGGCTGCTGGGAGTGGGAGGAGCCTGGGGTCAGAACCAACTCATTGCAGAAAGATGAGAGGTAATGCCTGAGAAGACTGGGAAGCCAAAGGAGTGCTGGGGGGGAAACAGCTCCAGAAAGAGTCCGGAGAAGAGGGGATCATTTTGACGGGAAAAAGGTACTGAGTTTGGGAACAGTTGGGCTCCAGCTGGGACCTGTCTCCCTACCAAACTTTGAACTTGCCTGAGAGCTAAGAGAACTTATTGCAGAATGGGCCTAAAGATTCTGGGGGTAGATTACGGTAACCTAAATACAGATACATCCCTTTTGTAAGTATTCCTGCATTCTTTCTGGAGTCCTTTCTCCCCTCCCCCCCTTTCTGTGGGGACATTTGAAGCTGTGGGATATGGGGTTTAGCCAGAAGACCATATCACCTGATCATCTACCAATCTCCCTGAGGCTGGTGAGAATCCACCGGCCCACAGAAGCTTTTGCTGTCTTGCGCAGCCAGCTGGAACTAGACTCCAAATAAAGAGATCTCTTAAGCAGTGAGGCCCAGATCCTCCAAGGTATTTAGGCACCTAACTTCCTTTAGGTTTCAGGGGAGTTAGGAGCTTAAAGACCTTTGAGATGCTAGGCCTGAGTGATCACTAAATACCCTGGGTGCCACAATGGAGCAGTTAAATGCTCCCCCAGAGTTGCAGCTCTGGAAATGTGGAAGGCGACTGGAGGAAGTTCAAACAGCATTTCACTGTGCACATGCAAGCTCTGGGCATCAGGAAAAGGGACGGCGTTCAGAAGGTAACCTTAGCTTTGACAGTGGCTGGTTCTGAAGCACTTGCTGTGCCCCTGTTCTTCCCCTTTCCCGTGGGGCTGTCTTTGCAGCACTCCCAGACACTCTGTCCCAGGGAGCTTGGGACTTGAGTTCAGATTCCCCCACCCCTCTTCTTCAATTGAAGTGTGGCCTGTTTTCACCTAGAGCTCCCAATGGTCTTAACAAAGTGAGCTCCGGGCTCTGAGCACGTCTGGCGCATATGGAAAATTCAGCTCAATACTATTGGGAATACCCAAACCCACTATGGAGACAGTGTTGCCTAGTGGGTAGTGCACTGGGCTAGCACTCAGGTTCTATTCCCAGCCCTACCGTTAGCCCCCTGGGTAACCATAGGCAAGTCATGTCCCTGCTCTGTGCCTCAGTTTCCCCATCTGTAAGATGGAGATAACTCTACTGACCTCCTTGTAAAGTGCTTTGAGGTATGTTGATGGAAAAACACTGTGTTTATTTTTATTCTATTAGGCACTGTACACACACATCATGCTGCTTCTAAGAACATACAGTCTAGGTATACAATGAGACAACATGTGAATACATCAGACAAGGGGAGCCCAGGCTAACAGAGTTTATTATGAATATCTCAGCATCCAAGCTCTGAGGGCTCTATTCTGCCACCACATGGTAATGGGGAGATACTAATATTCTGCATAGCAAGCATCAAGACCCTACGATTTATGGTGGTTCAGACATCACCCAACGTGCTGTCCTGCCAGCATGTTCTGTAATGGCTAGTCATCCCCTGCTATATGTCTTAGAAAGGCAGCAGTTCTTCTAGGGCCAGCTAGCTGGAGGGCAGTAGCAAGAGACTCTACAGCGTAGAGAGGGCAGTGAGAGAAGGAGGGGAAATCAAGAAAAGAATCAAGATGGTTCTTTCGGTTGCCATGAAACTGCAAAAATAAAATAAAAGGCAACATGTTCTCCCAACATTTTTAATGCGATTTTTTTTTTTTTTTTAACCAATCTCCCTGAATGCATAGCTGAGTTCAGGGGGATTCTTCTGCATAGGCTTGCCACCTGCTTCCTGGCTTTAGCAAGTAAACACCAGTCCCCTTCCAGGGGGAAGAGATGGAAAGGGAGATAGCAAGTGAGTTTTGCTCGGGGCAAGCAAGGTGCAGCCACAAACGCTCGCCTAACCCCATGACACCTGTCATCCCCTTGCTGAGGCTACTCCATTTGCAGAAGTTCACACCTACCTCCTCGCGATCTGCGGGAGGGTCCATAGAGACCTTGTCTGCGTGGGGAAATTGACCAGCATATTTATTGCAGAATAAGCTATTCTGGAATAGTACCCCATGTGGACACTCCACTCCAGGACAAAAACGACTTTATTTCAAAATAATTACTCCAAGCAGGGTAGAGTATCCCCATGGGGACATAGAGGGAGCTCTTACACAATAGCTATTCTTCTAGCAGCGTGAGGAGGTACTCCTTTTAGAGCTCCTGTTTTCCTTTCACTTGCTAGTGATACAAGAAAGACAAACAGGAGAATGGAGTGTATATTTATACATCCACCGCCTATAAAGATGAGAACATGTGTCTAGTTAAAACCACACTTCTGGTAGCTGGTAACTCCTCTGTGGTGTAAGCTTGGCATATAAGTAACTCTCTCTTATGCACTGGGAGCTACGAAGTTCAGCTTGAACCTCCTTTTTCTGGGTACACCATGACCTTTACCCCTTGATTTTCTCTCTGGAGTTGTTGGAGGCCATTGGGCTCAGGCTAGAATGAAAGGGCTCGATCCTGCCATGTGCTGAGACCTTTCAGAGTTGCTGATTAAGTTGCTCACTGGAGGAGATGTAGGGAGTTGTAACTCGGACAGTTTTTGGAGCGGCCTGCACGTTTTCTGGCGCTGCTGCTGTCAGCAGCCCTCGCATCATGAACGAGTCACTAAGGACTGGCCCATAGGTTCAGGAGTAGGTCACCACTTCGAAGCCAGCTCAGGTCAGATGGAACCCAAACCCTGTCTGCGGGAGCTGGAAAGGCATTGGGATAAAGAACGGGTAGAGGCCAGTGATAGCAATGGTGGGACACTTTTAAGGGGCAAATGTAGTGAAAACAAAGCTGGCAGGAACCACTGTTCTCATCAGGGGGGTTTCTGCCTCACTTGGAGCACCCTTCCCAAAACAGGAAGGGGATCTCCTTCAGGAAGCAGGGTCACGGGGCACACCTAGGCATATAAGCTCTCTTCTGGGAAAGCAGCAGCACTCAGCTGCATTAGGACAGTAAATGGAGCCCAGAGGCAGGAAACTCACTGGTAAGTTGTTTCATTCTGTGAGGGGGCCAGATCCTCTGCTGATGTAAATCAGCAGAGCTCTGCTGAAGTCAGTGGAATTTTGCTAACTTACAACAGCTGAGACACTGTATTAAAAGGCCAGAACTGTATAACTTAGCAGTGATTCTCCATTGGATTTGTCTCGGACTGGAGTCCCTGCTTCCAAATCAACAGACGCTCAGCTCAGAGCTCCATGCCTGGTACCATCCAGAAAATCCCCTGAGACATCATGTCATGTTTCTTCAAATACAGAAGAGGAAAATCACTAGAAAAACACAGAAAATAGCCAATGTCACATAGGTGGAAGGTGATTTGATTTTGATCCTTGCAAAAGAGGTTGAGCCCTGAAGGATCCTCACCTCTGGGACTAAGTCGAGGATGAAGCAGGTGAGACCTAGAGACAAAACATTCTCCAGGGGGATCCAGCAAGGGAACAATCTTCCAGAGGAGACTGAGCCAATCCAGCATCAGGCTGTCTTTAGGAAACACTGCACAGCTGCCATCTTTGAAAAGGCCTTTCCACCATATGACCAACACGACACGGACCGCCTCCTGCATGCAAGCCACCTCCTCGAACGAAACTAACTCTGAAACCAACCAGTCAGCTGAAAAATCAAACCCTACCTCAAGCACTTTCAACCCTGAAAACGGTAACATGCCAGAGACTCCATAATGTCCACTGGGGCCTTTGCTATTTTACAGGGAAGATGCCCAGATAGGATGGTGATGGGTGGAGGGATAAAATGCTAAGGTAGATGGAGGGAGAGATATGGGGAGGGAGGAATAGATAGATGTGTGGTGGAAGGAAAGGCATCCTTCCCCTCTGGAGACAGGAGAAGCCCCAAAGGCCTGGAGACGAACTAAGTCTGTGGGACAAGGGTAACACGCAGGAGGCTTGAAAGCCCCAGCGAGAGGATGTCTCCGTGCACAGAGCAGCAGGCGCAGCATGGCAGAAGGGGTGGCAGTGCGTGAAGAGAGGGCGTTTGAGATGGGTGGGGCAGTGCCCATGGTGCAGAGGGGATGGGGGTGGCAGGACAATAGCCTGCTGACTTGGCACACGAATGCTCAGCCACCTGGGAATGGAAAGAACGACCTGGAGCCCTGAGGCAGCTCATTCGGGGAATGGATGCTAGAGAACGGCTTCATTCATTTGAATAGCGCATCCCTGGTGCTCCCTGGCCCTTTCTGTTCTCAGTGACTGAACCCCAATGGGGGGGGGTGTACCAGGAGGGGTAAGGCGAGACTGCTTTCCCCCTTGCCCACCCACCCTCCTGCTGCAGCCTGTCCGTACAGAGAGTTCGTTTGCAGCATTGCCTCCGGGGACAGGCTGGGATTGGCAGGACCCACTTCTGCTCCGTGGCAGGCCTCCTAAAAAGAGACGGGGCCCCACTCATCTGAGCACATGGCTCTCCCTTTCCTCCCTCCCCACAGTGCACCTCCCCCCCCACACACACACACACACCAGATGACAGACCAGCCAAGAGAGATGGCAAGCCTCTGCAATCGCAGGCTTGCTGCCCCCCTCCCCACGCCAAGGCCATTGTCTCCTGTGGCAGCCTTCTCTCCCTCGCCTCTCGGTCCTGGCAAACTCCCCCAGCCCTCCTCCTGCAGCCAGCCTTTCTCCTAATAGCATCCTTTTCATGGAGACAAATTGTCCAGCCGGGGGCCGCACCTGAGGGCTTTCACCCTTTAACAAATAGCCTTTTAATTTTCTGCCAGAAGGGCATGGAAAGCGGGGAGGGCTGGGGGAGGTAGAGTCGAGAGAATCAATCACACATCCATCTTCATCATTGCTGCCGGGGGACCATTTTCACTGGCTGAATGCCCCTAGGGGAGGTGGGGTGAAAAAGACAAGAGGTTGGGTGAGGGGAAGGCAGAGGTGGGGGGGGGGGGACACAGCCAGAGGGGGGTCACCTCCAAAATCCATGTGGAACACTAGACCTCAAGCTGATAAATAGCCTTGTGGTATAATAACAGCAGCCTTTAGCCTGGGGGGGGGAGGGAAGAAAAGAGTCATTTTCCAGGCTTGCTGTTTTCTCAGAGATATTGGGCCAGGTTCTCAGCCGGTGTAGCGTTGGCATGCCATCCATTTACACCAGCTGAGGATCTGACCTGGTGGGGAAGCTTATCGTGAACATTTGTATTGCTTCTCCCACCCCTCGCTGAAACTCACGCCAATAACTCTCAGCTAAAACTAACCACGAGAGGAACTTGGAGAGAAACCCCAATGCTCTTCCCTCTTCCAGGACAGAGGCACAGCCCAGCTAAACACTACACAGCAGCTCCCACCGACACGGTGGGGAGAGAGAAGGGGTTTTAAAAAGAAACTGCCTTTAGCGTCCTGGTTTCCCAAGCTCTTGTAAGAAAGAAAGATGCTCTCAGAACCTACAGAGTTGAAAGTTGGGTGGTTAGGTAGGTAGATGGACGGGCTGAAGAGAGGAGCACAGATGTCACAGTGTTACGTGCAGTATAAATGCATAGTCAGCCAGGTAGAGACGAGAGAGAGAGAAAAAATACCAAATTGTATTTAAAGCCCAGCGCCTCCCATCCTTTGAGGGAAGTGAGACACTGTAATGGTATTGGCTCTGACTGGGATCTGTCTCCTTCCTGAATGAAAATAAGCAAGGAGGTTAATTAGATGTTTGCATCCAATTTACGTCTTGTTTGTGCAACCAGCATTTCAGCTGTAACCCAGGCTGCGAGCCCCCTGCCCTCTCTCTCTTGCTAAATTTATTTCACAGCTCTGCAGAACTGGTTAACCCGGGTCAGAACTCTCCCATTATCATTTTATCACTGCCTCTTACTCTATCATTACAAAGCTGCTCCCTTTTTTTTTTTTTAAAGCCCTTTCTTCTTCCTAGCCCCCACCCTTCCTCCTAGCCTGATGCAGGAAATTTGTGGTCTCCCTTCTACAATTTGTCTCATCCACAAAGGCCTGGAACAATTTGGGGCTGGCTTTAAAAGATGCTGACCCGGTATTTTGTATTCTGTTTTACCCACATATCCCAGGACCCATAGCAGCCCTGCCCGGTACGCTTTTGTGTTGAGATCTCTGCCCCACAGAGCCAATCCCAGGAGCCCCCAGTCCCAGCCCAGGGCCTGAATCCGGTGTAAATCAGAAGTGACTCCATTGAAGCCAATGGAGTAACACTAGTATAAATGAGAGGAGCATCAGGCCCAGGCGGATACATTTCTGTCTGTTGTGTGCACTTTATGCTACCGCCAGGGGTCTGGCTCCCTGTGGATGTTGGCGCTCCCAGTGACAATAATGCCTTCTGGCTGAGAATTTTTTCAAAGCTGCCTGAAGGATTTGGATACCTAGGTCCCATGTAAAATTAATGAGATTTGGGAAGCCAACTCTAGGCAGCTTTGTGAGTCCCGGCTTTCTATAGTCCCTTTAACGCAAGAACCACATAGCTCTTTACACATGGATGGATCAAGCCTCCCACCCCTCCTCTGAAGCATGTCACCCACATTTTGCAAAGGGGGAAACTGAGGCATGGAAGTGGTTTTGCCCAAGGTAACCAGCCAATCAGGAGTAGAACCCAGGAGTCCTGACTCCCAGTGCTGCGCACTACTAGATGACGCTCCCTTTGCTGTGTGGGATGGGAAGGAAGAAGTCTCCTGGCTCCCCGTGAGACCCTCCCCAATCTCCTGCTGCCATTCACAATTGTGCAGAGTGGAGGTAAAATGCCACCAAATCGGAGTGAGGTGTTTACACACGTGGCTGCAGTAGAGGCTAGGCAGCAGTGAGGCAGGCCCAGAGTTGGGACTGGGATATCCTTGCCAGGGGCATCTTAGTGTCAAGCAACCAGCACCGCTGTGCCTCTTGCGAGGAGAGACGGTGCTCCATTGATTCCCCACATCTGGGTTGGAAATGACCTCCCTTGGAGAGGGCATCGGTTTTACATAGCCTGGTGGTGCTGACCCCACAGTAGGAGTGTGCTGTTCACCAGGGCCTTTTATTCCTTCCTGCTCCACCACGCACCTTCTCATGTGTCCCAGCAACCCTTCCTGTAGCAGGCTGGACACAGCTCCCACTCCATCTGCTATGAGCCCTTGTCTTTCCCCTTCCCCTGGGGACAGTCTTCACAGCACTCCCAGCCACGGGGTCCAAGGAGCTTGGGACTTGAGTTCTAACCCCCCAACCCCACCTCCTCTCCAGTTTCACTGCTTCCATTGAGATCACCTGATGCTCTCCTCTGGTTTAACAAAGTGAGCCCTGGGTCATTTGGGTCAGAGCCCTGTACTGGGTCATTAGGCATAGCGGGGTCATCTACACTGGGATACCCAAATCCAGCAGGGAGGCAGTGTGGCCTAGTGGAGTGGCACTCAGGAAACCTGGGTTCTGTTCCCAGTTCTGCCACTGGCCTACAGAGTGACTCTGAGCAAGTCACACACCCCCCATCCATGCCTCAGTTTCCCCCTCCGTACGATGCAGGTAATGATACTGGCCTCCCTTTGTAACGCACTTCGACAGCTACTGATGAAAAGTGCGATATAAGTATTATTGTTACTATTCTAAGGACAGGTTGGGAATCACTGCACCAAACTCTTCAACCAACTGTAGCCAGAGCCACTGGCATATAATTAAATCCTAGCCTGCCAAGCACATGGCAGAGCACAGGCAGGAATGATGCGAGCTTCCCACACACCCCTCTTCCAATGCTGAATCCCCACACTGCTCTTTAATAAACATCCGTGTTTATTAAACATCTGCATCTTCCCCACTTTCCCAGCCCTGGGCTCCCCACACACCGCTCTGCTGGTGCCTGTCAGTCCTGTCGCTCCCAGCATTCTGTCCCCATCCTCCGCCTTGCCATCCACTCTCAAGTCATCCAAGTTATGTGGACAAATGTCCCCAGAAGAATAGAAGGAGGCCTCTGAGTTCATTTCAGGAGGTGTCTCTTAAATGTGTGTTGCAGTCAGAAACTTGTGTGTTAACCCATAGAGCCTGTCAGGGTTTGTTTCTTTGTCGGTCAGAGCCTGACCAATCAGGGCCCTCAGCCTTGAGCCAGGTGATTTTGGATGCTCTAGCTCTGGAAGCAAGCAAACAATATAACAAGGGTGCGTGAGTGGGCAGGAATACCTGGAGGTGCACCTTGCTAGATCGCACACCCTTGGCAGCTGTAGTTGCCCCAGCTGGCCTAGGGGAGGTGCTGCATGCTAAGGCCCATGCACGCAAGGGACTGCACTGTGTGGGTGGAGTTTGAAGAAGCACCAGTGGGATTGGGGGATGTAGGACAGGCAGGGTAGGGACTCAGGAGAGGAGCCTGTGTGTAAAGAAAGGGAGGGATCGCTGTGACTCTGTTGGTCACTGGACTGTTCTGGGCACAGCGGTGAGTCGTGTGCATTGGGAACAAAGGGTTAAGCATATGGAGCTGGTGTACAAACGTTACGGCCTCTCGTGACCTCGTGGATTAACGGAGCCCTGGTTACAGGTGCACACAGCCAGGGACTAAGGCTTGGTCTACGCTACCTATTTATGTCGGAATAACTGACATGGATTTTCCACCCCCCTGAGCGACGTAGTTGTGTCAACCTAACCCCTGGTGTAGACAGCGCTATGTCAATGGAAGGGCTTCTTCCATCAACATGGCTACCGCCTCTCCGAGAAATGGAGTACTTCTGCCATCGGCATAGGTAATGTCTTCACTACTTGTTACAGCGGCAGCACTGTGAGTGTAGAGGAGCCTGAGGCTTTGTTGCAAGATTTGGCTACTTTTCAGTTAGCTCCAAGCATAAGTCACCAAAGAACCTGCAGGCAGTGTGAAAACAGCTGGCACAATCGCCCAGGAGAAGTTTCAGGTCATTAAAAGGTAGCCTGTTTGTCTTTGATGTGTGAGAGAAAGGATTGGGATGGTATTGGGGCCTGATCCTTTGCAAGTGGGTTTCAATGGGGCTGCTGTTCACATGGGTAGAGATTGCACGGCCCAAGGAGGAAAGAAAAGCTACCCGCCCCCATTGGCAGTAATTTGCATCTAGTGAATCCCAGGAATGAAATGACCATAGACACCGAACCTCCAGGGCAGGCTGGAGAAGCACTGGCAGTGCTGGTGCAGCGAGACGCTTGCATTCTGTTCTAGATAGGTTCTTCTAGGATGCGCATCTTGCCGTCTCTGAGCATCTTCCTGTAGAATCCTAGAATCTCAGGGTTGGAAGGGACCTCAGGAGGTATCTAGTCCCACCCCCTGCTCAAAGCAGGGCCAATCCCCAACTAAATCATTAAGCAATGTGACTACGTATCTGTTACGTTCCTGCCATAGTGGGCACAAGTAGAGATGTTCAATGTCTAGTCACTGGCATTAAAATTCACTTTTGTAGGCGCCTGGGAAGAGGGGGTTAGTGGTGTAGGAACTGGCAGGTCTGGGTCCATTGCCGGCTCTACTGTGCGACCTTGGGTGAGTCATTCCCTTCCCGCTCTTAGGGCACGTCTACAGCTTGAGGTCTCAATTCCAGCTGGAGGAGACGTATACACGCGAGCGCTGCTCAAGCTAGTGAGCAAATAATAGCAGCGTAGCCAGGGTGGCACAAGCAGTGGGAGGGGCTAGCTGCCCTTAGTACACACCTAGTGTCTCAGACAGGATGGTCCTGGGGCGGCTACCCCCTCGCGGCTACACTCTGGGTCTAGATCACTGGCTCAATCAGAGCTGGCACGGACCCGTCTGCTCGAGCCGGGAATCACGCCCCCAGTTCAAAGCATCGAGGTGCCCATGGTCTATGTGGATTACAAGCTCCTGAGGCAGGGACTGTTTGTCCGTGTGTGTGTGTGTGTGCAGCTCCTAGCACAACGGGCGTCTAGTCTCTACCCTGTTACAAATGAAAGGGGGAAAGAGCAACCGTGGCTCTCTGCAGGAATGGTTTGGAGAGGGGGAAATCATTCTATTTCTCAGCTGCTCGAGGGGCATTCAAACCTCATCAGCGTGGGTTGCTATTAATAATGCGGCATTACACAATGGGAACATTCCTGACGCACCCCCACCCGCTCCCCATCCTGAGCGTCAGCTGACGCAGTCCCCGAGCCAGGGTCGGATTCATTTATAACCAGGTGAAGCACACCAGCTCCAGCCAGGAATTTCCTCCAGGTCACAAAGGAGGAAAGCTTCGCGGAGATTGGAAATAATTGCCCCGAGGCCTTAAGCAGCAAGCAAGGGACTGGCCTCCGGATGCCTCTCACCCCTGCAGCCGATAATCCCCTTTGTGACCAGGTTAAAGGCAACGCCGGGGAAGCCACAATTTATCAACTGCTTGAACTGCAGCCGCTCTAGGGAAGAAGACTGCCCTCAACGCTGCAGCGCCCGGCCCAACAGATTCCCTGAGTCGGCCCCAAAAGATTCACCGGGCTTCGGTGCCATCCTAGTGACATTGATGGGGCGACGTTTTAGAATGGGGGTGAATTTTACCAGCACCGAAAGGGTTCATCCAGTAGCGACACCTCTTCTGTCACAGATGTGTGCTGAAGCCACAGCAAGCCCTTGCAGTTCAGCGATATTAAAGCCTGCCCCTCATGCATTGAAGCAAGGGAGGGGGGCTAATTGCTTCTTATGACACTATAATGGTAGGACTATTTACAGTAGATTAAAATCCAATTCATAATGAGGTATAATAACTTTGCAAACGCCAGGATTCGTCAAAGGGTGAGCCTCCGAGCCAAGCAGCCTTGGACTCGGGGTTCGCGGCTTGGCAAGGCGGGGAGAGGCGCTTGCCAGAGCGAGGCTGGCTTTTCCGACTCGGTCGCCTTCCCGTCGATTAAGCAGAGAGGAGGGGGAAGGGGGCTGAAATGTCTGCACAGACTGGGAGGGCCGTGGCAGCAGCCATAGACAGTGATTCACAAAGTCCCCTCCGCGACGTGAATGGATTTGAGGGGCTCGCCGGCGGTGTTACGGCCAACTGTTTGGGAAATAGTCACATCATCCACCAAATGCCTGGAGTTCTCAGTCGGTTTGCCTGCCAGATCATATTGCTCTTTCTCCCGGGGAATCCTGCCTCCTATACAAAGGCCTTTAATCCGCAGGAAAAATCTAAATCAGCTTTATAATGAGGCCACTGGAACCTTCCTCTAGCTCCAGCGTGCATTTTTATGAAGGGAAATCTCATGTGGTCAAGAGGGGTGTAATGCTGTACTCTAGCCTGAACCAGGACATTGGGCTCAAAGCAGGAGTAACTGGGTGGGGGTTAGTGGCCTATGATAGGCAGGAAATCAGACTAGACGATCTGGTGGCCCTTCAGCTCTGACTCCTGTTATGTCACATGCCCCAGGATCCAACACTAGACCACAGGTGGCAATCGATATACCTGTGTCGGGGAGAACTGGGGGGTGCCTATGGCCACTGGGGAGTCAGAGCTCCGGGAAAGGAAGAGTCTTAGGTGATGGGGGTTCAGTTCCTTCCTCTCTCATAAGCATTGCGTTCTCGTGGGCAAGCTGGAGACACACCACTATTGCATTGGGGGAAGATCTCTGAAGGAATTTACCACCCCACCCCACCCAATCCAAGCTTCAGCAAATGTAGTGAGGGTGGCTTATATCTTTTTAAATAAGATTTTTGCCTTATCCCCTTAGCCAGGTACTCACCTAGCAGTCAAAACACAACATCCAAAGAGGCACCAAATGACCCAGAGGAAGGACTGGGGACAGATGGAGTTGAGAGACAAATTGTTTTCACGGAGGGTGAAATTCATCTTGTGCAGAGAAGACCGTGCACGGTCTACATGTTGCTTTAAGTCCTCTTTGGAGAGCTTAAGTGATACATAGGCCTTAATGTCGGCCTAGTTCACAAGGCTGAACTCCAGCCATTGGATACAAACTACTAAATACAGCTATACGGCCAAATGGTATGAAAATCTTTAAAATATACTTACAGTGGGGCTTCAGGGGATTGGTGAATGGGATTTAGAGACTTTTATCTCTGGGTCACCAGGCCAAATCTAGGTCTGCTTGGTAGTGACTGGAAGTCGTTGCCATCGGATGGCCTAGGTGAAATGAAGCCAGCGCTCTCAGAGCTGTTCCTCACAGAGAGCCATCCACATCACAAAGCCAACGCCAGAGATTGGCCTCACTGTTGGAAGAATTGATTAGGCCGTGACCATTGATGTCCCCTCTCCTACTACTTTCCTGGTCAGGTTTAGGCCTGTTGTCAGGGATCGCACGGGGGAGAAGCTTGCCCTGCTGTGTCCGGGCTGTATCCTCACTCAGAATCAGTGCCCAATCTGACGCCTTCCACACCGTCACTGAAAACACTCCAGGGCATGACTGTGCGGGCTCCGTAGATGGAGCAGACCCACAGAAGTCTCCTCAGCCTGTTTCCATCCTAAAATATCCCAGCTTGGGCTCCTGCCGACAGACTCAAGGGAGAGAGGTGAGTATACGACCTGATCTTCCTTAGTGGTGCCCCTCCATGCACATTCAATGATAGGCCATGTTATGGTACCTGTAGTGGTGCCATGTGTTTCCACTGCAGTGGAGACCAGCTGAGCCACTCGTGCTATCAGTCCCCTGATTTAAACCGGGAAGGGCCTGGTGGAAGAACCCTTTTAGTGTGGGGGCCTTGAATATAGAATTTGCTTCCCCTTCCCTAGATCAACAGCCAGAATCTGTTAACTTTCAGGGCACCTGCAATACCTACCGGTTCTCCCAACCCTTGCAGAAGGAGACTGCTTCACGGGGGGGCATATGTTGGCTGTTGATATTGGTTGTTACTGATGGGTTAACTGGTTAGGAAAGAGGTGGTAACTGGGTAGGATCTGCAATTGCTCCTTCTGTGCATATGGAGAGCCAATGTTCATAAATAAAAATGCATGAGAAAATAAACAGCGAGAGCTCTGAGATGATGCAGAGCAGGGGCTGCAGCCCTGTTTTCATTCCTCCTGGCATTCTCTCGTGAGTGTCCCCATCGAGGGTGAAATTCACCTCTGTATGGAGGGCCAGCACAAGACCCTCAAAACAGGGCATAAGTCAGCCTTAAGTGCTGCATGGGCCTCATCCTGCCCCCTGCACAGGGAGGGAGTGACACCCTTACAGCAGAAGCCATGTTCCCTTGTAGTGATCCCCATGGAAGGGGATAGTCTAAAGGCTTATGACCCCAAAACTACAAATCCAGCACACTCGGGCTCTCCACAGCCTGTCACAGCCAGAATAGAAATGACTCGCTATGTGATGCCATTGCAACATGAACATTAATCTCTTAAAACGAGGATAGTTATATGATCCAGAGCCCTTCTAGACAGTTATTTATATGATGGTAGCACCTCCAGGTGCTAACCGAGATCCGGGCCTCACAGTGGTAGCCACTGTGCAAGCATATAGCAAAAGATGGTCCCTGCTCCAAAGAGCTTACAGTCCTGCTAGTGAAGGCAGCGGGCTGGACTCGATGACCTTTCAAGGTCCCTTCCAGTTCTATGAGATAGGTATATCTCCATATATTTACATAGACAAAGGGCGGCGGGGAGATGACTTGCCTCAGGTCACACAGTGGAATAGAGCCAGGAACGAAACCCAGATGCACTAAGGCTGAGGCTAGCATGCTACCCACAATGCAACACTGCCCCTCCCTCTAGAGATACGGGTCCCAGCACCAAACTATCTGAGCAGCTGGATAACCGTTTGTCCCTCTCCACGGCCCCCCCCTCTAGTCATGCTGTGAAACAGCTGTCAGATTTAAAAAAAAACAAAAACCTACAGCAATCCATTCATCAATACCTAAGTCTGTCAATCACCCTGCTGCACCATCAATATCTCCATCTCGCTGCTGACAAGTCAGAGGACAAAAAAAAAGATGAAATATTTATGCTTTCTTAAAGGATAACGTTGCTTTCCCTGCCTAGTCATTTCCCCAGCTCCACCCAGGAGCTGCTAAAGTTGCTGTGGCGTCTGTGGTGAGGGGTGAATTGTAAAAGCAACAAAGGTTTTAATTTTTTCTTTAGCTGTCTCAAAACGAGTTACAGAATGCCTGGAATCGAAGATGGGAAAGATCTATTCATTTCCATCTAGTCTATTTCCCTGCTGGAAAAGGTCTGTTCCCTACAATGGGTTTCATGCAGTGTTTTCTCCAGGCTGTCTTTAGCAATGATGCTTCCACCCCTTCCCTTGGGACAATATGCCAGGCCCCAGTACGTCTCACTGCTACAAAGGTTGTCCTGATGTTAATAGCGGGCTAGGCTGCGAGCCTGCTACTGGCACTTGCTCACAGGAGTAGTCTCACTGAAGCTGACGGCAGTAGTCTAGAAGTGAGGTATTACTTAGTGTGAGTAGTGGCACAGTAAGGAGGTATCAGATCCAGGTGGTAACCAAGGGAACGTTGTCCTGGTGACTCCATAACTCTCTTAAGGGAATACCTACACACAGGTGAGTCTTGCAGCCTCTCCAAGGGTGGGAAGATTGGGCTTCAGCTCTCTGGTAGGTGCAAATTCCACAGTCATGGACCACCTTCTGAGAAAGCCTTCCCCTGCCCTCCCCCCAAAATCTAAAATTTCCCTTTGCTCAGTTTAGCTCATTATTCCTTGAACTGCCCCAAACAAATTTATCTCCCTCCTTTGGGTTTACACCCTACAAATGTTTGTTAGGTGGTTATCATGCCCCTGTTAGTCAACTCTTAACTAATTGTTGGGGCCAGATCCTCAACTGGTATAGAGCCATGGACTTCAACCAAGCCACACTAATTTATACCAGCTAAAGACCTGGCCCAGTGTTTTTAGAGCTTGTAGTTTGCCTTCTGGCATCAGTCCTTCCAACCCCTCAATCCTTTTTGTGGCTCTTCTTTTAATTTCTTCCCATATAGTCCCAGAATTAGTGGGTATTTTCCCTCCAAAATGGGAAATCCATTGGCTTCAGAAAGCAGATCATTTCTAATGTCCAACATCTATCCACCAGTCTTGATGAGTGCACATAAAGGGCACTGTGTAGACTTAACTAATTACGTAGCTTGTTTCCGACCAGCTTGGTTACAGAATTTCGTACACTGCAGAACCAAGTCAATTGTCAATATAAAGAGGACTGAAAGGCAGCATTTCTTCTGAGGTAAAGAGGTCTTTGCCACATGGCCTCAGGAATAACAGCCATCTTCCTGAAAATGAAACAAACCGCCTCATAAGATTCGCTAGGGGGCTAATATATTAGATTTAGACAATAGGAAACACCATGGAGAGTCATGCCGTATGTATAGATTGTGGAGAATATCCCAGTCAATTCCATGTAGTCTCTGAGTGCCCATTGTAGTGTAGGGCAGCTGAATGGTGCCTAGATATCAAAATGCTTTGGACAAGATAGATAGCAAAGCATGTGACTGGAAGAGCATCTCCTGTTACAATGGTTCGTTGAGGGAGTATGGATGAGTGGAGCATATATATATATATGGTATGAAGGGCAGAACCTCTATGAATATAAAGCCTCCTGAACTGATGCTAGAGCAAGTTCAGGACAAAAACAACAATCCCCTTAACAGTACTTTACACTCAGATCATTCCCCTCCGTAGACAGAAGATGCTCAGGTTATGGAGGATACAATCTTAATCAGCACAAGGATGCTGGGTCACTCAGTATGTCCAGGTTGTAAATGACGATACCTCCAGAAGCTGAGTACCTCTAACACTATGGTGGGTTGACGGCAGATGGAACAGGTCCCAGCTTATGAAATATTTACAGCAGCACTCCTAGAATCATACCGAGATGTCACTGGGATGAGGTTTCTTGGCCACAGACTGAGCCAATTATCTTCTGGTGAAAATGATGCTCTTTAATTCATCGATAATTAGAAGGAAAACACTACTTTTTGCTGTTTCCCATTTGAATATATGTGTGCGTGAGAGAGAGTGAGTTTGAATGAAAGAGGGGGAGAGAGATGAAAAGGTAAATGGGTTGAGAGAATGGAACTGCATCTGGATCGGAGAGAGAGCCAATGGCTACCACCCAAGTGAAATTCCAACTTTATGAGATAATAGGCTTTTCCTAACCAGCGTTCACTATTAACTTCAGCACTGGCTTAAACCCCATGGCCTCAGGCACGAGAGAAGCAGAGCTCATATACGGTAAATGTTAATACTGCTTTAGCACTGTAATAAGCTAAAAGGTAGATGCAAGAGCTGGCACATTAACTCCTCTTTTTCATCCTTTTAACACGTTTTGGGGTAATATGAATAATAAATATTTGAGCTCATGAAGGTTAACGGATTGATAGTGCTGGAGACGAACGTCCCCTATTTATGAGCAAGCCCGTGTAAGTAGCTGTCGCACAAGCTCTGCCCATCTAGTGTTGAAATGTCAGGGTGCTCGGCTCTGATCCGGACAGCCTGCCTTCTTTAAAGTAGGCCTCACTGGGCTGACTTCAGATAAGTCGAGATTCTTGTCAGAAAGGAGATAAGCTCTGGAGCAGGCTTCCAAGGGAGGCTGTGGAATCCCCATCATTGGAGGTGTTTAAGAACGGTTGGGCAAACACCTGTCAGGGATGGTCTACATAAGAACGGCCATACTGGGTCAGACCAAAGGTCCATCTAGCCCAGTGTCCTGTCTTCCAACAGTGGCCAGTGCCAGGTGCCCCAGAGGGAGTGAACCTAACAGGTAATGATCAAGTGATCTCTCTCCTGCCATCCATCTCCACCTTCTGACAAACAGAGGCTAGGGACACCATTCCTTACCCAGCCTGGCTAATAGCCATTAATGGACTTAACCTCCATGAATTTATCCAGTTCTCTTTTAAACGCTGTTATAGTCCTAGCCTTCACAACCTCCTCAGGTAAGGAGTTCGATAGGTTGACTGTGCGCTGCGTGAAGAAGAACTTCCTTTTATTTGTTTTAAACCTGCTGCCCATTAATTTCATTTGGTGGCCCCTAGTTCTTGTATTATGGGAATAAGTAAATAACTTTTCCTTATCTACTTTCTCCACGTCACTCATGATTTTATATACCTCTGTCATATCCCCCGTAGTCTCCTCTTTTCCAAGCTGAAAAGTCCTAGCCTCTTTAATCTCTCCTCATATGGGACCCGTTCCAAACCTAGGTGTACTTGGTCCTGCCTCAGCGCAGAGGGCTGGACATGATGACATCTCAAGGTGCCTTCCAGCCCGACATTTCTGGGATTCTATGTTAGTCATGAGAACTTGCTGCTTGTTTAAAGCATGAGAATATCAGGGCATTTGTATTGCATTGTAACATAGAGAGATGATTCTTATTTATTTGTACTACTATAGCATTTATAAGCCCCACTGTGCTAGGCGCTGGACAATCACCTAGTGCGCGAGTCCCTACCCCAAGGAGCTTAAAATTGAAATAAATAAAGCAGGGTTATTATCCCCATTTTGCAGAGGGGGAGCTGAGGCACAGAGAGATTAAGGGACTTGCCCAAGGTCATCTAGCAAGGCTGTGGCAAAGCTAGGAATTGAACTTAGCTCTGCTGAGTCCAAGTTGAACATCTTAATCACAAGATCATCATCCTTCTTTGAGAGGCAACTATAAGAATGAGCAAGAGTTTAGAGATTAGCTATGGAGACTGAGAGAGAGACCCAATCCTGACGTCTTTACTCAATCTCTACTCAGAGCCTCATTTTCAGCCTGACCCTCAACATATCGTGACTTTGTGCTTCCCCTGTTTTTCATCGGTGCAGCTGGGGTAATTTAGACCTATAATAATTACCAGAGTGCACCCGTTTAGACCTCCCCATGACCTGAGTTGCACTCACAGATAGTTGCAGGAGGAAAATGGAAGATGCAATTAAAACTGAGGGCAAAAAGGCCCAGCTTTTAAAAAATCTTGATTGGAGTCAATAAAAGTGTGCATGTGGGGTGTACTGAGGACGGTGCTGGAATTTAAAGCTATGACTGTAAGAGCAGGGGGGGGTTCCTGGTCCTGCTTGCAGGCTAGGGGGCGCTGTAGCAAAGTCAGTCTTGAAAGACTCAGTTTCAAGCAAAGCGCCGTGGGTTGTGCCTCTCTGCCTTAGGGATCAGCCTGTTTTCTCTGCTTTTGGATTCTTGTGTGTTCTCATTCTGAATCCTAGAAGACACAGTAGTGTTACATTGCAAGCTTTCCACCAGAATGTTTGTTTTTACCTGATTGTTGTGTGTGTGATCTGAACATAACAACATGTACCTCGCCTCATTACGGAGGCTCTGACAATGGCTCCAGAGTAAAAGTCTCCATCTGCTCACACACAGCATTGCTATTAAATCAGGTGTCCCAAGAAAGGTTTGAATGACCTTGGGGGACAGAGCTGTATGAGACAGGAAGTTGAATTCCCCATAAAGAGTGTCCCCTGTTAGGAGGGGGAGAGTGGAGGACCTTATGTTCTTGTGTTCTTAATGCTCAGGAAAGCAAGATGACCGTTCCCGAAAGGAAGCCTTTGTACATGAGAGATTTGTCATGGTTCCCCCTAGTTCTAGGTCACGGAGACCATCCACGTGGGAACTATTAACAAGAGGTAGGGCAAAAACAGGTAGGAGCTGGACTGCTCTGGTAAAGTGCTAGTATAAACCACTGCTGAGTGAGTGTTACAGGTCCCGCTTTGGGCCTCATCAGCGCAAGGTATGAATCTGTTCCAGCCTATTCATAGGAAGCCTGGCTGTTTAACTAAAGCTATAGCTGCTTATGCTTCTTATCTCAGGAAGTCCTCTGGTTCAAGTCCCCATAGGGTAACCATCACATAAGTGGGAAAAGAGCTAAGGCTCCATAGATGAAGCCGTAACACGTTCATATCCTCTGTGAATCAGGACCAGTGGGTTGCAGGAGGACTGTGGGAGAGACAGAAGAGAGGATGGCCTTCAGCGTTGTGCAGTGTGATCCATGTAGGATGGCAGAGCTGGCCGAGAAGCGTGTGTGCAGGAATGATGGGGAGACAGCAGGAGTTGGGAAAAAGGACAATAACATCTCCCAGGGGAGGAGAGAGGATGGCGAAACAGGGCAACTGCAAATGAATGCAGAGGAAGCAACTATAAAATACGATGCAACTGGGTTAATAGGGGGGTAGGATGGAGACCCTTGGAGCCTTGCTTGTTCAGGGTGAGTGGCTGGCAGAGACAGATGTGTGTTTGCAGCTACAGGCAAGCATAGCATAGGGGCCCTTCCCACAGATTTACCAGCTGAGGTGCGGTGGGGTGTACGACTCTGGGAATTTGCCTCCTATGTGAACACAAATTGCCTCATTGTGGCCTGTGGATGTAACCAACATATGCAAACTGGCGTGTGCCTGGGGCATGTTTTTTTTTGGGGGGGGGGGGGTTCTTTATATTAATTGTATGTGCATGAGAGAGAGGTGGACACAGTATATACTGACATGTACAAAATGCATGTCTGATGCATACTCGTGCGTACAGAACGCTCTGTGTGTGTGCTCACGCGTTCATGAGCCCTGGCCTCTGTGTGTTTGCCTTTTACTTTGCTCACTGTACTGTGACAACAGAATGCTGCTTTTCCTGCGTACCTCTTTTCCACGTCGCAATCCTTTGGGGATATCAAGGGCAAGCCAGAGAAGGGTTACCTGGAGAAAAGGGTTGCTAGGCAACCAAACACCCACCACCCCCAAGCACCACAAACCCAAAACTCCGTTCCAGGCCTGCAACCAGATTAGCATATTAATGAGGCTGTAATTTCCCTAGAATTGTCTGCACGTACATGCTTGCTCGCAGCACACTGGCCCAGGAGTTTGCTATGCAAATAAACTGGTTTTACAGGCTGTGGCTTAATTAACTCATCAAGTTCATCTTCCTAACAGAAAAGGCAGACTAACTGCAGATTAATGGACCTGTGTTTGCTCTTCTCTCTCTCTCTTTCCCCCAATCCTCCCCTTCTCTAGCTAAGCCCTTCTGCCAAATATGCCTCCTCCCTTCTCTGACATCGCTCAGTAGAATGAGAGCAAGGTAGACTCTCGATCCTACAGAAGGACTAAAGTCAGAGGGGGCCAATCCTGCTTCCATCAAAGTCAATGGGAGTCTTGCCATCGACTTCAAGAGGAATGGGTTGGATTGGGCCTTGGATGTTATATCTACACCCTCCGACTTAAGCGGGCAGGTGAGAGGTTGCAGGTAGGGGTTGGAACTTTGTGACCCTGTCTCTTTAAAATAGCCACCTTCAGTGTGGTGGGTTTTTGTTGGAGGGGCGGGGAGGGGGAGTGTTTTTGACCCGCCATTTCTAGCAGAGCTTCAGCAGTGATATTGAATCACCAGCAATGCTGGATCTGGGAGAGAGAGGCTTTCTCCCTGCCTGCCTGTGAATTAGAAATGTCAGTCTTGGCTGTCTCCCACACTAAGCAACTTTCTCTAATTCTTGATGTCTGACCAAAAAAAAGGGGGTTTCACAGAAACTCGCAGGGAGAAAGTGAATATGGCCGTGACTCTGCATTCAGCTGTGAACTTTCAAACTGGAGGTTCCTTTGAACATTGACTGACTTGTGTGTGTCTTCTCTTGAACAGACGTTACCTTCTCTCCCCCTCCCTACCCCCACACACACTTCTTCGTCCCCTTCACTAACTCTCTGATGGGTGAGTGGAGGTGAGAGGAGGAATTTTCCATGGGACAAGTGTTGCTGGTTTGTTCTTGTTCACGTGCCCCCTCCTCAGATCCTTCAAACTTGCTTTACTTTGCAATATGCAATTAAATTTTCCATATAGAACAAAAGGCCCTAGAGGCAGTTTTCAAAGGAACTCACTATTTTGTGGGTGAAATAGTTGAATGCATTTTTATTTTTATTTGATTTCAGCTTGCCCGGGGCCGGGTGTTCAGCTGAGGGAAAGGGACATACCTCCACTGAGTTCAGTGAATGGCTTACGTCAGCTGAGGGTCTGACTCTACATGTTTAATTAATAATTTAGTTATAATTAATTATTTGGTATTTGCCTAGAAGCCCCAAATGAGACCGTGCTAGGGGCTGTGCAAACACATAGTGAGAGACAGTCCTTGCCCCGAAAAACTTACAGTCTGACTAGATAAAGCCAAGAACGTGTGGAAGGGGAGACAGGCATAGTGAGGAGAAGTGACTGGCCGAAGGTTACCCAGGAGGTCGGTGGCCAAGCAGAGGACAGATCCCAGGGCTCCTGAGTTCCATTCCAGTGTCTGACCCACTGACAGACCCTATAACAATGATGCGCTGAAACCACCATTTTCAAAGTTGGTGGGGGGGTTTTCCATGAAGAGCCCAATCCTGCCAGACGCTGAGCTTTCTGGCTCTAAGCCAGCTCAGCACTTAAGCATGTACTTTCCTGTAAGTGGATGAGGAGCCCCATTGAATTCAATGGGATTAGTCATGTGCCTGAAGCACATGCATTGCTGCATTGGGATCAGAGTACTCAGCACCTTGCAGGATTGAGCACTAAGCATCTAAACCCATGTCCAGGTGTGACGTACAATCCAGGCCAATGAGTAGCTGTGTCACCCCTGCCCTCTAACCTGGGGTGCCCTTTACAATGTCTTACTGCTGTAGCCTCCAACCTGGTCTGCTCACAGTCTCCAGCATAAAGGTCATTCCCAGGGTGTGTGTGTGTGTGTGTGTGTGTGTGTGTGTGTGTGTGTGTGTGTGTGCTGCAGCCAGCCAGCCACACCTTGGGTCTTACCAGCCTTAAAGATTACCATATGGTGACCCCAACACACTTCCAGTCCCAGATTTCTCCCACCCCCACCCCCCCAAATGTATGTCCTGTGCTGCCCAGCCCTCTCCTGGACAAGACAAATACATTGAGTCTGTTATTCCTTTAAGGGAATAATATGCACACAACTTGTTACCCCAAATGGAGTTACCCAGACAGTTCAACTGAACACACTGGATTAGATAAAACAATAAAACAAAGTTTATTAACTACAAAGAGATTTCAAGTCATGAGGCAGAAAAGTCAGAAATGGTTACATGAAAAATAATGCAACTCGTGCCTAACTTAACAAACTACATTAGATTCAAAGCAAAGTTTTCTCACCACATACGTTCAGCAGTCCGACTGACCATATGCTTTTGGTCAAGACTCCCTCCCCAGAGTTCAACGGCTGCTTCCTTTGGCTGAACCTTACAGAGGCACAGCTATACGGCTGTAAGGTCTCCTGTGTAGCCGCTCTATGCCGGCGGGAGGGAACTCTCCTGCCAGCATAATTAAACCACCCCCAATGAGCGGCGGTAGCTATGTCAGCAGGAGAGCGTCTCCCACCAACACGGCGCTGTCCACACGGACACTTTTGTCAGTGAAACTCATGTCAGTCGGGGGGGGGGGGTGTTTCACTCCCCTGCCCAACAAAAGTTTTACTGACAAAAGAGCTAGTGTAGACAAAGCCTACGATGGAGTTTTGGGGGTTCTTTTGCCCCTGCCTCTTTATCTGCCAAAGAATGGCCACTTAGCAGGTAATGGTCGGTCAGCCTTGTTTACACCTGGCTGAGGTGTCAGCATGCCCTTGGAACTGGTTTGGCCACTCCCCAGACTTCCCTGGAAAACATACTGATTTCAGCTTCTTTATAACTTCCCCTATAACGCTGTTACCTGCATTGTGCTGTGATGTTATTGATCAGCAAATTGTGAGTTTTAAATGGTACCTCCCAAGGCGTATGTTGTACAAACATTACTACAATAGTGTGTGGGGTGTGAATACAGGTATACTCTGCCACACTTGGCTTTCAGTGGGCACTGCTATTGCTCGGCTCCTCTGAAAAACAGGCTGATTGTTCAAGTGCCTAAATCTGGAGTTAGATGTTTAACTTTAGGAACCAAGCTTGGAAATGTGTGGGGTTTGTTCTGTCTCTTCCTATCCCCCTCCACATTTGGAGACGTTTTAAAAGGCGGTTTGGGGAATGGTCTTTTATAGTGGACGAGCCCATGGTACAAGGATACAGGCCCTGAGCCAAAGCTTGATGCTATTGTCTTCCAGGGGCTTTGGATCAGGTCCATAAACACTGCCGTAAGAGAGGAACTGTTTAGAGTGGTCCAGAGGGGGCGATTATAATTAAGGCGAATGATATGAAATTAAGCACAATGGTTCCTGTGCAAGCAAGACGCAACTCCGCTGGCTTCAGTCAACTGACATCAAGGGCAGCATTTAACCTAATACTGCATTTCAAGAAACACTTGCTAACAGCGGTGTCCCTGAGGGTCAGATTGTGCAATCTTTATGCACATTGGTGAGCGCTTGCTCACATGACTAGTTGCAGTGACGTCAGAAGGGCTACTCCAATAAGTAACTCCTCACCAGGGTGAGTAATGATGACATAATCTGCCCTGGCAGAATAGAATTGTCCCACAAAGGACTTCGTTGAAGCCCTTTTCCTGAAGTTGTTTGACTGGACAGAGTCCTAGAGAATATACTGTACTGGGAAGCTATCCTGCATTGGCAGAGAAATGGACGAGCTGACCTAACAGGTCGTTTCCATCTCTAATTTCTGTGCTTCTGTAATTCATCCCCCTTATTTGAAAGCATTTCATACATGGCGTGCCTAGCACAGGGAAAGAATGATACTAAATAATCTTTTTTCATTTCCTCTCCTCATTGTCAGAGATGATGAGAGGCGAGGGGTACTTCTGCCATGACATTAGCGAAGCAATGGAATAGAAAGGCTGCCGGGGAGTCAGCGTAACATCAGAAAAAGAAGAGGCTACTCACTCCAGGTGGGGATAGCATGGTGAATACTCAGAGAGCCCCCATTACAGTCTCATCTCGGCCCAGGAGAAGATATTTTGATACCAAGGGGACAGACCAGGCATGGAGGGACACAAATAGGTGGCCCTGGCAGGTCATGCCGGAGGTTCACCAGCAGGCAGTTGTGGGCATGTTACTCATTCTATGTCCTGCACTCAGGAAGAACAGTCTTGTGACTGAAACGCTAGCTGAGTGATCAGGAAAGTGAGGTTCAGCGCCTGGCTCTACCACTGTCCTGTGTAACCTCGGCCTCCATCTCTCTAGACCTCAGTTCCCACCTGTAAAATGGGGACAATAATACTTCCCCTGTCAATTTAGATCATAAACTCATTGGCAGAGGACTTCTCTCGCTGTGAGTATATTCAGCACCAATTGCATTGGGGCCCTGATGTTGGCTGGAGCTCCTAGGTGCTATCGTAATAAGAGTTGATAGCTAACGAAATGTATCTGGCTTGGCTTGTATGTTACAACAGGAGAATAAGTAGGCTGTGATGATCTGGGTGGGGAAAGAAACTGTTTTCTTTTTAAGCTTTGGTTTTAAATCACTATCAACAATAGTCTTTGAGCTTCATCTTCATGCCTTCAACGTACAAACAGCGGCTGGCTTGGTTTCAGGAGTGACTCTTCCAGCTCCAGAGATCGCTTCTCAGAAGTTCTGGCCTCCTTTAATTGGTGGGCCTGAGGAATACCAAGCCCCCAGTCAGTTGGTGTGATGACGCATTTACCTATGCATGTCCCTCATTCATTAATAAACCCAAGCTGCCTATTTCTCTCTGCTCATCTTCCCAAATTCCCTACAGGGTTTTCCAGTTGTTCTCAATCATCTGAGACATTCCAAGGTTCAGATCAAGGATTGTGGACAATTGTATAGGGCTAAACACTACTCCCTCAGCCTGCACAAAGCCCAAGCGCCTGGGCTTTGTGCAAGAGAGCTAAAAAGGGTATGTGTACACTAAAGGGACTAGCCTGGCAAAGCCACACTGCTGTAGCTCTGCCGCACTAGCCCCGTCAGATTGTCCCATCCGTGTAGGAACACCACCTCCCTGAGCGAGGGAGCATCCTTGCACTGACATCATCTGCATCTGCATCAGCCACTCCCTGGTTCATTCTTTCTTTCCATTCCTCGGACGGTTTGCTACTGCTTTCAAAGGGAGCAAGACCAGGCCCTAAGTTTTGGGGGGGAATCTGCATCCTTGTTGGGCTGATTCCTGCTTGCCCTATTTTTCCTGCTCTTTTCACCATCACTATAATAATAAAGATATTGCAATTATCTGTGATTTTTGTTGACGAAGGGCAGAGCAGCTTCTTCTGTGTGTTTGTCATGAGGGGGGATAGGCCCCCACTCACTCTCCCATCACTGTGTTGCAGGCTCATCATATTGTTCCCTACAAATAACATTTTTGATGAT
Source organism: Platysternon megacephalum (assembly GCA_003942145.1). Lineage (NCBI taxonomy): Eukaryota > Metazoa > Chordata > Testudines > Platysternidae > Platysternon > Platysternon megacephalum. The sequence goes on along the minus strand of QXTE01000130.1, from coordinate 803,073 downwards.
TGACCTTTCTTCTGTTTGCGACTCACTCACAAACCAACCCTAAATTTTATAATAATAAAATATATGGAGATCTACCTATCTCATAGAGCTGGAAGGGACCCTGAAGGGTCATTGAGTCCAGCCCCCTGCCTTCACTAGCAGGACCAATTTTGCCCCAGATTCCTAAGTGGCCCCCTCAAGGATTGAACTCACAACCTTGGGTTTAGCAGGCCAATGCTCAAACCACTGAGCTATCCCTCCCCCAATTATTATTTGCTAATAATTTATTTGTCCTCAGTGTTCTTCACACAGATAGATGTCAGTGTATAGATTGCTTGCACACTGTTCACTTCCACTCTTCTCTGTTCACTATTTGTGTTGCGTGCAAGGTCACCTAAGTCGCAGGATATCGTTTCATCGCTGGATGATGGAAACTTTCTAAGCAAGGGACTAATGAATAACAAGTGGCAAGTGACAAATGTCACACTTTGTGGGAGGAATGTTCAGATGAATATTCTGGTAATTTGTGCTAAAAAATTTGGCAACTTTGGGGATCCGGGAGCGATTTCATGAATGCTCAGTGGCCCTCTGCATGCTCACAGATAATACGACCCCACCAACAGCAGCAAAATGAACTCGCTGCTCTTATTCATGAATCACTTGCTGTATTATTCAAAAAGATCAAGTAAAAATTTGTTTTCACCAGCAATGTCAGCTAAGGAAAGAGGTTGTGGTATTAGAGGGGGACACAGAGTGGGGTTCGGTTCCTCTCTGCAACAGGCTACCTATGTGCCCCATCTACAAATCACTTGATCTCTCTCTCTCAATCTGCCTCCATTCCCTAAGCTGTGCAATGGAGTTTGAGCTACTCTGCCTGATAGGAATATTGTGATGGTGTCAAATACTATGCTGATGGAAGCCATGTCTAGATAGGCTCAAAGATACACAGGAGCAGGTATGTTGAGTAAGTAGGTGCAATTTTGTACCCAGAGCTTAATCCTGTCATAAATCTACACTTAAAAGTCCCATTGATTTCACCATGAATTGTGGATCAGATAACCATCTTTCTGATTAAGGCAACCTCTCCGTACCACTTCTCCTTGCTAAAAGAATGCGGTGAGGTGAGGGATACGTCTGGTTCTAGGTATTTACCAGTTCTGGAAGAAAATGAGAGGCAAACTTTATTTCCACTTGTGGGTTGGAATTAAAAAAAACATTATCTGGGGAAATTCTGGGCCTGATCCCAGACCATTAGTCAGCAGAACTTTTGTCATTTACATCATTAGGAGCAACAGTGGGCATGCTCGGTTTTATGTTTCTCCTCTATCTGCTGAACATGTTTATTTGGTTACGCTTAGGAACTTTTATGAAATGTATTTGATTTTTTTGTACTCTTATTTCTGTGTTTTAACAAATGAAATATTTTGTCCTGTTTTGAAAGAAACTCTATATAAACCAGATTACTTCTTTATGAATTCTCAGCCCTTGCTACAAAAATAGTTACCAATTTTCTGAAACAAATACCTTAGCTATACTGTAAAGCTATTGTCAAAGGATGCTCAAAACACTGAGTTCTAGATATTTGCACTCACCATTGTAATTTACAAATAGGTTTTTTTTATTTAATTTACAAATAGATTTTTTTATCTAACTTTTGTATACAATAACATGTGGACGCCATGATTCCATAATATAGATTCCTCCCTTTCTTTTTCATAATCTCTTCTTTAAAAGGATGCTTTAAACATTTGTCTGAGAGCAGACAATTATTTAATCTAGCAAGAAAAAAAGCAGAATGGTTGGAAGCAGAAGCTAGACAAATTTAGGCTGGAAATAAGGTACAATGTTTTTAAAACAGTGAGGGTAACCATTGGACCAATTTACCTAGGGATGGTGGATTCTCCATCACGCGCAATCTTTAAGTCAACACTGGATATCTTTCTAAAATATAACTGTAGCTCACATAGAAGTTATGGGCTGGATGCAGAAATTATTGGGTGAGGTTCTGTGGACTGCGTTATGCACGATGCCAAACTAGGTGATCATAATGGTCCCTTCTGGCCTTGGAATCTATTAATCTATTGACATTCTGGGGTTTAAAAAGCAGCAGCTGATCCTGTGCAGGACCTAGTTCTCATAAGCATTTGGTATAATAGATCCATATTGTGCCAATGCATACTAATGTTCATATACATTTGCAGCACACAGAGCAATGCTTTGGAGACAGCCAGATGTCAGATTGAATCAGACTCAATGATACACCTGTTCTGCACACCAGACCAGGATTTCTCCGCTAGCCCCGCTGGTTTCTGTAGCAGCAGAGCTTTCATTTCCCTAAAACAATTGGTTTTTATCCCTTATGGCTCTGAAAAAAATAAATTCTGAATCCAACCCAATCGGGTGCTGTTTTCCTGAGTCTGCAGACAGACAGAAACAATTAGACAGATCCTGGGTTCAGAGACAGTCGACGAGAATCATTAGAGGCATGGAAAAAGATCCTCATTGAGAGAGATTGAAAAGATTGGGACCACAGATCCACACTTCCAAATTGTTAATTATTTAACATGCTATTATTCAGTGTCACAAAGAAACTGACAGCAAGGGCCAGCTTCTGCTCTCAGCTATGCCCAAGCAGCCTCCGTTGAAGTCAACAGAAGTAGCATGCCAACAAAAGGCTTGATTTTGCTCCCATTAAATGTAATGGCAGAGATCCAATTGACTTTAAAGGGACAAGTTCAGACCTAGGATTTAGAGGGCTCTTTTTTGTTTTCTCATGCCGGTTTACTTGTGGAAAAGTTTGTCTCACATTTTATTTTGGATTGAGACTCCTGTGTGTCTGTAAAGTCTTTGATACTAAGGGTACGTCTACACTACGGGATTACTCCGAACTTACGGAATTCGATTTTTTGCAACCGATTGTATAAATTAAATTGCACGCGGCCACAGTAAGCAGATTAATTCGGCGGTGCGCGTCCATGTACCGAGACTAGCGTCAAATTCCGGAGCGTTGCACTGTGGGTAGCTATCCCATAGCTATCCCATAGTTCCCGCAGTCCCCCCGCCCATTGGAATTCTGGGTCGAGATCCCAATGCCTGATGGGACAAAAAACATTGTCGCGGGCGGTTCTGGGAGCATCCTCCCCCTCCCTCCGTGAAAGCAACGGCAGACAACCATTTCGTGCCTTTTTTCCATGGTGAACTGTGCAGACGCCATACCTCGGCAAGGATGGATCCCGCTCAGCTCAAGACAGCAGTCATGAACATTGTAAACACCTCGCGCATTATCGTACAGTTTATGCTGAACCANAAAAGACTAGCGTCGAATTCCAGAGCGTTGCACTGTGGGTAGCTATCCCAGAGTTCCCGCAGTCCCCCCCGCCCATTGGAATTCTGGGTCGAGATCCCAATGCCTGATGGGACAAAAAACATTGTCGCGGGCGGTTCTGGGAGCATCCTCCCCCTCCCTCCGTGAAAGCAACGGCAGACAACCATTTCGTGCCTTTTTTCCATGGTGAACTGTGCAGACGCCATACCTCGGCAAGGATGGATCCCGCTCAGCTCAAGACAGCAGTCATGAACATTGTAAACACCTCGCGCATTATCGTACAGTTTATGCTGAACCAGGACCAGAAAAGCCGGGCGAGGAGGAGGCGGCTACGGCAGCGCGGCGACGAGAGTGATGCGGACATGGACACAGAATTGTCTTGCGCCACGGGCCCCGGCGCTTTGGAGATCATGTTGTTAACGGGGCAGCTTCTCGCTGTGGAACGCCGATTCTGGGCCCGGGAAACAAGCACTGACTGGTGGGACCGCATAGTGCTGCAGGTGTGGGACGATTCCCAGTGGCTGCGAAACTTTCGCATGCGTAAGGGCACTTTCCTGGAACTTTGTGACTTGCTTTCCCCTGCCCTGACGCGCCAGAACACCAAGATGAGAGCAGCCCTCACAGTTGAGAAGCGAGTGGCGATAGCCCTGTGGAAGCTTGCAACACCGGACAGCTACCGGTCAGTCGGTAATCAGTTCGGAGTGGGAAAATCTACCGTGGGGGCTGCTGTGATGCAAGTAGCCAAAGCAATCGCTGAGCTGCTGCTACCAAAGGTTGTGACTCTGGGAAATGTGCAGCTCATTGTGGATGGCTTTGCTGCAATGGGATTCCCTAACTGTGGTGGGGCGATAGATGGAACCCATATCCCGATCTTGGCACCGGAGCACCAGGGCAGCCAGTACATAAACCGCAAGGGGTACTTTTCAATGGTGCTGCAAGCAATGGTGGATCACAAGGGACGTTTCACCAACATCAACGTGGGATGGCCGGGAAGGGTTCATGACACTCGCGTCTTCAGGAACACTAGTCTGTTTAAACGGCTGCAGCAAGGCATTTACTTCCCGGACTGGAAAATAACCATTGGGGACGTTGAGATGCCGATCGTTATCCTTGGGGACCCAGCCTACCCCTTAATGCCATGGCTCATGAAGCCATACACCGGCAGCCTGGACAGTAGTCAGGAGCTGTTCAACTACAGGCTGAGCAAGTGCAGAATGGTGGTAGAATGTGCCTTTGGACGTTTAAAGGGTCGCTGGCGCTCGTTACTGACTCGCTCAGACCTCAGCCAAACCAACATTCCCATTGCTATTGCTGCTTGCTGTGTGCTCCACAATCTCTGTGAGAGTAAGGGGGAGACCTTTATGGCGGGGTGGGAGGCTGAGGCAAACCGCCTGGCCGCTGATTACGCGCAGCCAGACACCAGGGCGATTAGAAGAGCACACCGGGAAGCGGTGCGCATCAGAGAAGCTTTGAAAACAAGTTTCATTGCTGGCCAGGCTCCTGTGTGAAAGTTCTGTTTGTTTGTCCCTGATGAAAACCCGCCCCCTTGATTGACTCATTCCCTGTAAGCAACCCACCCTCCCCCCTTCGATCCCAGCTTGCTTTGAAAAAAATAAAGTCAGTATCGTTTAGAACTCATGCATTCTTTATTAACGGGTAATAAACATAGGGAGAGAACTGACAAGGTAGTCCGGGTGGGGTTTGGGAGGAGGATAGGAGGGAAGGAACAGGTCACTGAAAAAATTCAAAATAATGACAGCCTTTTGCTTGGGCTGTCCACTGGGGTGGAGTGGCAGGGTGCACGGAGCCCCCCCCCCCCCGCGTTCTTACACGTCTGGGTGAGGAGGCTATGGAACTTGGGGAGGGGGGAGGGCGGTTATACAGGGGCTGCAGCGGCACTCTGTGATCCTGCTGCTGCCGTTCCTGAAGCTCCACCAGACGCCGGAGCATGTCTGTTTGCTCACGCAGCAGCCCCAGCGTTGCATCCCGCCACTTCTCGTCTCGAGCGTCCCTTCTCTCCTCCCGTTGGTCCCTTCTCTCCTCCCGTTGGTCCCTCATGTCCTCACGTTGGTCCCTCTTGTCCTCACGATCACTGGCATCTTTCCTGAACTTTGAGACCGTGTCCTTCCATTCATTCAAATGAGCTCTCTCATCGCGGGTCGATTGCATTATTTCTGAGAACATGTCGTCTCGCGTGCGTTTCTTTCGCCGCCTTATCTGGGAGAGCCTTCGGGACGGAGGAGGGAGGCTTGAAAAATTTGCAGCTGCAGGAGGAGGGAAAAAAAGGGAGAGAAGTATGTAAAAAGAAACATTTTATAGAACAATGCTTATACTCTTTCACGGTGAACAACACTATTCACATTACATAGCACATGTGATTTCAGTACAAGGTCGCATTTTGCATCTTATATTGAGTGCCTGCGGCTTTGGTGTTAGAGATCACAGACGCAGGGCCGGGCAACAGAATTCGGCTTGTATGCAGCCATGGTAAGCCATTGTCTTTCGGCTTCCGCATTAAATCAGCGCCCTCCTTTCCCATAGCAAGCAAAGCCCATTAAGTGCTGCGGTTTTCCTGTTACCGTGCAGCAGCAGAAAACAAAATAAACCCACCCCACACCACCACCACCCATTCAATTCTGTGGGATGATCGCTTTACCCCTCCCCCCACCACGTGGCTAGTATCAGGGAAGATCCATGCAGATACCAAACTAACCCACCACCCCCCCCATCCAATGCTGTGGGATGATTGCTTTACCCCTTCCCCCCACCGCGTGGCTGGTATCAGGGAAGACCCCTGCTAGCCAAATGCGAAAACCTCAGCGCCATTGTCCACCCACTCCCCCCGCCCGCTTGGCTAACTGCAGGGAAGGATTTCTTTTCAGCTACAGGCAAACAGCCCAGTAGGAACAGGGCCACCTCTGTCCCCTTAATTACATTCCCGTATTTCAACCAGGTTACCCTGAACGATATCACTCTCCTGAGGATAACACAGCAAGATAAAGAACGGATGTTGCTTGAATGCCAGCAAACACCGGGACCATACGCTGCCAAGCTTTGTCAAGCAATGATACCGGATTACTTGCTGCTAGCATGGCGCGGTCAAGTGTCCTACCATGGAGGACGGAATAAGGCTGCCCTGCCCAGAAACCTTCTGGAAAAGCTTTTGGAGTACCTCCAGGAGAGTTTCATGGAGATGTCCCTGGAGGATTTCAACTCCATCCCCAGACACGTTAACAGACTTTTCCAGTAGCTGTACTGGCCGCGAATGCATCCCAAGTCCCCAGGGCAAATTAATCATTAAACAAATACTTGTTTTAAACCATGTTTGATATATTTGAAAAGGTACACTCACCAGAGGTCCCTTCCAGGGGGTCTGCGATGCCGCCTTGGGAGGGTTCGGAGGGCACTTCGGTCAGGGTCAGAAACAGCTCCTGGCTGTCGGGGAGAATGGAGTGCTGTGTGCTCTCCACAAGTTCGTCCTCCTCCTCCTCCTCCTCTTCCCCGTCCGCAGATTCGTCATTCAAGGATGAGATTAACCCCTCCTCGGAGTCCACGGTCAGGGGTGGGGTAGTGGTGGCGGCCCCCCCGAGAATTGCATGCAGCTCCTCGTAGAAGCGGCATGTCTGCGGCTCTGCCCCGGACCGTCCGTTTGCCTCCTTGGTTTTCTGGTAGGCTTGTCGGAGCTCCTTCACTTTAACACGGCACTGATATGAGTCCCTATTGTGGCCTCTCTCCATCATGCCCTTGGAGATCTTGTCAAAAGTTTTGGCATTTCGTCTCTTGGACCGTAGTTCTGCTAGCACTGAATCCTCTCCCCATATAGCGATCAGATCCAGTACCTCACATGTGGTCCATGCTGGTGCTCTTTTTCTGTTCTCGGACTGCATGGCTACCTGTGCTGTTCAGCGCTGTGTGGTCACCTGTGCTCACCAGGCTGGGCTAACAGGAAATGAAATTCAAAAGTTCGCGGGGCTTTTCCTGTCCACCTGGCCAGAGCATCCGAGTTTAGATTGCTGTCCAGAGCGGTCACAATGGTGCACTGTGGGATAGCTCCCGGAGGCCAATACCACCGAATGTCATCCACACTAACCCTAATTCGAACCGGCAATACCGATATCAGCGCTACTCCCCTCGTCGGAGAGGAGTACAGAAACTGATTTTAAGAGCCCTTTAAATCGAATTAAATGGCCTCGTTGTGTGGACGGGTGAAAGGTTAATTCGGTATAACGCTGCTAAATTCGAACTAAAATCGTAGTGTAGACCAGGAGGGTTCAGGTTTTCTATCTCATCTACTCATCAGCTTATATGAGCCCCTATAGGAAGCTGACCACAGTGTCCTTTGCTAACAGTAATATAACAACACAGGACCTGGTCCTACAAGTCCTTACTCATTTGATTAGTCTTTGTTCCTTTTGCTCATCCCTTTGAGTACAGTCCTACTGTTGTATATTAAAGACATGGTGATAACTACATTTTGTCATTAAATCACTCTTTTATTGTGAGAATCAGAACCATTCATATGAACATGGGTTTGAAGGATCTGGCCCATCATAATATTTCAGGACTGAAGGAGGCCATGCTACCTGTAAGGGCCCATCTGGTTATCTGCCTTGTACTGTTAACATGCTGGGTTGGCCTGATGTGTGTGTGTGTGTGTGTGTGTGTGTGTCTACTCATCATTGCACTGAAAATACCATATTTTATAACATTACACTAAAACACACCATAAGGGCCCAATCCTGCTAATTCTGACTCACCTAAATTATCTTACTTAGGTATCAGGGGGTAGCTGTGTTAGTCTGTATCCACAAAAACAACAAGGAGTCCGGTGGCACCTTAAAGACTAACAGATTTATTTGGGCATAAGCTTTCATGGGTAAAAAAACCACTTCTTCGGATGCAACATGAGAGTCTTTTCATTGATGTCAGTGGGCTTTGGGTCAAGCTCGTAGTGTCTTTGATTGGGCCAAATTCACATCTGGTCTTAATAAGTTCATCTCTATTGAAATCTATGAATCTATTGATGCTGAACCCACTTACCCTAGGGGGGAAGCTAGTCCCCTCCCTTTCAAAATATGGAAATTCCTGTATCATCAGCACAATAAGATACTGTGTACATTCTGCTTTCAACATATAGGGACCAGTTCTGAGCTCATTGACTCTGGTGTAAATCCGGAGTAGCTTTATTATTCCTCATTGTAACTGAGATCAGAACCTGGTTTGAAATGTTACCTCTTACTTGACTTATAAATAGCATCGTAGGTGGCCCCAGAACCACACTACATCTCTGAACCCCAGTGAAGGTGTCAGGGAAGAGGGGATGCTTAGTTCGGGTTGGAGCAGGAGGAGCAGAGAGCATGTGGGAGGCAGGGGGGCTGTTTTTTACAGCATATTACTCCTTGATTTTTAGTCTTGATTCTCTAACGGAGCAAATGTTGCTAAAACCTCCCTTGGAAATGGGGAAGGCAAAGCTATCTTAGCAAACATTTATTCACCAGCTGCTGGGTGAATTAGTGCAGGAGAGGAGCACAGACGCCCATCAGGAATCGTTCGGGCCACACTCCAGTGCTCAAAAGGAGCAGCTAGAGAGGTATGCCCTTAAATATAGATGCTCAGGGACTGGATGCTATAAGCCGAGAGGAGCAGGTTTGCCTACGTGTTCGGATTTGATTACCTCCCGCAATGTTGCATGTTTCTAAGGGGGACTTCTACCCTGCCGTTCGCCGCGGAAGCGATCATAGGGAAGAACATGGCAGGAGGAAGGCAAGGTACATATGGCAAAGGAGAGAGAGGGCACATATGAGGATGGATAGTTAACGCTGCCTCCTCCCTCCATGTCCCCTCCACGCCATGGCAGTTGTGGGGAGGAGGCCCACCCGAAGTGCAGGCACCAGTCCAGTTTCACCGAGGGAGGGAACTCTGTAGACATTCATGTATTGGGGGCTGGGGCAGATGCAGGAAACCAAGCCAAAGGTGGGGCGTGGGCAGGAGTTCCCCGCTCATCCCAGCTAATGAATAAGCGGGAGAAAAGTGGGGGGGGGGGGGAAGCCTTCGCATGCACAGACCAAGTGGCTGCTGGTATTTTGTTCGGATCCGATTCGATCGCACCGGGCATTGGTAGCAACGGGGGGCACCCCGGGGTGACGCTCCCAGAACACACCCCGCGCCGCGCTCTCCTTAACGAAATGACCCAAAGCAACTTTCAGCCGGAATTCGGGGAGGGGTCGCTCCGTTCCCTCCAGCTCTGGGGGGCGCTGAAAGATGGAGAGGTTTGGGGTGATTCTTCCGAGGAAAACTCCTGTCCTGTGAACAGGGGCAGACGAGGCGCCGGCAGGAGAGGTTGGGCTCTGCGGTGACTCATTTCAGAAGGCAGGTCGCCTGGCCTGGGGGGGTGGAGAGAAAAGTGAGTGTGAGAAAGTGTGTGTGTGTGTGTGTGAGGGGGGGGGGAGCGGGGCTGAATGAGAGACACCAAATACTTTGAAGTCTCCCGCTTTGCTCAGACTGTCGCTGAACTTCACTTCTGTTCAAAGCATTGTTTGATAGTCGCTTCCGCGGGTGGGAGCTCGCTCTTGTTTAGCGGGAATGTGATATTTATCCCAGTGGGATATGACCGCCTGGTTTCTCTCTCATCTCTGACTGTCACACCACCAAAGCTGTACGGAGAGGTGTACATGGGACAACCCCAGCAAAGGGCAGCCGGCTGTGCAAATTAATATCCTGGAAACCCGGTTTCTCTGTGACACTGGTTGTGTTGTCTCCTGACTGTCCGGCTTGCAATAGCCAGATCACTGGCTAAGCCCTCGGAGGCTAGGTCCGACTGGATCAGGATGATCCGTGCCTTGCTTTCTAGACAAGCTCTATTGCAAATCTCCCTGTCTTTCCCCGAGGTTAGGGCTTCCATTCGCGATCAAAAAATGAATGTGAAATTTACAATTAATTGAAGTTTGTTTTCCCCCGCGTTAGTTCTGCCCACACGATGCAAACGAATCCAGCCGGCCCACGTGAGCTACTTGTTTAATTATGTTGCTTTAAAATCAGAGTACATTGATGAACGTGTGCTTGTGTGTGACAGAGTTGGTTGGGTAGTTAGGTCGGTGGGGTCTGAAAGACAGAGGGAGAGACAGAAAAGGAGAGAGAAAAATCGTTTACCTACGTTTTTGTGTGTGAGTTAGTTGAGAAAGAAAGAAAGAAAGAAAGAAAGAAAGAAAGAAAGAAAGAAAGAAAGAAAGAAAGAAAGAAAGAAAGAAAGAAAAAGTTAGTTTTCTTTCTTTTTTTTTCTTTCTCATTAAACCAACACCGCAACCCTCTCCAGTAAGAGTTAAATAAACCAGGCTTGCAACTTTGTATGTGACAATCCGACTCGAAACACGTGGATTATTTTTAACTGTTTCACCCAATAAAGACTTCTTAGGTCTCCGAAAGGAATCCTGTTTTGGCGGGGAGAGAAGGTTTTTTTGTGTCCCTTAGAAATCTCTGAAAAATAACCCTTGGAAATTGCTATGCTGTGTTTAGCGGGTTTAGCTATATTACCGAGAGCTTGTTTATGATTTTTAATCACAGCTGGTGAGAATGATAGCATAACGATAAAACCGTTTCTGCACCGAGAAAAAGAACCGGTGCCTGCAACTGACAATTTATAGTAGAAAAGCAGCGAGTTCGCTCATTGTAATTAATTAGTTAATGTGTATAGAGCGCGTGGAAGATATAAAGTCCTATCTAAGTGCTGCGGCTTATAATTATATGATGCTATTTGTGATTGCTTTTCACTATGTTACTGCAAATCTAGCTCTTTGCGAGAGGAGTGAGAAAGGCAGCGAAGATCTGTGCGGGATCCGTGTTTGGTTCTGGGGAGGGAGGAAGGAAGTTTGTAAGGACGAGTAGACGCAGCCAGCTTTCAGCACCCTGGCCAGCTCCCGGGCGCTTCGGCCAACTCTCCATTGTCTTCTTGCGCCAGGATTGCAGAGTACAAAGCGGTGTGGAGAGACCATCCTGTGCGCGCTGCTCTCTGGGGGAGATGTGGGACTCTCCACCCCCCTCGCCAACCTCTTTTTAGGGGGAGAGAGAGGGAGGGCCGAGAGAAATCAGATTATTTCTTTCCTTTAAGGAAAGAACAGGCATAGGAAGCACAGGTATTCCACAATGAGCATCTTCACCGCGTCAGCCGGATGAAAGAAATCATTATTAGATCTGTTTCAGATTCAGATTTCAAGACAAACCAGAGATTTAAATTATAGACCGGGGGGGGGGGCTCTGTATATGTTATGTTATGTTTCCGCTTGTTTCTTCTTGCCAGTTCCTGCGTTCCCCGGAACAGCTAAATAAACCTTGTTAGTTTAACGTGAGATTAAAAAAAAACCCAATTCCAAACAATGAAAACACGTCATTTTACATTTTATTTTCCTTTAAGTCACCCTATTGGGGAAAAATATCAACTATTTTTCTAAAATCTTCAATGAAATATTTTAACATCATTTCCAAACTAAAACCGTGCGCTGGCGAGAGACGCCCATGTATTTAACAGCTGTGGGAGCCAACAAAGAAGGAGATCACCATTTTTTTGGTTTAAAATGCATTTCATTTTTAGCACCAAAAAGCTGGACGGCCTTCCAAAAAGTAGCGTTCATTTTTTTCCCCCGTGCAAATCGGATTGAGGGGTGAGGTGTGGAGATAAATAAGAAAGGAAAGATTTAATCTTTTAACTATTTCAAATAAAACCCAACACTTATCGGCTGCCCCCGAATCGGATCCAAAGGAGAAAAGTGGGACTTTCCGTAAATGAGTAGAAAGACTATTTAAAAAAAAACCATGTCACATAAAGTTTAGGAAGAGAGAGGTGTTGGCATCTTCTCGGCGGACACAAGTTTCGTCGCCATGCTGGAGGGAACCCTTGGAGCCATTTCATCCCTGTCGAAATTAACCCCAGACACCAGCCCTCTGCGCCGCCGCAGGAGTGTGTGTAACTGTGACAACTCTCTCTCACACACACACACACACCACACACCCAGGCTTTGTCCCCACAACAGTCTCCAGCCCCGGCAGAGGGACGGAGGGAAGAGCAGAGTCTCTTAAATCGACATTTGGTTTCTTTCCCGTCTGTACTGGGCCGCGTTGGGAACGGAACCGCTTTCGATTCCGCAGAAGGAATCTGGCCCTGACAACAGGAGCGTTTTATTCTTCGCGAGGGAAAAAAAAACCCACGCACTTTGATTCCCTTTCTCTAACGGGATCAGAGTGTTGCCCTCTCAAGCCCCTGGGGTAGATCTGGGAGGCAGGGAATTAAATAAAGTTTCACAAGACACCGCCCCCCGCCCCAATTCACTTCCAAAGATACTGGAAATTACTTTAAAAAACCCGCTACCCCGGCCCCCGGCTTTTCCTTCTCTCCCCCTGCGGGCCCAGCTTCCCCGCGTTGCGTTGAGCTGTGGCTGCCGCGAGCTTTCTAATGCAGATTTCCCTTTTAACACTTTCTAAACAAAGGCAAATGAGGGCATTGCCTCGCTATATCAACACACAATCATTAGCAGCAAATACAGAGAGACACACACACAGCGAATTTCTCCACCAAAGTACGAGTCATTCAAAGGGGCAATTAAACTAACAAGGGGACATAACAGAAGAACGTTGCAACCAAAATGTGGATCAACAACGCTCAGCAAACCCTCCCCCGTATTAACAAAGGCAGAATAATTATGTCCTGGGCTATTTTCTTCCTGCTGTTGAAGTTTCCAAGGGCTAGCGCCTCTGTCCTTCTTCCCGGCCACACTTTTGGTACCAAGATTACGATCTTTTATTTCACTGTAACACAAATGCTAAAAATAATAATAATCCAGGATGGTAAGTGTTCGTTTGCCTTTATTAGGTTTGTCACACACACACACACACACACACCAGAAAACTCAAGATCAAATCTTTGTTCAAGATCAGACCCACGCATCGAAACAAGCTCCAGTCTGTGGCGGGGTCTCTTCCCAGGCCTGGCCACACTGGAGCAGGGTCCCGTGCTGCGAGCCATTGAGAAGAGGGGGGGAAGCGAGAGGATCTGGGCAGCGGACACTGCACTGCACGGCTTTGGAGGCGCCTATTGAATGGAGCTGTTGGGAGTAACCCCGGGCACTAGGCTCAGTAAGTGCTGGGGGTGAGGAAGGTGCAGGGAAGGGCCACACAAAAATACAATTCAAAATCAACTCTTCAAACTACCTTTCCTATAAGAACGCACGCACTGGCTGGAGAACGGGGACCCCGGACAGTGTCTCGGTCCAGGCCCCCCGCTCCGACCTCAGGGCCTGACCCGTTGAGGGCGGTGGAAAGATTCCCCTTGCCGAGGCTTTGCGCTGCCCGCAGTCTGGACGCAAAGCAGCGGGGCTCGTGGCCGCTAAGGTCACTGGGTCTCGAGCGCGTTGTGCAGCGCACGGGGACAGGGGCGAATAACCCCCCTCCCCTCAAACCTCGCTTCTTGGGGCTCGCAGGGCAAGGCAGCTCGGGGTCAAACCAGGCCAGTGGTGCTGGTTCCCCGGGAATGCCAAGCCAGGGAGAAACAGGCGTGTTGTGGCCTGATTGCTGTGAAGAGCTGGCACTGAATCGAATCGAATGACAGCTCTGTGTGTGTACACACCTATACACTACGCTGCATAACACACATGCCTGCTGTACACACGCCTGGATATAGACTGATACACAATCTAGAACATCATGTCAATAGGATCCGTATTAAGGGATCTGTACGTCTCGGTGACATGTCCTATAGAATATACCTGGGCAACAGCCGTATGTTTACATTCATCCAACCAATGTGGGGTGTATTTGGGGAGAGAGGGAAGGCTGAAAGATCTGGCCCACCGAGTACGTGTATTACTCCTCTGTTTGTGTGTGTGTCAGTTTCAAAGTAAGTAACTGAAAATCACCCTAAAATACCGTTTGCGTTCCTCCCCCCGCCTCTCCCGAGCCCCCCGGATACACCAGCTGGTTAAATCCGAATCCAGCCGCCCCGGAGGAGCAAACGAAGCGTGCCGAGGAGCAATGTCTCTCAAAGATCCAGGCGAGCTGTTTATTTTAAAAAGAGCCCAGCATTAATGTGCATCCGATGTTTACACCGGTGATAAAACACGGGGAAAGCCATGTCGTGCCTCGCCCTTCCGATTTTCTTCTTCAAACGGTATTGATTTAATTTGGTTTGTTTGAGTCTTTCTCTCCCCCGCGCTGGTAATTCAACCCTGCGCCTTTCAAAGTCCTGTTTGGGGCTTAGTTGGTTGCCTTCATTTTCCACATCTTCCTCCGAAACAGACGCTGCGGGAGAGCCCACGGCCGCTCGGAGAGAGAGAAAGATAAAGGGAAGGAAAAATGAACCCCCCATCCTTTTTGTCTCGGTAGCACATTCATTCCGTAGGTGAAAGAAATGCCCATTTAATGAGACAATTAATTACCAGGATTTAATGTACTTGATTTGGTCCGTCGTCCCCCCCGCACCCTTTTTCTTGGCACTAGAAATTAAAAAAAAAAAACCAGAACGGAAGATGCCAAGAAAGAAGATCGGATTGGAATTCAGAGGTTGCAGGAGAAAGTCTCCCCAACATTACAGACCTGTCCAGCTCCAAATGGCTGATGGACTTCAAGATTCTTATCAAATATTAGCCCTGGTTGTATTTGCATTTAGCCTATAGAGAGAGCCCATAGGAAACACACACAGAAACACATGCCCTGGGATGGACAGAGAGAGCTTACAAAAGTGTGTCTGTATACACCCAGGGAGAAAGCGGTCCCTCTGGACAGATGTTTAACTGCAAAGATCTGTTATAATATTTTGCTGTAAATTACTAATCTGAATGCTACCTTTAGAACTACACATTTATAAATACATATGCCCCACCCTGTGCAAAAACACGTGTGTGTTGTATGCAGTATAATTATCTTGTTTTGTGTTTGCACATGTGTGTGTTGCAATCATGGGGGGGGTACTGCAATTATTTTGTGTTGGATATGTATGCATGTAAGGGTGGGTTATTTTCTTGTGGGTGGGTGGTGTCATTGTGTTGTGTTTGTGCGTGAGTGGGGTGTGTGCAGTTATTATTTGGGTGTATGTGAAGAAGTGTTATCTTGTTCTGTTTGTGAGTGTGGTGTCATTGATTTTTCTGAGTGCATCCATGTTGTTGCACATTATTATTACTCCGTTGTGTGTAATGTAGTAATGTTATAGTTACTTGCGCGTAGGTATGTTTCTGTGTGCAGTGGAATTATTGTATTTTGCGTGTGCGCGCATATTCGTATGTTTTGTGCATGCATGTCTGTGAGATTGTGCATGCAATGTTATTATGTTGTATGCATGGATATTGGGGGAGGAAGGCATGCAGTGTTATTACTTTGGGGGGGTGGAGGTCAGTGCGCTCTGTTATTTTGGCATTGTGCAGTGTTTTGTGTGTGTGTGTGTGTGTGTGTGTGTGTGTGTGTGTGTGTGTGTAGGGGGGTGCACTGAAGTTCCAAATTCCCCAGCTGCCTTTCCTTTAACCTTGGTATTAATTTAGGACAGATCTCTTTAAACGCTCCTGTAATGCATTCAGACGCTGTTGGAGGTTTATCTTTTTTGTACCGTGGGTTATATTTACACCCAAAACAAAATAATTACACTTTTGTTGGAGAGAGAGAGCTGGTGATTAGACTCCGGCTCTTTGCAGCAAAACCCTTTCTCAGTGGTACACCAGTACAATTTTTCACGGCTGGCTGAAATCAAACGCAGGAGGTAATGAATCCTGTGAGCAATTTAAATTTACAATTTGCAACGCAGCCACTCAGAAAGCGCCTATAGCCCAGCCACGAGATTCTTGCTGGGTTTGTTTAATGTTAAAAACTGCACCGTCCCTTTACCAGGGGAAAGGAGGAGATTTTAATGATGAAAATCATGCAAAAAATGTGTTGCATCTCGAGTGACGCAAGGGGGGGGGGGGAAGGAGGTTTGCACAACATTACCAACGAATTCAAATCGCTTTCACATCACCCTCTTCCAAGCTATTATTCCAATGCTTGAACCAAAGCCACTTTTGCAAGAAGGAGCAAATGCAATTTCAGTGCAAAATGGGGGAATCCGTCTCTCGTTTTTTTTTAAATAGTATTTTAAACCTTCCAGTTGTTCGAGGGGAGCTGTCTTCAGAATAACACTCCCCTGTACACAATCAACCCACAGCTGTTTAAAGTAACACGGCTAAGATAGACCATTGATGATGATGAACCACGACCAACAAAAAAATACTATGAAATATCAACAAACTCGTCTGTGGAGCATCCTAACAGATAGATAATTAATTACAAAACACAAGGGGGAATATGCAAACTGCATATTACAAATTCTACAGGGCTTAACTGATTGGAAACAGATTATTATCTTGTTTGTCTTTTGTCTGTTTTACTTATCCCTCTGCCGTCTGTTGTGTTGTAATGTTGATACACTTTACTCTTGAAAGGGGATTTTTTTATATAGTAAATTCCATCAACATCTTGTATAAGTGACACTGCTTCTCCATGCATTACCCTGTTAAGACACAATAGGTTTATTAGTTACATATAGGAGGACATTATGTTGCCTGAATAACCATCTGTCACCACTGTTAGCATAGGGGTAATGTGCCTAATAGTTCTTGCTGGTGTTTTGGTTTCTAGTATAACTTGGGAGATTTCCGAAAGAGAAAGCAACCCCCTTTGCCCAAAGCTAATGGGGAAGAAGGGTTTGCTGAGGAAAGCAGTTGGGGGGGGGGGGAAGGGGGCTGATGGAAAGCCACAGAACCAAATGACGGTTGTTATCTGCTAGTTGCAGGTGCTCATTGCCCAGGCTAGAGTGACTGCATATTTATTCTCCACATTACCGGACAAAATAAATACCAGGTGACATACAGGGAATGGACCCGGGACCTGTAGAGGACATGTTTACTGCGCTGAAAGGATATCTTCACCTGATAGGAGACACGAAAGAACGTGTGTGTGTGTGTGTGTGTGTGTGTGTGTGTGTGTGTGTGTGTGTGTGTGTGTGTGTGTGTGTGTGTGAGAGAGAGAGAGAGAGAGAGAGAGAGAGAGAGAGAGAGAGAGAGAGAGAGAGAGAGAGAGAGAGAGAGAGAGAGAGAGAGAGAGAGAGAGAGAGAGAGAGAGAGAGAGAGAGAGAGAGAGAGAGAGAGAGAGAGAGAGAGAGAGAGAGAGAGAGAGAGAGAGAGAGAGAGAGAGAGAGAGAGAGAGAGAGAGAGAGAGAGAGAGAGAGAGAGAGAGAGAGAGAGAGAGAGAGAGAGAGAGAGAGAGAGAGAGAGAGAGAGAGAGAGAGAGAGAGAGAGAGAGAGAGAGAGAGAGAGAGAGAGAGAGAGAGAGAGAGAGAGAGAGAGAGAGAGAGAGAGAGAGAGAGAGAGAGAGAGAGAGAGAGAGAGAGAGAGAGAGAGAGAGAGAGAGAGAGAGAGAGAGAGAGAGAGAGAGAGAGAGAGAGAGAGAGAGAGAGAGAGAGAGAGAGAGAGAGAGAGAGAGAGAGAGAGAGAGAGAGAGAGAGAGAGAGAATACTATGTGTGGGTGTCATGTTGGTTGTATCAATCTGTATAGCGCATGTGGTCTTAACAGACACAACACCCTCTTTGCACTGTTCTAGGCCCATAGTTCTGTTATTTGAGTCTTTCTCTGTATTGGTACATAGACACCTACACACGCAAAGATACAAAGGAACTCAACATAGGTCTAAATTAGTGTGCATATAAGGATGTATGCGTGTGTTTGTATATAATAGGTGCAAGAACACAGAACATATATAACCTGAAATGCAACTGTACATATGTCACCGTCTATACACACATCTCTGCTGTTCATTTCTGCCTGTATCCATCAGAAAATATTTATAATATATTAAAATGATAGAGGGAGAATTATAATATATGCAGTCTGATGAATACAGGCTGAAATGAACCTCAGATGTGTGTATAGACGGGTACATATCTATGTGCATTATAGGTCTGTATCTTAGATCTAGCTAAGACGAGTTGGATAATGGAGCTAGCTAGCTTCTCCTTTTATACCCTGGCAATTTAAACACGGGTCCGTTATTCGTCCACAGTCTCTGTAGGGCCGAATGCAGAGCGGTCCCCCTTTCTTTGGTTCAGACCCTAGGAAACTCTGCACCAGCGGCTCCCCTTTCGCAGTAATGCCGGGCCGGGGCATGCCAGCCACACACCGTGTATTCCGTACACGCTGCTCCGGGGGGGATGTTTCAACCTAGTTCGTTTGTGGCCAGTATTAATAAGAAACCGAAATCAATCCGCCTCCTTTCATTTATGTTTTTAACGTCCCTGGATGTGTCCCTGGAAGTTAAAATTCTCTGTGTGAGGGGGGTCACCTGGAGCGTATCAAAGAGCACAATTACGATTCTTCCCTGAGTGTGTTTCCTTGAGGGGGCGGGTGGGGGGAGGGCTCCGATCATAAGACAATCAGTGTGAATTATTTCGTGGTAAATGAACGCACGCACGGACCCTGAGAATAGCTCGGACCTTGCAAAGTGTCCGCGGGCTCCGCTTTAGCGGCCTTTCCTGCTCGCGTTTATGTGCACACGATGGTAAAATAAATTCTTGGCGTGGAGATCTGGATAGCGCGCGGAGTAGCTTCCCAGGAGCTGGCTGATGGGTGAAATGCGGTGACTATATAAGGTGCGCAGATATAAGTGTTCGAATATTAGACATGTGGTCAAATAAACATGAAGAATAGGTATAATTGTTATATTAGGTTAGAGAGAAAACGTGTATGAATATGTAACAGCAGTGGCTTTAGACTACATATGTCTATAAATTATATATTAGTAAATATTTTATATGTACATAGACAATGAAGCAAACAGACCAAGGGGTGTGTGCGTGTATATATACAAAATTGTGTGTGTTTTTTAAAATATTCACACATTTGCTTTGTATCTCCGGGAAGAACTATTCCATTCCAAAGCAAAAAACAAAACCAAAAAAAAACCACAGGAATTTTCGCGTTGCCCCGCGATATAATATTTTGACCTAACCATTGTAAAAATATTTACTCCGATTTTTCTCCTCTCCTCCCTCAGAAGAATATTACCCTTTTTGTGAATTTCAGACTCTGCTGTTTCCTCTAGTGAATGATCAGTTTGTTTATGTATTGAACGGAGAACATTAATGGATATTGACTTTTATTTATCCTACCAGGGGTACCTCTCCGCTACAATGGGGAATTTCCCTATTGACATATTAACCAGTGCAAAAGATTCATGAAATACAGTTTTTTAAAGTCCCAAGAAGGTGTCAAACACGTTTTTGGTCTCCCGACTTTTAACAAAAATGCATACAAGAAAACCAACTAACAACAAGAAACCTCTGTGCGTACAAATAGTTCGCAGAATGCTGTCAAGACTCTCAAGGGTTTTTTATTTTCCCTTTCCTTTTTGCAAAAGGAGAAAGGTATCACCAAACCTCAAGTCAATTACTTTTCCCTCGAAGAAAGATTTTTAGTAAGTGTGAAAGGGAATCTATTTCTGTTTCTAGTCTATTTCTCTTAGATTCTCGAGCCAGCGATGCAACTGACCGAAGGGCTTCTCTCTGCACATCTACCTGGATTTCTAACAGAACTCGTTTGCTGGTGGTGCTCAGGCGCATGAGAGAGAGATTATTTTATTTCTAGCAGGATTGCTCAGAGCCGCTTTTAAACTCTGCCCCTCACCCGCTCCTCGCCCCACACGGCTCCCGAAAAAATGCTGCTCTCCACATTGGTGTCTAAGTGTTCTCTTCATTACCAGACTTAATGAAATGACTAACTAAACATTTGGGTACTTTTCCATTAACCATTGCTTTGTGAAACACTTGTCCAGCCCTCCCCTTCTAGAGGGGTGGGAATGCGGGGGGACGGACGGAGCAAGAGAACCTTATAACTTAATCTATTGTGCCAGCATTGTCATTTGTCCCTCGCATGACAAAAGGAGGAGGAAGCAGGGGATCGGCCTTCCCAACCCCCCCCCCCCCAAACACCTAAGTAACAACAACAACCAAATCCTGCAAACAAACCGTCCCCCCTTGTTTAGCAGGCCAGCTGCAGCCGGCCTCGCTCACTAGGGTATTGTGGGTGGATTAATTGAAATACCTGTCTCCAAAACTCGGATTTACACACTTTAAATGCGCTCTCACTGAAACATTTGCAAATATTAGATTTATTAGGTTCAACAAGTACATTAATCCAACGATGCTAAGTGAAATGTACTGATCTCGCTATAGCTATACAGATTCACCTACCTCTAGGGAGATCTATCTATCTATCTATCTATCTATCTATCCCCATACACCCCCTCTATCTATCTATCTATCTATCTATCTATCTATCTATCTATCTATCTATCCCCATACACCCCCTCTATCTATCTATCTATCTATCTATCTATCTATCTATCTATCCCTGTACACTGATAGATTCATAGATTCCAAGGCCAGAAGGGACCATCTAGTCTGATCTCCTGTGTAACAGGCCCGAGAACTTCCCCCAAAATAATTCCTAGAGCAGAGCTTTTAGAAAAAAATCCCATTTTGAGGTTCGTCACTATTGTTATTCATTTGTATCTGTTTAACTGTATTTCTATCTATCCATCTATGGCTACACCCACTAATCTATCTATTGCTATTTATTCTTATCTATCATATATCGATTGCTGTACCTTCTCATATGTCCTCCCCATACATTCCAATCTACCTAACCATCTATATACATTCTTCACTGTTGTTATACATTCTTATCTATTTAATTTTCTGTCTGTCTACACCTTCTAATCTATCTGTTGCTAGCTAGATCATCTATCAATAACATTTTATCATCTAATCTATTTTATCTATTGCTATAGCTTCTCATTTATCTAATTGCTAGATAGATGATCTATCAACATTTTATCATCTATCTATTGCTATACCTTCTTATCTATCTATCTATCTATCTATCTATCTATCTATCTATCTATCTATCTATCTATCTAGCAGTTTAAGACACCAACTTTTATTTTAACTCAGACATATTTTCAGCTCTAGAACATTTCTTTAAAAAGGTTAATTCATTCGAGCCATCACCTTGCGCACAAGGTGACTGGGTAATTTAAAAGTCCGCAGGACCTGAAATTAAAGAGAAAAATCATATACAACAGCACAAGAACAGCAAGGCTCTCTCTTTCCAAAGGGGGTTTGCTTTCCTGATTCTCCTCCCTTCGTTCTCATGTTGACTCTGGTTTTAAAGATGTTGTAAATTACTCAAGGTAAATCTTTTTTTTAAATGCCCCCCGCCCCCCCAATCTGTATAACAAAGGCCAACTACCTCGCCAGGGGGTCAATTCCCTTCATATCTGAGAAGTAGAAAACAGAGAACTTTTCATCCCAAGACATTGTCTGAACCTGCCTTCTCCTGGGGGGCACTCCCCTCAGCATGCCAGTGGCCTAAACACCCCCTAGATCGGGGTCCTTTGGCTTTTCTCTTTTTTTATTTGGATTCATGGAGATCACTTGACAAAAGAGCAAGAATTTCCACCTTTTCTACTTATGCAAAGAGGCCATTCGCTGATTTCACTGGCTTTCTGTTGACACTGAGGCGAAACAGAGCTTGGTTTGCAGGTGCAGTGACCTCCCCGAGGTCTCATTCCCCCCCCCCCGCGCCCCAAGAAGAGAAAGATAAATTATTAGCCCCCCTCCAGCGCAAAAAAAATAATTTAAATCTGCACCCACCCACCCCTGCAAACAAAATAAAGGTAAATACTTACTTAGCCCCCGCACCAGGTAAAACCTACTACTCAACAATAGTGGTGCCTTGTTTTTTTCCCTCTGTGCCAAGCACAAGGCTGGAGCCAATTTAGATATGCTATAAATTAAGAGGTTGCCATGGCCACCGCCTTCTCATTGGCCCCCGGCCTCTCTACGTTCCGCGAGACGTCACCAAATCTGAATAAGGATGCGCGAATTACTAAACTGGGAGACAAAGCTGAAGATGGGAACAGCGTGAAAGTGGAGAAAAGTCCCAACCAGCCATCTACACGTAGGAACACGGGGCTCCTGGCTTTTGATGATGATTATGATGATTATGTGTTATTATTAATCCCTTTCGTGGACCGGCTGCTTCCACAGAGGCGCCTGATGCTGCTCCAGGCCGAGATGCTGCTCAATTGAAAGGCACCGGGGAAGTCACCCCACCGGGATATCTTTGCTTGGCTTCCCCCCCACTGAACCTGCTGGGAGAGGTGTGAGGGGCGTGGGGGAAGAGAGGCATCTGCCTCAGTGGAGGGGGGCTGGAAAGTCCACGCGACACTTTTCGCCTGCCCTCAGGACGCCCAGGAGAAGAAGGCAAGAAGCTGCCAGCGTTGTTCTCCGTTTCTCCCCCCTTTGCGATCGCTTGCGGCGGCGGGGTGGGGGTTGCATTCTGCTTGGTCTCGCCTTCCTCTGCGGAGGTCATGATGGTGCATTGTGCAGGCTGCGAGCGGCCCATCTTGGACCGGTTTCTGCTGAACGTGTTGGACAGGGCATGGCACATCAAATGTGTCCAGTGCTGCGAATGCAAGTGCAACCTGACGGAGAAATGCTTCTCCAGGGAAGGCAAGCTTTATTGCAAAAATGACTTTTTCAGGTAAGTCCCGCAAGGAGGAAGCGAACCCCGTCCCCAACTGCTTGGCTAGCATAGCGGGGCAAGGTTATCTAGCGAGACCCTGCTTCGGTGCCTTGCCTAGCTGCCTAGCCACAAGCTGGGAGCTCTCTGTACTTGGCACATTGTTGGAGTCTGCTCCATCAGTCCTGAGGCTGCAAAAGGTGTCAGATCTATATGCCACTCCAATTCCCCCAAAGGAACCCTATATGTTCCTATAGGGGGGTATCCATTTATTATCCTCACGCCAGATCGGTTTCAGTGATTTTTAAAATCCGTTGTACCTATTGTCCATTTCCTCCTTTTGCGATATTCATGAGAGTTTTCTGACGCAAAAGGAAGATCCTAGAACTGGGGGGGGGAGGGGGGGGGACTCCAGGCTCCTTGTTCGCTCGGTAACCCGATTCGACTGTTTTAAATGTAGGTATATGCACAAGGTTGAGCCAGATCCGAGCTGATCGTATGTCAGGCGAGAGGGCACGGGTTTTGTAGGTTACTTTAAAAAAAATCATCCTGGAGTGGAGAAGGATAAAACTTTTCTCCGCAGAAACCTGATTTTCGAATGCCCCGAGCTTTAAAAACAAAGCGGGGAGGCAGAGCATAAATCAGACTCAATCCGAACTAAAGTGCAGAGAGACGAGAGAGCGGAATACGGGGGGACACCCCCAAACTCCTTTGCCCCCAACATTCCAGCCTGAACTGGGAATTCTCAAACGTACACTACAGTTCCGAGCAAGGCTTTGTGGTCTAATTGGCTGTGCATGCACAGAGCAAACTTGTCCTGTCCCCCCCCCCCCCCCCCCTTTTCTTTTAAATCAACAAATGAACTCATTGAAAATGTAAAATCGCCCTAAATATCGCTTGGCCTTTTGTTTCTGGCTGTAATTGAGGTAAATGTGGGCATTTGTTTAGCTAAAGGGTGAAAAGCTCAGGGGATGATTAATATGGGGGGGGGGGGGGGAGAGACAGCAGTTTTCCTAGTCCTGTAGGCCCTAATGAAGGTGAATTTGAATAGGTTAAGTGTCACACTCGCCTTTACACATGTAAACTACTTTTAATGGCCCCTATGCATTCAGCACCCCTCCCGCTGCAACTCCTTAAATGCCTTTAATGATTTTTGATAAGGTGCAGATGAGCCAATTATGCTCCAGGATAAGACAAAAAAATGACTTATGACTTCTAATGTTTTCACTAAATCAACGTCATGGAAAGTGAAGCTGTTCGAAGTTGTGTTTAAACAAGGGAGAAAAGGAACAGTTGTATTTCTCCCCTTATCCCCCATCGTCCACCCCACTTCCACTGGTGCCCTCAAACCTCTAGAGAGCCCGAATCAACGCCCCAACGTGGAAACTAAATTGTCTGCTTTGAAAAGCAGATACGATTCTGCTGCTTGATAGTGATCATTCCCTAGGGAAAATATTCCCTTTCTGCAATGCAATATAATAATAATAATAATTAATATAAATAATAAATTACTAATTAATAAATAAATCGGAGCGGGGCTGGAATGCTGAATAAAAGGAGATCGAAACTAGAACCATTTTCAGCACTGATGTGTGGGTTGTTTTATTGGAGAAAGGGGAGACCATTTTTAGGATCCTCACATCCCTTATCCCCACTCGTGTTTTGAATTCAATAAGCAGCCCCCTGTGTTTCTCTTTTGGATCTAACCACCGCGCTAACAACCAAAGTGTCCTGGTTAGATATTTACTAACCGAAATGTGACACCATTGAAGAGAACACGAATATTCACACGAATTATGACTGTGCGGGAAGGTCCATTGGTTACCTCCTATGTCCTCGCGAAATGCAGCCGGACAAAAGGATGCAAACACTCTGCAGCTTCCCGGTGGATACAACGGGGTGTAAAAATCGCTCCATAAATCCCGCGAAAATCGTTATTTTTTACACCGAATCGTGGCTGCTCCTTAAAGCGGCCAATCCGGATCACACGCATTCACGGGCATATATACAAACCTGATCCCCTTCCCTCGCCTTATGCTGAGCTGCGATCTAGCGCCCCATTTATGTCTGCCCTAAAATACAGCTCCGAAAATGGCCCCTTCGCCTTCCAACTTTGGCGCCCCAGAGAGAAGGATTTTTTCCCTTCCTCCGCGCCGTCTGAGCCAAAGCTGTAAGTGAGGTCGGGGCCGCTTTCTACCTGCCGGAGATATGGGAGGCCCCAGACAAAACAGACACCCCAGAATATTTCCCGTGGAGACGGAACTATTAAAGTGGGGGCGAGGGGGTGTCCATTTGTATGGAGTCAAACAAGGGCATTCACACGGAAATGGGAGTCCCCTCTTGGGCTGCTTGAGACGCGTTTTGCTCGCCACGAGAGGAATCATTTTGCGCACGCATTTTGCAGGCGACCAAATCCGCTTCCCTTTCATGGTCGGGATCCAGGCAATTGCTTTAAAGGCCGCATCTCTCGCCCCCCTCCACCCACGCGCCTGCAGTCGGGGACGATGCACGTATAGACTGGAGGGGACTCTGAGGCCGGGCCGCTAAGCACCCGGGTATTTATCTTCCTCCCGTCTCTCTCTTTCTCTCGCTCCGTTTTTAGGAGGTTCGGTACCAAATGCGCAGGCTGCTCCCAAGGCATCTCTCCAAGCGACCTCGTCAGGAAAGCTCGAAACAAAGTCTTTCACCTGAACTGTTTCACGTGCATGGTTTGCAACAAACAGCTCTCCACGGGAGAGGAACTTTATATCATAGACGAAAACAAATTTGTTTGCAAAGAGGACTATTTGAACTCGCCCAGCTTAAAGGAAGGGAGCCTCAACTCAGGTATGGAGCGTCCGCCAGCCTAGCATAGGTGTGAATTCAAAAAAGCATCCGGGAGGGGGGGGTTTTAGTTTCATATTCCAACAGCAAATTCTAGCAAACTGGGGGACTTGAAGTCTTTTTTTGTATTGGCCTCTCTCTCTCTCTCTCTCTCTCTCTCTCTCACACACACACACACACACACACACACACCCTCCCTCTCTGGCACCAGATACAACCTGAGCTATAGCTGTCGGATACCCATTTACCGATTTATTATTTTCGATCTTTATACACACATCTGTCCCCCCCCCCCCTTTTTCTTTTTTCCTATTTCTCAAAATACTTGCGGTTCGGAGAGGGTGGAGGGAGAGTAGAAAAGTGGACTAAAAACCGGTGGGGAGGGGAGAAAAGGGGCTGGAGGGGGAGGAGGATGGAGGGCTAGAGCCAGGATTGGAAGTGGAAAACGAAGAGATATTTCCATTTAAAACAAATCCAGGCCGCACCTTCAGCAGGTGCTGGGGGAAAACGGCCGTTGTCAATTACATCTACAGACCCAGCTGGGAGCATGTGACCAGCCCGGGGAAGGGGGATGTGGGAGTTTGGGGAGACAGGTGTTTTTTTCCCGGGTTTCTGTTTGATTTGGCTACGAACATTACCTTCCCCTAAACTCCACCCACGCGCTGCGATCTTAAAAAAAGCCCCATGGCCTGGGATATTTTCCCGGCTTCCTTATATGCGAAGAGAATCCAGACAAGGCCCCAAGCTTCCATCCCTTACTCAGGGGATCGATCCCTTCACGGCCATGGGGCTAACAGCGTCCGAGGCCTTCCACCTTCTCCCTCTACTGAGCAACTTTCTTCCTTTCCCCTCGAATCACCCACAAATCCTCAGATTTGCCTTCCTTTCTTCCTCTCGCTCTGTCTTTCCCCCTGTGGCGTCAGAGCCCCTCACGAAACGCAATGGATTGAATACCCCGGATCCCCAGCTCTGTCTGTGTCTCATTGTGGCGGGTGTGGACATCACCGGCTATTCACATACGCACGAGCACGCGTTGTGGACCCGATCCTTGGAAGTTGTCTCTGCATCAGGGCGGCGGGATCGGGCCCTCCCTGGCACAGCGGTCTATGCCTGTGGCCTGTGCTCAGCCCCTTTCCCTGGGCTCTGTCTCCTTTCAGCACCTGCGGTTGGATCTTGCCAGGCGGCTCCCTCGGGCCGCTGCTCTGAGCCAGGCGAGCAGAGGTTGCCCAGGGGCCTGTTTGGGGGTGGGCCCGTTTCCGACCCCAGGGTCAGGGGTTCGCTGGCTCCGAAGCGTGGGGGGGATGAGCCAGGGCCAAGGCGGTGAATGAACTCCCCGAGCCAAGGCTTTGTGGCAGTGGGTTCTTGGTCCCCAGCTGTGGCTCGGTTTGTGCCTCAAAGGAAAGCGCTTCCTTCCCCAGTGTGGGAGCCTCGGGCCTGGGACAGCTCCCTCTGTGCCAATGGGTTGCAAATCTGCCATCTGGATCCAGTCACTCTGGTGTAAATCCGATGCGACGCCACCGAAGCCAGGGGTTTCACACCGGAGTCACACCCTCTGCCTGCTCCAGTGACAGAAAAGGCCAGGGGTGTTGTGCGTCCCTGTTGCCACATAGACCGGGGAGCCCGTCCCGCTGCTAATTCAGACCCCTCATTAACCCTTCGCGGTGTTCACTGGGGAGTGATTGATTCGTGTTACATTAGCGCAGAGAGTCAGNTACAGACACGCTCGGCTACAAGGGGTGCCCTGGCCGAGCATAGGAGGAAGGATCAAAACCAGGGACTAGAGTGACCGCCCATAGCATCACCATCCGCTTACCCAGGTGGGGCGAGCGCTGACACTAGTCCTTCCTGCTTCCCTCTCCATTGGGTTACAGCGCCCAGCCACCGCCTTTTCTTACCTCACAGCCTGTCGCCATGGAGATGACTGTGACGTCTCAAACTCGGCGGTGTGACTCCAGGTGGACCAGTGGGCTGGGAGAAGTGCGGGATGGGGAGGGGGGAGGAAAGTGTGACATTTAAAGAAAAGGGATGTGGCAAGCCGCCAAAGTGTCGGAGGAAATTGGCATATAAACAAAGGCGAGGCCAAGTAGATCTTTGCTATGAATATCTCCCCTTTGTAATAATGATACACGCCCCTTTAAAAGGCTTTACGAATGAGGTAGCCCCCCGTTTTACAGCGGGGGAAACTGAGGCACGGAAGTGATTTGCTCAGGTGCACCCATATGGCTTGTGGCAAAGCTGGGACTCCTCACTCCCACGCCACTGCTCACTTCTTGCTGTATCTCTCGGGGTGTTATCCGGGTACTGAACGTTTCCTCTCGCCTAACCAAGAGGACAATTTCCGATTGTCAATATTATGATAACAGTTCTAACAATTGGCCACTGTTAGTCCTGGCGATGCTGATCGGAGACTGTGTTTGGAAAGCTCTCTAGTTATTTAATTGTTTTCTTCATCTGGAGAGTCCTCAGGCAAAAGCCAGCGCTCAGTCTCACTCTCAAGCATTCTCCTCCAAAGCCCATTGAACTCCATGGAAAGACTCCAGGCCTCTGGAGCTGGCCCTTACGCCAGACGTGCGGAGCTTTGGGGCTCAGTCTTCTCCGTGGGAGTCGGAGCCCCCACGCACTCTGGGCAGCGCGTTGAGTGAGTTATCCAAAGTGGAGCGACTCCCCTTGATTTCAGTGAGCTTTGGATCAAGCCCAAGTTCCCTAAAGAACTGACTCAGCTCCCATCGAGGTCAATGAAAAGGCTCCGGTTGACATCCGTGGGAGCTGAAGCCAAGGCAAATGGAGGCCATGCTAGCCAAAACCAAAACATGACCAAGCAGCCCCCCTAGACTCCGGGTCTATAGGCTGTATCTGGTGCTGGATGCAAAATCCAGCAGGCTGGACTATTACATCTCCATCCAATACCTGGTGGGAAGTTCTTCCAAACACGGTGTCAACCTGCTGCCTCAGCCTCCGTTCAGTTTCCTGCTTACTTATTTGAAGCAATGTCAGTTCTTCACTAAAATCGCATATATATATATATATATATATATATATAGCGAGAGAGAGAGAGAGAGAGATACCTATCTCATAGAACTGGAAGGAACCTTGAAAGGTCATTGAGTCCAGCCCCCTGCCTTCACTAGCAGGACCAAGTACTGATTTTTGTCCCAGATCCCTAAGTGGCCCCCTCAAGGATTGAACTCACAACCCTCTACTTGCCTGGAGGAATTTTCAGGGTAAGCCACTCAGAGCAAGAGAGTTCAGAGCCCCGCCCCCCCTCCAATTTTTTTTCCCATTAATCATAGATTAAAAGTATAAAAAAAACCCTTTGTAAAGCAAAGNGTGAGCTTTGGATCAAGCCCAAGTTCCCTAAAGAACTGACTCAGCTCCCATCGAGGTCAATGAAAAGGCTCCGGTTGACATCCGTGGGAGCTGAAGCCAAGGCAAATGGAGGCCATGCTAGCCAAAACCAAAACATGACCAAGCAGCCCCCCTAGACTCCGGGTCTATAGGCTGTATCTGGTGCTGGATGCAAAATCCAGCAGGCTGGACTATTACATCTCCATCCAATACCTGGTGGGAAGTTCTTCCAAACACGGTGTCAACCTGCTGCCTCAGCCTCCGTTCAGTTTCCTGCTTACTTATTTGAAGCAATGTCAGTTCTTCACTAAAATCGCATATATATATATATATATATATATATATAGCGAGAGAGAGAGAGAGAGAGATACCTATCTCATAGAACTGGAAGGAACCTTGAAAGGTCATTGAGTCCAGCCCCCTGCCTTCACTAGCAGGACCAAGTACTGATTTTTGTCCCAGATCCCTAAGTGGCCCCCTCAAGGATTGAACTCACAACCCTCTACTTGCCTGGAGGAATTTTCAGGGTAAGCCACTCAGAGCAAGAGAGTTCAGAGCCCCGCCCCCCCTCCAATTTTTTTTCCCATTAATCATAGATTAAAAGTATAAAAAAAACCCTTTGTAAAGCAAAGGGGGGGTCTAGAGAAGAAATTAACTTCAGTCCTTTAAACTGGGTCAGCCCGAGAGCTGTCTCTATCTTGACATTTTGCAACAAGATATAGTCACAGCGTTGGTTAAGAGAATCTGCGCGTTTATATTAACGAGGAAATGGGGGGAGGGGATAGAAACAATCCCAAAACAGAGACATAGATTGAGATGAACCAGAGAAGTATGTTCGGGTCTCTTGCTACTACTAAAGTAATATATGCAACGACGGTTTTGCTGTATTGTTGGCAAATATATAGTGTTGAGCGTGTGGGGGGAAAAATGCCCCAGGCCAAACAAAAGGGGGGGGATGAAGGGTTCTGTATTTCATCTCTGAAATCTGCAAGATGGGAAAATGTCCAAGAATTCTCCCCCTCCCCCTTTAGCATCGGGCGCTGTACATATTCATTTATCTAGGTCTCTGTGTTCTCATTTATCGCTATACATTTCTATCTGTCTCTCTGTTGCTCTACATGTCTGGCGATGGATGGATAGCTAGATTAGGAAAGCAGGCACCCCCACAACTGTTTGTAGTTTGAAAAGTCCCTTTAATTGCCTTTATGAATACGTCTTCTAGGCTTTAGAGGAGGGGGGTAGGAAGCACACTTCATTATAAACCTCTCCAAGGGTGTGCAAAAATCCTTCACTCTTGGATGGTTCTCAGAGTTCACTCGCAACTTTCCTCTTCTTTTTAATTCAAAGCCAATCTGCTCCATTGGCTAAACCGCAGAGTTTAATCCCCCGGTTGAAAGTTTCTCCTCATTTTTCTTCAGAGCCTCTTCGCCTGCCTCTTGTAAAGGGTCCAGAAAGTATCCAGCTTGTCCAAAGAATGGGAAAGCGGATCTTCGGGGAGCCTGTCAGCTGGGAGTTGGCGGGGGGAGGATGTGACTTGCTGCTGCCTTCATCTGGCAAATCCTGCAGGGAAAAAACTTGGAACATCTTGAGGCGATCATGTGGAGGGAACTTAGCTGGCATCCTATTAGCACCAGCTTCCTGATCTGTCTGTATATGTGCGTACAGCAGCAGATCTATGCGCCCCTACTGTACAGAGATCAATCAGGGCGTTAGTCGATTAATCGAGAGACCGAGGCCGTCCTGGTGGCAGACACGTAGTGCAAGAGACAGGCCAGGCCGGTTAAAAGCAGGCAGATCAGAACAAATGAATCAGCTTGTGCCTGCCCCTCCAAAGCGCCCGGGTGGCTTGACAGGGCCTTGGGGGACAGCTGGCGGGAGCGGTGGGGTTGGGGTGGATGTTGTCACCACGTTGCTGATGTGGTTTAATTTGCCCGCAGGTTTGGTTCCAGAATCGAAGGTCCAAAGAGAGGAGAATGAAACAGCTGAGCGCGCTGGGGGCCAGGAGGCATGCCTTCTTCAGGAGTCCTCGGCGCATGCGCCCTCTGGGAGGCAGGCTGGATGAATCTGAAATGTTGGGTTCTACCCCTTATACTTATTATGGAGGTAATGAGCATTTTATGGATCACTTCCTGGATGACCTCCTAACACTCTTTGTATTCAAACATTGTAAAAAACAAACCAAACACAGATCCCAGAGCAAACAAATTAAGGCTAGAGGAACCTTCCTTCCTTCCTTCTTTCTTTCCTTCTTTCTTTCTTGATAATTTTTCATTCTTTCACTTTTCTTTCTTTCATTTTTATTTGATCATACTTCGTTCTTTCTTTCTTGTCCATCCATTCATTTGTTCGTTTGTATTTGATTATTGTTCTTTTTCATTTTTCTTTCTTTCTTTCTTGTCCATTCATTTGTTAATTTTTATTTGATCATTGTTCATTCTTTCATCTTTCTTTTTTCTTGTTCATCGATTCATCTGTTCGTTTTTGTACCTGATCATTGTTCTTTCTTTCAATTTTCTCTCTATTTGTTCGTTCTTTTCTATTTGATCATTGTACTTTCTTTCTTTCTTTCTTTCTTTCTTTCTTTCTTTTGTTTTCCTTTTGGTCATTTGTTCTGTCTTTCTCGTTTCTTTTTATTCTTTCTTTTGCCACCTTTAGAAATTAAGCCTCTGAAGTTTTAACTCTATTGCATTTTATAGCATTTCATTGTGTCTTTTAAACGGGAGAACCCGCTGCTTGCATTCTGTACTAGCTGGCCGTAAGACTCTGCAGTTTGTCTTTAAGGGAAGGTCTTGATGCTTCCTCCCAATCCGGTTCACGCCACTTCTTCCTTCCAAAGTGCTAGCTCCGGATTCTATTCTTTGTTACCTCCTTCCCCGGCTGGGCGCGGGGGAAGGAATTTGTGGGTTTGGTAAAATTGTTACCGTCTGTGCCCTGAACCTTACCTCGCCCGAGTCCAGCAAACCCCGGCGCTTAGGCCCGATTGCCGGGAGCTCCGCAGCCCGGAGAAGTCGGGGAGCGGTGTTTCTCCAGGTGTGTCTCCTTCTACTCGGAGGTTGTACATAGACGGGAAGAGAGGGGGGAGAGGGGGCTTTGCCTCCCGTCCCGTGCCCCTAGGGGTTAGATCGCACCCATGCGCTGCCGGTACAATCTGGGGTTCCCAAGAGAAAGGAGAGAGTTAATCTCCAGCTAAAGCCCCTCTCCGTTCCGTACTGGAAGGGGAGGCTCCGGATTTCATAGGAACTGTGCGGGGCGTCACAGAGAAGCTCCGCTGTGATGCTTTAGGGCTCGATCCTCCAAACTTTACTACGGGGAGTAAATTTACTACTCCGGCGCGCGGTCCTGCCCTGGTTACCGTACTCCTGTCCACAGCCAGGGGCCGGATCCTGACCTCAGTTACCTCTGGTGTGAATCCGGAGTCACACCGGTGTAACCGACCCCGGTTTCTGGCTCTGCAGGACTCGTCGCCTGAATAACGTTTACTCCCAGGAGTAAACGCTCCGGATTTAGACCCATAGCTGGCAAATGATCATGAAACCCACCGCACAGGCAGGAGGAGAAACATTCCTTCCCTGCGGCTTGGGGGCTGTTTCCTGGCCAGAGGAGAGGCGCAGAGGGGTGGTTGTGTCGGTTCGGTTTTTGAGGCAGAAGGGGGTTCCCTTGTCTTCCCGTCCCTCCCTTAGAAATACATCGCATGGCAGACGGAGCGCGCTCCTGCCCTGACATAGCTTGGGTGGGGTTTTTTAAAGGAAGCATCATCTTTACAGAAAGTAACACGTGAAAGGCGGGGGCCGCCCTGCTCTGCCGCTGCTCCCCAGCAGCGAAACCCGGGGATGTTGCGAGTTCACTCAGCACCCCGCTAAACTAGCGCTTCTGCAACCCCGCCGCAGGCGCCGGGCAGCCACAGCCACAGCCACAGCCCTAGGTTGTAACGGGAGCTTGCTGGATTCGAGGAGTTTGAATACAACATACTCCCAAACTTTCCGTCTTTCCATCCTTGTCTCTTTCCTTCTTCTCATCCCTTTCTCTTTCTTTCCTTCCATCCATCCTTGTCTCTTTCCTTCTTCTCATCACTTCCTCTTTCTTTCCATCCCTCCATCCTTGTCTCTTTCCTTCTTTCCATCCCTTTCTCTTTCCTTCTTTCCATCCCGCCATCCTTTTCTCTTTCCTTCCATCCCTCCATCCTTGTCTCTTTCCTTCTTCTCATCACTTCCTCTTTCTTTCCTTCCATCCCCCCATCCTTTTCTCTTTCCTTCCATCCCTTCCTCTTTCCTTCTTTCCATCCCTCCATCCTTTTCTCTTTCCTTCTTCTCATCCTTTTCTCTTTCTTTCCATCCCTCCATCCCTTCTTCTTTCCATCCCTTCTTCTTTTCTTCTTTATATCCCTTCATTCCTTCTTCTTTCTTTTTTTTCATCCCTGCATACCTTCCTCTTTCTTTCTTTCTTTCTTTCGTTCTTTCGTTCTTTCTTTCTCTTTCCATCCCTCCATATCTTCCTCTTTCCTTCTTTCTATCCCTCCATTCCTTCCTCTTTCTTTCCATCCTTCCAACCCTTCTCCATCTTTCCTTCACTTTCTTTCCACCCCTCTCTCTCTCTGTCTCTCTCTTCCTCTCTCCCTCCCTCCCCTGCTGCTCATTGGCCCGGAGATACCGATCACGGATCATTCTCGCCCAGAAACCAACGAGCTAAGGACTCAACTGGCCAAGGCAGCGGGTAGGAGGGAAGGTGAGGGTCGGTTGCCATGACTTTGCCACCCTTCCTGTGGCATCTGTTTGAAGGGTCGTCCCCCCCCCCCCCGCACACACACACACACCCCGCCCTCCCTCGCCCTGAATGCGAGCTCAGCTTGTCGAGATCCCCTCTAATCCCCCTGTTAGAGATTCCGTCCGGTCCTTGGCCAAGTTTGCACCCCTGCAGCAAGTAAGAAAGGGCCATTGTGATGAAGCTGTCTGCCTGAACAGAGCCCCGCTCCCACTCAGCCCCTGCCCCCCCGCGTGTGGGCCCGGGAACAAAGCTCCAGCTGCCCCCTTTTGTACCTCTTTCAGACGGCATTTGTTCCAATTACCTCCGCGCTCCCGGAGCATATGGAAGGTCACTATCGCAGGGGCCGGGCCCGCGTGTTTGCTGGTTGTTTTCTCCCCCTTGCCGGCTCTTTCCCCTCCCCGCTCGGGCCGTGTGGCCCCTCGAAATTCGGCCCCTTCACCACATGCGGGGGCCGATCTCTCCCTAGCGGCGCCTGATGGGGTGCGGGGGGCACTGAAGGGGTCGCTGAGCCGGGGGGTGCCAGCCGGCCTGGCTGCTGCGTGAGCCGGGGGCTTAGAAAAATGACCCCGGGCTTGCAACCCTGCCACTGCTGAGCGGGGAAAACACCTCCTTTTCTTTCCTTCTGTGCCAGCTAAATACTAACCCCCCCCCCCCCATCCAGCCCTATACACAATCTCCCTCCCTCTGTATCTAGAGAGGCAGATCTCCCGGGAGGTTTGAGTGTCTTTTATTTTATGTTGTTTATTTACAGAGCGCGATAGACAGCGGCACCTTTTCTTGTTCTTCTTCTCAATGTTTGGTCAGTTACAATGATGGAGACTATTTTGTTGTTAGAGTTGGAAAGAAATTCAGCGTGTTCAGAGACTCCCGCCCCCAGCGGTTTCTAATCAGGTCCCAGATTTCGCGGCTTTCCAGAGACTTCCGCTATTTTCAAAGATTCCGGCTGCGATGCTGCGGTTTTGGGGGGGGTTTGCTTGTCAGGATGACCGCGCCATCAAGGGCGATGTTACTTAGGCGGTTAATCGAATTAAATACGCCATCTTTTCCCACCCGCTCCTATTTATTTCAAAGCGAAACCCGTTTAAAATGATAACCTAACCCCCTTGCCCATTTATTAGACGTGTTGTTCTCATTCCATCCCCTCTGGAAGAATTCCCGCTCTAGCTGGTTAGCGGGAGACGTTGGTTTTATTAACGGTTCCAGTCATTAGTGCCCGGTTAGGAATCTAGTTATTCTGTTATTCTGCACATGCTGGACGCGGGCTATTGCAAGTGTCCGATCCAGATCTCTGCCACGGATCAAAATGACCCGGGTTCTGATCCTAGACCTTGCTCGCCCGTTGGACAATTGAGCCGGATAATGGTGGGACCCCGGTAACGCGTTTGATCCGATCCCGTCCTGGCTTTTCACACCGAATCTGGC
Organism: Platysternon megacephalum; assembly: GCA_003942145.1. Taxonomy (NCBI): domain Eukaryota; kingdom Metazoa; phylum Chordata; order Testudines; family Platysternidae; genus Platysternon; species Platysternon megacephalum. The sequence goes on along the minus strand of QXTE01000130.1, from coordinate 767,834 downwards.
AATCGGGGTCGGGCGGGGAGGGGGGAGCCAGTGAAAGAAGCAGCCGCCGACCACTGAGCTCCACCGGAGAGTCGCTTTCATGAGCTGCTCTTCTGTGGTGGAGCAAAAGCGCCGGGCCAGCCGGGGGACCCGCCCCTCTGCGGGCGAAGGAGCGGGGTGAAGAGGCGTGTGCACGGCTGTGCCCGGCCCCCGTGGGTGCGTCGTGTGCCGGCTGCGGGTAGAGAGGTGCCCGCCTGCCCCCCGGGGCTGTGTCCCTGCGCGCAGGCAGTTCGCAGCCCGGTCCCGGGGGTGGCTCCGGGCAGTCCCGGGAAACCCTCGGGCTCTGCGCTGGCTCCAGCTAGGCTGGGGGGGCTCCGGAGCGCCCCGGCCCCGCCTCACCCTCCTCTCTCTCCCCTGCTCCAGATTACCAAGGCGACTACTACGGGCCAGGCGGGAACTACGATTTTTTCCCCCACGGGCCTCCCTCGCAAGCCCAGTCCCCAGCAGACTCCAGCTACCTTCCGACCTCAGGGCCCGGCTCCACGCCCCTGGGGCCCCTGGAGCCCCCGCTCCCCGGACACCACTCCTCCGAAAACCAAAGGTACACCGACATGATCTCGCACCCCGACACCCCGAGCCCCGAGCCGGGCCTGACCGGCTCGCTGCACCCCATCCCCGGCGAGGTCTTCAGCGGCGGCCCCAGCCCCCCTTTCTCCATGTCCAGCAACAGCGGCTACAGCGGCCCCCTCTCGCATCCAAACCAGGAGCTGAACGAGGCAGCGGTGTGGTAGGGCTGACCCAGCCAGCGGGGGCGCTGGGGACCCCCGGATCCCTCTGCCCCGGGCAGATCCCGCCTCCTCGTCCCAGCCCCGGCTAAGACACCAGGAACCAAAACCGGCCGCCCGACACTGATGCCAAAATTCTCCGGAGTCCCCCCAAGCCAACAGGACCACAGGCCGCTGGGGCTCCCCGCACTCAGTGTCTTTCTTCCTCGCCACGTGTTAGCAGGCACGGTGCCGAGACGTGCCAGTGCTGACTAACCTCTGCAAGTATCTGAAGCAGCATCTCTTGGACCAAAGCTGAACTGGATCGGATCACAGATTTCCTGATTGACTGAACTTCATACTTTTCGGGGGAGGGGGGGGGCTTTTTCTTTCTTTCTTTCTTTCTTTCTTTCTTTCTTTCTTTCTTTCTTTCTTTCTTTCTTTCTTTCTTTTTGCTCCATCCAGAATTGCATCTTTTTAAATCTTAATCTGGAAAGGGGGGGCAACCCCTCATCATCCACTTTTTTTTATTAGAAGGTTTGTTTTGTGGTGATGGAGGTGGGAATAGGCATTGGTGTGTCTTGCAAAAGAAAACCTTCACTGATGACAAGGCGCCCCCTCGTGGTTAGTTCTGGCTCAGCTTTCCAGGACTGCAGGACTTTAGTGTTTGGAGAGACTTTCATTGGGGTTTGTTTTGTTTTCCACTGGGCAGAAATATAACTAAAACTACCAATAAAAAAGCGATCCAAGTCTGAATGTCTCTGGCAAACACCACTTCAAACCCAAAAGTTTATTGGAGGCTACACGGATTGAAGGATGTATTATAGTTTTTGCTTCTAGTTTCTTTATTTTGTATAAAGAAGAAACAAATAAAGTATGTTTTTGTGTTTACTGGTTATTTATTGTACTTTAGTCAACTAATGCTCCAACATTTTTATATTTTTAAGAGTGGGGTGGGAGGGGAGTGACAGGAAAGAGGTTTGCCGAATTTTTTTTTAAAAAGGCTAATCATTTTTAAAAAGAAAAGAAATTGTTTTTCCAAAGTGTTGTGGATTTCCTTTCACCACGGCCTCTTGCAGCTGGTGTCAGGGTGACTAGCTCGTGTTGTTCAATGTGAATAAAAAAACCTGTTAGTTAACTAATCCTCATTCACCTGGTCCCTTTTTTTAAGAAAAGGAAAATAGCAACCGTGGTTTAAAAAATGCTGCCACGATAGCTTCAGTTTCTTTTTATAAGGCCTTCTTGATATTGTTGTAAAAACTCTGGCACAAGACAGTGCAACTAAAATATAGTGCAGAGATCATTCATCTTTACAATATACTTTAATTACACTGCCTAGTGTCAGAGGTATTTATTAATTAGTGTTATTATATCTCCCCTCCAGCATTCTGCAAGAAATGTATATAACACCAGGGATTTAATCCTGTAAGCCTGACTCAGCTGAGTAGCCCTTACTCACGGAAGTACCCAATTTTTGTAGTCCCATTAAAATCCTTATGAGTCAGGAGAACTCCAATGAGTCTGCAGGCTCGAATGCCCATTCATCTTCCCTCGGAGACGTTTGCCAGGCTTTTCTCAAACTGCCTGGTTGTAGGCCTGATCCCAAGCCCATCCAAGTCAAGACTTTCATTGGCTTCGTCAGTGGGCTTTGGATCGAGCCCCCGTGAGATTCAAGGAGGAGCTGCTTTCAGTTTGCTTTTGCCTCTTGAGATTCATATTAGCTTGAGGTCAATGCATACACAACACAGGCGAAGAGTGATAATAGATGTTTTGATTATCTTTTCATCTTCTCTGCGAACCACCCCCCCCAAACAAGTCTCCAACCCTACCCAGACATTGGAGCTCTATAGGAATGATTTACCAAGTGAGCGCCACACTTGTCACAATAGCCCAAGAAAAGAGATGGAGTGAGACCATTTTAATTAGGCAGCCACATTTCTCTCCTCCTCATGCCGCAGCAGCCCTAGAGAAGAAGAAAGCCCGTTCAGAGAGGGCTGAATTGTACACATGATAGCCCACCCAGCAATGGTGGAATCAGTAGAATAATAGCTAGGGGATCTGTAACTGCTTAGCGCCAAGGCTAACAGATTAGCTCTAGCGCTATAACTAGGTAATCATTTTTGTTAAAATAAAATTGTCTACAATGATTGGTTGAAAAGTGTGTGTGAGAGAGAGAGAGACAGACCTCAGTTGCTCAGCATGAAGAATGGCATTCAATTTTTTATACACATAATTTCTTTACACACATGTACAAACGCAACTGACACAGAGTCACAGCTAGACACACAGCCAGAGACACACACACACCCCTCTTTCATTTTCGATGCTACTTTACAATTCTGGAAATAATTGCCCTGATTTTTTTGTAATCACCCCCATGCAAACAAGGCCTCTCTCTGCTAAGAAGCAAACGCTGCCCATGGGGTGTTAGGAGTGAGGCTTACAGGGGTAGCATGGGGGCTGTGAGACAGGTGGATTTCAAACTGACGGTCGCTGCACATCAGTGCAGAGATATCGGAAAGGCTGGTGCTGTTTCCAAAGGCTGGTGCTGTTTCCAAAGGCTGGTGCTGTTAGCTTCTCAGCCCAAGATGATGGGAGAAGATGGGGGTACCTGGGAAACAAGAGGTGAAAGCCCCAGAACCAGCGCTTAGCTTGTTGGTGTTCCTGGATCTTTCTTGCAGTTGTTTGTTAACCCCCCTGAGCTAAACTCATTCTGCCAAGGGGAAAAGGTGCAGAAACGGAGACCTTTTTACATAGCTCCTGCTCTCTTTCAGCGTGGGTGAAAAATACCTTCTCCGGGTTGGAGCAGGGGTTTCTGGTGATGGCCCATACTGCCGGGCGCTTGCCACAAGCAAGTGCAGCTCCCGCTCTGTGGGTGTGGGGGGAGGGGGTATATTCAGCAGCCCCGTCATTGCTGGAGAAAGCGAGCAGTGCTGGTGTTGTGCTCTGCTCGTTGTCTGGGGTACGGGCAGGGAAGGCGATGATGGGGCGGTTGGGGAAGGAGGCCTTGTGTTGCTGTGTAGCTAACTTGCAGTAGCCAGGAACCATCCCCGATCCTCCCCTGCCCAACGTTTGAGGGCGTGTGGTTCTTGCGTATCCAGTGCTGTTAAAGGTTCCTTCTCTTCAGGGCAGCCCAGCTGCCCCTCACTCCGGAAATAGCCCCGGCCACTGTGAGATAATCGAGGCACCCGCTGGGTGAGGTGACACCTTTTCTTGGGCCCACATCTCTCACCAACAGCAGTTGGTCCAGTAGAAGATACAGCCTCACCCAGCTTGTCTGGCTCCTAGCCTGGGCCCAACATGGCGACTGCAGAGCACTGCGAGAGAATGGCTGTGAGCTACCCCAGGAAGGCCATGGCTTCGCTGGGGCCTTCTCCCCGCTGGATGATGGGCTGACTTTCTTCCAGGAACCCCACACTGGTGACTTCCCTTAGGGCCTGACCCAGTGCCCACTGACATCAGTGGAAAGTCTCCCTGGCTAAGCAGGGCCCAGAAGACTTTCCGGGGTCCCCCATCCTGACCTGAAAAGAGGCCCCCAGATCAAGGAGGGAAGACCTGAGCTTTGCTGCAATGCAGAGCCAGGGTCACCATTTCCCATCCACACTATTCTGGAGCTGGAGCGTCGGGGCACAAACCAGGCATCTGATTATGGCTGTCGTCATCCAGTTTAGTTTTGCTCCATCAATGACTATTAGCCAGGATGGGCAGGGATGGTGTCCCTAGCCGCTGTTTGCCAGAAGCTGGGAATGGGTGACAGGGGATGGATCACTTGATGATTCCCTGTTCTGTTCATTCCCTCTGGGGCACCTGGCATTGGCCACTGTCGGAAGACAGGATACTGGGCTGGATGGACCTTTGGTCTGACCCAGTATGGCCTTTCTTTCTTTCTTTCTTTCTTTCTTTCTTTCTTTCTTTCTTCTCTTTCTTCTCTTTCTTTCTTCTCTTTCATTATTATCTATCTATTGCTCCACCCACCCCACCCATATACCTCCCCACCTACCTCTTTACTTTCATCTTCCCATTTCCCCCTCTAATCTGTCAGATGACTTCCGAGGCCTGCAAAGCAGGGGGCCACGTCTTTAACAAAACAAGGACAGTTCTAAGACAGCTGGCCTAGGTGCAATCCTTTAAAGCCCAGAATCTGTGCATTTTATTTCTCCTGCCTTGCACAGAGCTGTAATTCTTAATAAGATGTGGCAGTTAAACTATATCAATTCCAGCCCGTATCACTCACGCAGCCCTGCTGCCAAACAGCTAAAGATTCTCACCTCTTTTTTTTTTTTTTTTCCTCCCAGAGATATAAATAAATAAAGTCCAAGGAAGGCTGCAGCTCTGAACTAATATTTAAAATGCAAAATCATTGTGGAGTTTTTTTCCCTTGGCTTGCAGTAAAAAGATATAAACAGAATAAATTACCTTCCCTTGGTGGATTATGAGAGTACCTATCTCCTGACCTGAATTTTAAGTCCTAACTCGCTTGTACCACCATGCACTAGTGATTTATGAAAACCCAGTCACTTCTCTGCATATTTTCTCTGTTCAGCCAAGTGACGGAATTTATCCTTCCTATACCATTAACGATTTTTAACAACTGGGCTACCTATCATTGTAAATGAGCCATTCTAATGACGAACTGAAACCTACGGGATTCCTGAGGAATGAGATTGTGTTCTCACAACTAGTTTGGCTAATGCTTTGCTTTTAGGCAGCACCTGTCTATTCTAGAGCCTCAGGTGGGTGAGTGGCTTTATCCTCGTTTTACAAGTGGGGAAACTGAGGCACAAGATGGCGATGCGATTCGGTGGGCCAATAGGAGACCCAATCCAGTGGCCTAATTTCCTGCTGTGTAACCCCCAGTTTTATGCTAGCGTTACTATGGCATTACACCTGAATAAGTCTCCAAGTGCTGCTGACTCCTATACCATGGCATAGCTACCAGGTACCCAACCCACACACCCTCCTCAGCAGTCCATGCCAGGGAGGCAAGCCACTCTCGCTAGCAGGAAAAACACAGTAGACTCAGATCCTCAGCTAGCGTGTCTGCATCACTCTATTGACATCTCTGGAGCTACACCAGTTTACACCCGCAGAGGATCTGACTCATTGCCTGCAGCGATCTTGGCTCAGGGTTAAATCGAGCCCATTCCCTTTTCGAATGTTGTTTGTATTACTCGGGTAACAGGCATTTTTATGAAGGGACTGAGGCAAGTTTGAGAAGTTGGTAAGTAACTTTTGCAGAGCCCTCATATGGTGATTATAAAGCAGAGGAGCAAGGTCCCTTCCAGGGTTATTAGCTGGGGACAGAACCTCGGGTTTTTATTTTGTCATTTAAAAAAAACAACATTATTTATTTTTATTCTAAGCAACCAAGCTGAGCTCCGTGATTTTTAAGCAAAATGGGAAATTGACACCAGCTTCATTGCAATTACTGGGGCTGCTTATTTGCTCCTCTGGCGCAGTCCTCATCTCCAGCCTCACGCCTTTCCCTTGCCCACCCCATACTCCGGCTAGAGAGTCAGTCGGGCTCCAGTTCATGAACGCACGTAAGGTCGTGCTTAGCCAGACACCTGGGAAAGAATTTGCTGTAGTAACTCAGGTAGGCGGCACCGGGTCCTTTTGGCTTAGCATCCTCGGTTGGCCTCAGATCGCAACCAGGGGCTTTGCCGTCATGTCAGAGAAAGGGGAGGAATGGATCGTTTCAGACCCCCAGACCTACTAGCCCTACATGGAAAACTGCAGGCAGTGGCAGCCATGTTTCACACCATAAGAACGGCCATATTGGATCAGACCAATGGGCCACCAAGCCCAGTATCCTGTCTTCCGACAGTGGCCGGTGCCAGATGCTGCAGAGGGAATGACCAGAACAGGGCAGTTACACAGTGATCCATCCCAGGTCATCCAGTCCCAGCTTCTGGCAGTCGGAGGCTTAGGGACATCCAGAGCATGGGGGTTGCACGTACCACTGCATTTCCTGTTGATACAGTGTGATGTACTGAGAACTCTGTTAAAATTGTGATCTATCACTTTAAATTCTCAGGGGGTTTCCTGGTCCTGCTTGCAGGCAAGAAGTTCTGCAGGGAAACGTGTGATCTGGCCTAGCATTAGCAGCGGTCAGTTTGTAGCCAGGGTAAAGTGGGGTGAGTAGAGTGTCTCTATTTTTCACAGCATAGCCTGCTTGGCTGTCTCTGTTTCGGGGTTCTTGTCCCGCATGCTAAGACATAAAGTAGCGTTACGCTGCAGCCTTCCAGCAAGCGTGCTTATGTTTTATCTAACTTCTCTCTGTGTGTGCCGCAAACAGAACCTACAGAATATGTCCACAATATGGCACAACAACAACAACAACAATAATAACAACAGGTAATCATTAATATAGGGCCTGATCTAGCAAGGGGCCAAACACCCTCAATCCCATTTTGGCTTCAGCTGGAATGTGGGCCAAGCCTTGCAGCGTCGTTTGCAGCCCATCCTGAAGGGCTCTGGGTACCTCGTCAGAGGAGCATTGAAAACGCACTGCCAATCAATAATGCGGGTGTCCGTTTCTGAAGCGAGGGTGCGGACTAGTGGTTAGAGTAGAGGAGTGGGAGCAGGGGCGTGCACAGGGATAAAAATTTGGCCGCTTTTGGAGGGGCACTTTCTGTGCCCCCCGTGGCGGAGGAGCTGGCTGTCCCCCGACAGCTGGAGTAGCTGCCCTCCCCGCTGTGGTCCCGGGGCCGGTGCAGCTTGCTCTCACCCTAGCAGCCAGAGGAGCTGGATCTCCCCCTGCAGCCCCAGGGCTGGAGAAGCTATCATCTCCCGCCCCAGCCCGGGGACAGAGGAGTTCTTTGCCCTAACTAATTGGGGGCTGGGGGGCGGACCTGGGCTTGCTTCCCCTTGTGCACGTCCCTGAGTGGGAGTCAAGGCTCCTTGGTTCTAAGCACAGAATTGCTGTTGGATTGGCGGATGACTTTGGGCAAATCACTTGACCTCGCTGCGTCAGTTTCCCCAGCTGCAAAATACAGCATTGTGCCCCATCCTACAAACACTTCTGCAGAAAAGGACCTAGGGGTTACAGTGGACGAGAAGCTGGACATGAGTCGACAGTGTGCCCTTCTTGCCAAGAAGGCTAACGGCATTTTGGGCTGAAAATTTCAAATGAGCCTCACTGTTATGACATCATTCCACTGCTAGCAATTAAAAGTGCTAACGACCTGATGTGTAGGATCCTACCCAATAAAAAGTGACTTATGGTAAACCCGTACTGTCCGCTGATCCAGATGAGAGTTTGCAACATCGTTTTTAAGAGAAACTTTTTACATTTGTTCTGAAACATTTATGTTATTTTCTGCTTTTTTTGGAAGGGGAAGGATTGTGGCAGGTAGAAAATAACAGTTTTCGGACTTAAGATAAAAAATTGCTGGAGTAAGTTGAGTTGACTTCTTATAATTAATGGCACGCCTTGTAATAGGATTCTCCAGCCTTTGGCGCTCCGTGGAAACACCTTTTTACATAAGATATTGCCCATCATGGAGCAGCAGGGTTTTGATTTATGGGGTTCCATCCTCTGGAAAACATCTCCTGGGGTTGCCTGACCAGTAATATTTATCAGGGGGGAAAGAAAGGAAATAAAGTAGGAAAGATCCTTTAGTGAGGGTTGCAAACTAGGCCCCCAACAAAATCAGCATCATTCAAAAAAAGAAAACATAGTAGATTGCTCCTCTTGTCATTCAGCTCTGAGAGGTCTGTCCTGGACAGCCACCTCTTGTGATCTTTCACCTCCAGAACTGACAGCAGCTCTCTCATCTCTCATTGCCAACAGCGTGAAATCTACAGCTGTTGTTGCTGTTTATTATTTGTATTACTACTGCCTGGAGGCGCTGACTGAGACTGAGGCCTCCATTGTGCGAGGCGCTGTACATAAACATAACAAGAGAGTCATAGATTTCAAGGCCAGAAGGATGGTAACGACCATCTAGTCTGACCTCCTGTATAATACAGGCCAGAGAACCCCACCTGATTTTTTTTCCCATCAAGCCCATAACTTCTGTTCTACAGCATCTCTTTTAGAAAGACACCCAGCCTTGACATAAAGACTGTGAGTGATGGAGAATCCACCGTGACATTCCTGCCCTGGAAACCTTACAATCGAAATAGGCAAGACAGACAAAGGAACTCTTATGATCCCCATTTTACAGATGGAAACTGTGACAGAAAGAGGGTAAGCGGCATGACCAGGGTCACATAGGAAGTCTGTGGCAGAGACAAATATAGATTCCAGGTATTCCGAGTCCAGTGCCTTAGATACAAGACCATCCGTCCTCTCTCTACTTGCACTAATGCAGAGGGACAGTCATAACAACAGCAGCATAAAACAATAATGGTAGATTATCTATCCTAGCTGGTATCTAACTTAGGTTTCCTATCGTGCCTAGCGTGTGTGCACTGTAGTATCTAAGCACTTAGCAGCTTTAATATCATCCTCACTGAGTACTAAATGCACTTCACAATTACATGCATACAGCCCCACCAAAAACTCCTTTGAGGGTGGAGGATATCAGGTCATGCAAACTGCTGTTGTTAACTAGCCTGCATCTGGAGCATGCCACCTGTGGATTCACTCTGTTGCCCACTGCCCTTTGGGATACACCTTATCACCCACATTCTGCAAGATCCATGCACCGAGGCACACAGGGTGAGTATGCGGGAGAGATGGAGAAGGTGTTGTTACTGGCTGGATTTAACCACTCCCCTTCTCTCAAGACAGTTGCAAGAAGCCATTAAGCTCCTTTATGGAACCAGGCAGCTGAAACAATAGAAGTATCTACCCAAAATGCAAGCACATCACCACCCAAAGCAAAGGCACATGCAAGGCACATGTGAGCAGATGGTTTCACTGGGTATTGTTTTGTGTAGGCTTGTTTGTCAATAAAGAGCCAGAGCTGGGAACTTTGCTATATGATGCCTGGTGCAACACCATCACCTGTGGTCACTATGGCTGGTACAATAGTCCTTTGCAGACAAATGCATGTGGGTGTGAGTAACAGAGGGGCAGAAACCCTACAGGAAGAGAAAAGAGAAGGCATCCAGGAAGTTTCAGACACAGCCAAAGAAGCACTGGCTGTGTGACACTGAGAAAAAGCTAAGGGAGAGAACTTTTGGGCAGAGTGCTGGCTAAAAGAGGCCTGGAACTTGAGCAAAGAAACTATCTCCTGTTGTTTGATTCCTCCGGTGTTCAAGGAAACAGAACTTTGTACATTCTCTAAACAGGATTGCATCAAAGAAATAGCTGACTCATCATCAATTTCCCCTCCTAACAGACACAATCCGCAGGACCCTGGATTTTGGTTAATTGCTTGGGTCAAAAGGGGTAACTGTATAAAAGGTCTTTGAGGTACCAAAGTAGGGTTTGGAGCTGTGGGCCAGGTCCTCAACTGTTGTAAACAGGTCTAGCTTCACTGATGCTCAATGTCTTCAGTAGATTGACCCAAATGTACAATCTGGGCATATGGCTCATAGCAGAGGGGGAAATGAAGGGAACAGAGGAGGGAGAGGAAAGATAATGGTGAAAGGAGACTATGGGTGAGAGCAACCAGCAGAGACAAAGTAGAGAAGGGCCAAATCAGAAAAGAAAAGTGTGCTGGGGGATGGGGGAAATGAGTATATGAAATATGCTAGGAAAATGGGGGAACCCAGCTGCTGAGAAAAACTGAAGAAGGGAAAGTGCAGGAAAGACAGAGAAAGGGGAAAGACAAGAGGGACTAAAAGTGCTGGAATGAGAAGTTTGCCAGAACCATCACTCTTTGCCTCCATGGCTGACCCCAGACCTGCCCCCCCCCCACCGCCATGGGCCTCCCCCCCCACCTTCCCCCCCCCCCCCAGTGATATTTTTGTCCTGCAAAGGGGACAGGCGTTGGATACACTCTGCCGCCGGGGCGCTGACCGAGAGAGGAATTGTGACATGGCTCATTGGGTTGTTGTTTATTATAGGTTCGTACAGCGCCTAGCACAATGGGGCCCAACCTGGCTGTGCCCTTTAGGTGGAACATACCGGTTAATATAGGCAGGCGAGTTTGCTGCAGAGAGGTCGCCGTACGGAAAGAGGGGGTTATAATGGGTGGGAGTTTGCCACGTGACCAGCGCTACCACAAGTACTTCATTAAATAGCCAGTGCCCCCAAACAAATCCTCTCACTGGGCCCAAACATGCCTCGTGCAGAGGGCCTTGAAGTACTAAGTGGCCAAACCCAAAGGGGCTCAGCAAACTCTGATGGGCGTCAGGCCCCCAAGAAAGGACTCTGGATCTGGCCCTCTGATTTCAGTGGGAGTTGAAGGAGCTCACACCTTTCAGGATCGGGCCCACGGGAGGAACCAGGCAGAAAGAGGCTGCTCAAGCAGCAGCGTGGTCAACTGTCACAGCCTGGCACAATATCGCCCAGGGGCATAGGAGTTGCAGCCAACCAAAGCGCCAGGGAGAACGCCGCGGGCTGAAAGAGGGGCAGGGTTTGTCCCCCAGCCAGTGAGCATGTCATGTGCCAGCCAGCCCCGCTGCCAGGAATCGACTGCGCTCCCCACCACAGGACAAGCCGACTGGCCCCCTGGAATCCTGATACAGGCAGGACTCCTAGAAAATAGGCCATTCTCGGCAGCACCTTGACGTCTCCTTGAGGTGTGGCCTTTGCTTAAACAGGCTAGGGATGGTCACATTGCAGCTTAACTGGAGTGCAAGTTATTCAACTGGGGTGGGGCGGGGCGGGCGGGGGGGGTCCATGCCTGGGTAGAGGGGTTGGCTCTGTATGTGTCTGTGTGTTTGTTTGTGTGCATGGGTAGAGTGTCATGGGATAAGAGGGAAGATCCGTTCATGGATTGAGAACTGGTTAAAAGACAGGGAACAAAGGGTAGGAATAAATGGTAAATTTTCAGAATGGAGAGGGGTAACTAGTGGTGTTCCCCAAGGGTCAGTCCTAGGACCAATCCTATTCATAAATGATCTGGAGAAAGGGGTAAACAGTGGGATGGCAAAGTTTGCAGACGATACTAAACTGCTCAAGATAGTTAAGACCAAAGCAGACTGTGAAGAACTTCAAAAAGATCTCACAAAACTAAGTGATTGGGCAACAAAATGGCAAATGAAATTTAATGTGGATAATGTAAAGTAATGCACAATGGAAAAAATAACTCCAACTATACATACAATATGATGGGGGTTAATTTAGCTACAACTAATCAGGAAAGGGATCTTGGAGTCATCGTGGATAGTTTTCTGAAGACGTCCAGCAGTGTGCAGCAGCAGTCAAAAAAGCAAACAGGATTTTAGGAATCATTCAAAAAGGGATAGAGAATAAGATGGAGAATATCTTATTGCCCTTCTATAAATCCATGGTACGCCCACATCTTGAATACTGCCTCCTCATGGTCTCCTCATCTCAAAAAAGCTATACTGGCATTAGAAAAGGTTCAGAGAAGGGCAACTAAAATGATTAGGGGTTTGGAACGGGTCCCATATGAGGAGAGATTAAAGAGGCTAGGACTTTTCAGCTTGGAAAAGAGGAGACTAAGGGGGGATATGATAGAGGTATATAAAATCATGAGTGGTGTGGAGAAAGTGAATAAGGAAAAGTTATTTACTTGTTCCCATAATATAAGAACTAGGGGCCACCAAATGAAATTAATGGGCAGCAGGTTTAAAACAAATAAAAGGAAGTTCTTCTTCACACAGCGCACAGTCAACCTGTGGAACTCCTTGCCTGAGGAGGTTGTGAAGGCTAGGATTATAACAGGGTTTAAAAGAGAACTAGATAAATTCATGGAGTCCATTAATGGCTATTAGCCAGGATGGGTAAGGAATGGTGTCCCTAGCCTCTGTTTGTCAGAGTGTGGAGATGGATGGCAGGAGAGAGATCACTTGATCATTACCTGTTAGGTTCACTCCCTCTGGGGCACCTGGCATTGGTCACTGTCAGTAGACAGGATACTGGGCTGGATGGACCTTTGGTCTGACCCAGTATGGCCATTCTTATGTTCTTATGTATACACAGAAGGTGTGTCAGTATGAGTGTGTGATCAGAAGGGGGAGGTGTTTGTGTATGTGTGTGTGTGTGTGTGTGTGTGTGTGAGAGAGAGAGAGAGAGAGAGAGTGAGGGGGGTTGTTAAGAATGTTTCTGTGTGGGAGTGCAAATGTTTGTGTGCATGGTGCATGTTTGTGTACATAGATGATGTGTCAGTGTGTGTGTGTGTGATCATCAGGTATGTGTGTTTAGAATGTTTTGCTGTGTGTATGCTTGTGTGCATGGTTAGAAGGTGTGTCAATATGTGTGTGTGATCAGAGGGTGTGTATGCGTGTTTAGAATGTTTCGCTGCTTGTGTGCCTGGTCAGAGAGGGTGTGTGTGCACACCCACATAGCAAATGGGCATGTCTCTGTGTGTGTATGCATAGTTTGTACTGCATGTCTGTGAATCTGTATGTGCAAATATGGATAGAGGGTTGGCTGTATGTTTGTGTGTCTTCCTGATGAGAGAGAAAAGTGTGTGTGTGTGATTAGAGAGTATGGTCAGGGGGGTATGGGTGTCTGCTGCACGGTGACAGGTGGGTGTTTGTGTGTGTGTGTGTGTGTGTGTGTGTGAGAATACAGGTGTGTTTGAAATATGGCTGTGTTTTAAATACTGCTCATGAACTCAACCAATAAATCACTGTAACAAGCAGGTCTCTGTGTGTTGTTCTCTTCTGACCAGAGACTGCACAGCGGGAATGGGAGAAGAGTGTAATAATTAATAATAATTCTAATAAAAATGCAGAAAGACAGTAGCAAAGTAATTCAACTGAGCCGGAGCGCTGGCTAATGAGTGCAGGGAGCTGCCGTCTAAACAATCTGACAGAGGAGAAATATTAAGAGTAAGACAATACTGACTGTGGCTCACAAGCCAGCATCACAGTTACTGGCCGCACACGGGATATTTACCTATCTCATAGGGACCCTGAAAAGTCATTGAGTCCAGCCCTCTGCCTTCACTAGCAGGACCAAGTACTGATTTTGCCCCTGATCCCTAAACGGCCCCCTTGAGGATTGAACTCACAACCCTGGATTTAGCAGGTCAATGCTCAAACCACTGAGCTATCCCTCCCCCCAGTGTAACATTAGACTGATGTGCTAGACTGGGAACTCCACTGAGTTCAGTGGGGCTTGGTGGGAACCTAGGGGGCCAGAGGGACGATTCGAAGGAACAAACAAGCCTCTACGAGCCTGCCTTGGGGTCTTTGCTATGATGCAGAGCACTCTGTCTATAAAGGGCTGCAGGCCTCTCCCCCGGGACATCTCCACGGCAGCGGGGAGGGCTGATTCCCAGCTTGGGTGGACGTACACATGCTAGTTCTGGTCAAGCTCACATGTGGTCACCACGGCCCAGGCTAGCCGCCCACACAAGGCAACTAGCCTGAACCACCGCCCATGCCGCAGCCACGGTGCTATTTTTAGCGCCCTGGCTTGATTCAAGCTAGCGCCTGTATGGCTGCGCGAGCTGGAAATCACACTTCCAGCTGCAGCGTAGCAATACCGCCGAAAGGTCTCCCCCGCCGCAGGTCCAGGTTACGCCGGAGAGTTGGATTCAGTTGGGATTATGCTAGGGCTGGAGACCTGATAACTCCGAAAAGTGCCCAGATACATCTGCCAATGGGAGTCAGACTCAATGGAAAAACCCTGGTCAGTCAAGCTGGCGCACTGACTGGTCCTACCATGGGAAGTCAGCAGGCGGGGTGGAGGTGTTTGGTTAACTCCCAGGAGAGCTGAGTCCCACTCTTGACTGCACCACTGACTGGCGGTGTGATCATGGGCAAAAGTCACGTCTTCCTGTGCCTCAGTTTCCCCATCTCTAAAATGAGACTCATGATACTTACTTTGTTCAACGAGCTAACGGGAGGCTTCACTCATCGACAGGTGTGAAATGTTGTTCTTGTCCTAAACAGTTGCATATCCATTGCGCTGTGCTATTAAACAGCTTATACGATCCACCCCAGAGGTAGCTGCTTTTCAGTGGGCTATGCATAGAACAAAGGCATAAACAAAGGAATGGTTTAGATAATACTTAGCCCTGCCATGAGTGCAGGGGGCTGGACTAGATGACCTCTCGAGGTCCCTTCCAGTCCTATGATTCTATGATACATTGGCTAGCTAGACAGACAGACTGTAAAACATAGTATTTATATGATGGTAGTGCTTAGAGGCCTTCAGCTGAGATCAGTGCCCCGCTGTGCTAGGAGCTGTACATACACATCGCGAGACAGTTCATGCCCCAAAGACCTCCCAGTCGAAATAGACAAGATAGAGAAAGGCCGAGCTCGGAAACGACACAGCAGGTCAGTGGCCGAGTCAGGAATGGAACCCCGGTCTCCTATTCTAACCCCTAGCCCATGCGCTAATTGACAAGTTATATGTTGTATCAAAGCCATAAAGTGTGCGGGATACACCTGGATGAAATGTGTAACCATAACATTGTATTAATTGACCCAACAACCTGCCAGAGCCCCTGTCAACAGACTCACTGAAGCCAGTGGCGTGATGCCAGTTTACACCAGCTGAGCGTGTGGCCCCGTCTATTTCTCACTTACCAAGAGAAGCCTGGACACATGAACGTCCTCCATGATCTTAAAGGCTGATAGGTGAAGGGGGAGGGGGGACAAGCCGAGCTGTGGAAAGGTACTGAGCAAAATTGGCCTTGCTAATTATTCACGTATCTCTATGTGAGTTTTAAGGGAGAGGTTTAGCGGGCATCTGAAAATCTCCCCTATTTCTAGACAACCGGCTCACACACCACTCACTAGTTAAGCAGCGCTGGATCCTTGGTAATTACCGGCAGCCAATGAAAATTACCAGTAGAAATGCCAGTTAAAACATGAAAGAGATGATGGCTAGAACAAACCAATAGGCCAAGTGCTTCGGGAGAAGGCAGAGGATGCTGGGAAGGATGAGCCAGCATCCCACACAAGCCTCTTGCACCGGCCCTGTTTTCAAGAGTCCGCCCTCTGCAGAGCTTTGCTGATTCACAATCCCCGCCCGAGAATGGGAGAGTTGGTCTCCGACCAACCTACCTCCTCCAGCAGCCCCATGCCCCGCTCCCCCGCTCGTTCTGTCGTGTGAAAACGGCATCTGTTGTCTCAGGTGAACGGGAGAGGCAAGAAAGACGGGGCTCCCCGTGCTCCTGTACGCGAGCTCCATAAACAGGAGACAGCTGAGAACAGCTGTTGCAGGGCCCAGGGTTTCACACAGCAAACAATGGGGGAGTGGAGGCCTAGCAAACAGGTGAGAGGAGCTGCGGCGTGACTCATCCAGGAAAGACAAAGATCCAGGAGACGGGAACTCACAGAGGGGAGCAGGGCTGAGTTATTTTTATACCTTGGAACAACAAGCCGTCCTGGCATCAGCCGCTAACTGCGCGACACTCAGACGGACACGTGCCAGGTTTGCCCATTGTGCCAGCTACAGTTTAACCAGGGGGTTGGCTCTGCTATGCTGGCCTATTGCCACAGAAATCAGAGTTGGCTTTAAAGTCAGTTGTGGAAGGGGAGCTGGATGGTTCGTGAGCGCCAGGCCCTTTCGTCTCGCCCGTGCTCAGCGCAAGTCACGGGATGCCGGCCAAACCTCCAGCGCTGTTTAGCAGCCTCTGTGGGCTCCTAGTGGACTCACCAGGCCACAAAGCCACTAGTGCGGGTGGCAAGTACCAGCCGACTTGGTGACTAGGAATGGTGGGTGGAGCCCACTGAAGCTACAGAAGGGGGGGCACAGAACTCAACTGAGTATGGGGGGGGTGTGGAATGAACAGGTGCAGATCAGAGGGTCAAAATGAGGAAACTAGAAGGGGTTAAATCAAAGGAGCAATAGAATTTAAACTTTGTACCACGCCTAGTCGGGATTTGAACCCGACCCCTATTGATAGGCCTGAAGGCTGAAGGCCTCTAGCAAAGGGAGTCCAGGGAAAACAGCTGGGCAGGCTTGACCCCATCCCCGACATGCCTCAACCCTGCTGTGGAAGGAAAACCTCTGCTTCCTTGTCTACACTGCCAGAATCTCCGAACGCCTCCTCAGCTTCAGTGGATTTATCCTCACCGCCCCCTGCGTGGTAGGGCAGGGCTGTCAGGCCCAGAGAGACCCCACAGCAGCAAGTCTCAGAGCCTGGCTCGACTGACCAGCAGTGCAGACATTCCTGCTCCGGCTGGAGCCTGCGCTCTGAAACCCGGCGAGGGAGGTGGGGCTCCGAGCCCCGGCAGGAACATCTGCACAGGGGTAAGCAATTATCGTTTGTCAAGGTCCACATTGCTTGGTCAAGGTACAGCCAAGGGCTAGACTCCAGAGAAAACAATACAAAAATAATAACAATAATATACGGTCCATTCAAAAGCGTCTGGTGGTCCAGATTTGGCCCCTGGTCTGCCTAGGGACTAGCTCTGCACTGCTATTTTTACCCTGCTATGCGAGCCCCACAAGCCCGAGTCAGTTGACCCAGACTCTGGGGTTTTTTTGGGGGGGAGGGGGAGGTTAATTGACTTGCCCAAGGTCACAGAGGAAGGCTGTAGAACAGCAGAGAAATGATCCCAGCTCTCCTCAGTCTGAGTTTAATCCGCTGACCCAGCCCTCCTCCCACTTGCCTTTTCATCCTAAACTTTCCCACCACTGGTACATTGCCCCACCTGGAGGACGGGCTAGGGTTGAAAGCGATCGGGCAGCTGCTGTCATTTTACCGCTGGTGTCATGTCGAGTTGCTTGGAGGCGTCAGCACGGCACTCTCTCGAACCTGTCTTGTTCACGCTGTCGATCTAGGGCTCATGTTTTCAATGCGGCTTCTGGAGACGACCAGATGAAATAAGTGTCATATAATAAAATCGATACTAGCGCCTAGCTCTTGTATAGTGCTTTTCATCAGCTGGTCTCAACGCACTTCTGCCGGGAGGTCAATATCACAGCAGGCTTCGCTTGATCCAGCACAGGCATGATCATTTGAGACGGTCTCTATACTAGAGAGGTAGATATACCTATAGCAACATTTCTGAAAGTGTGGGCTAGCCATTAGGGAAGATGGGGGAGGGGGGGCGTATGTCTACACAGCAGTGTAAGCCTAGAGTTAGTGGGAGTCAAGTCAGCTGACCTGGGTCAGGGAACCCTGGGCTTGAGCGTCTACACTGCATTTTAACCCTGGGTTAAGGATTTTCTAATCCATGCTCAAATCTAAGGCTCTGGCATCCACACTGCAGTGCACAGACCCGAGTCAAAGTAACCCTACCCCGAGTGCCTAGCGCCTCCGCCCCAAGCGTTGACATTCTAGCCCTATGAATGTGTTGCACTGTGGGAAAACTCTACTGCTCCCCCGGTTTCCTAACTCCGGTGGTGCTATTGATGGGACACGGGTGCCCCCTTAGGAGCCCAGGACTCTGTACAGCACATAATGAACTCCTTTGATGGCTGTGGCAGTCGTGAGAAGGCTTTATACTGACCTACCAGCTAACATGAGAACTGGGCTCTGCACCCCTAGGTGGAGTCATGCTGGCTGGAAAATACCCGGGTGTGCCTGTCCTGAGGATAATTAGCACATCAGGCTTCAGGGCTGGGAAACTAGTCAAATGAAACTGTGCAATTCTGAATTTTAAAACAGGCTGGTCAGTGAAGGGGGTTTGGTTGGTTGGGTTTTTTTATTTATTTTTGTCCGTTTGTTTTGAAGTTTGCCATAAAATGCAGGTTTCAGAGGAAAACCACAGGCTGGCTGCTGCCGGCTGCGGAGCGGTGAAGTGCCTCCCCGGGGCTTGGGGTGCAGTGTGGTCCAGCCCCACCCCCCAGGATCCCTTCTCCCTGCCCCCACCACAGCCTGAGAGGCAGGGCTAAGGGATCCCCGGGAGGCTGTGGGGGAGTTTGGGGGCTGGCACCCCCTCACCAGCCTGACAGTGCACACTGCCTCAGCACACACAGCCCCAGGGAGCATGGGGGGCCCCAGGAGCAAGGGACAGGGGGTGTAGCAGGATCAACTGGCTGCCCTGCAGAGAGAGAGAGCAGCAGAGCTCCCAGCTCAGCACAGCCGGGGGACGGATGACCCCCAACATCCTGGCAGCCAGGAGCCACCTCCCGCCTGTCAGCTTTGCTCCCTGCTCTGGGCAAGCTCTGCACAGCAGCAGCTGATCCCGTGAGAGGCTGCTGGGAAGTTTTGGGGCTGACTCCCACTCATCGCCCTGACAGTGCATGCTGCCCCAGCACCCCTGCACACGCAGTCCCAGGGATGGGGAGTGGCTGGGGTCTTGGGGATCAGCTCCCTCATCCATGCTGACCCGGGAGCTCAGCCACTCCTGCTCCCAACAGGGCAGCTGCTTGGTCCCCACTCCACGTCCCCCCTGGGCAGGGGCATCCAAGCCGTGTGCACCAAAACCTGGCTGTGCTCTTGTGACCAGGAAGCAGCTCTCTTTGCAAAGAGTCTCTGATCAGTCTCCATTGCAAACCCGGCAGGTAACGTGCCTGCAGCCTGGCGTTCAGCAGACGGTGGGTGGTTAACGCTGATCGGAGCTGCTGCCATCTGCAATAGCGTGCAATAACCTGCACCCCAGATTGTTGGCATAGAGAGGACTAAGGAAATTGCCCCCAAGGAACTTTGGGATACATCCAGAGGACTGGTGGGACCCAAGTCAAGCTGAGACCACGTGCATACAGGAAAGCAACAGGGCTTGGACCCTAGATCCCACTTTAACACAGGCCCGGATCCTCCATCCCTTCAGGGCCCTGGGACCCTAGGTTTGAGCGCTACGTTAACACAATTGGTGTGTGGCCTCAAGGGGGGTTAGGCTCGAGCCTGGGCTCTCTTTGCTGTGTAGACACACCCCAGGAGTCAGGACTCTTGGGTCCGATTCTTGACTCGACCACTGACTTCCTGTAACCCCGCTGTGCCTCCATTTCGTCTTTAAAAAGGGACCGTGGGACTTGCTCACCTAGCAGATGGCTGCATGCCTGAATCAGTGTTTGCGAAGTTCATGCAAAAGCCACAAAGCATTATGATTATGATTGAGTCTGGAAATTAAAATGGGAATATGTTAAAAGAACGTCTGATTATTCCCAGTCGTTTGCAGTGGGGTTGTCGCCGTGTCGGTCCCAGGATGTAGAGACAAGGTGGGGGAGATAATTCTGTTGGGACGAGAGACAAGCTCAAACAGACGCTGGCTCAAGAAGAGATATTGCCGCACTCACCTTGTCTCTCGAATTAGTCCCAAGACAAATATAAAAAACTGGATCTGAATTGGCCACCCTCCCTAGCTGCTGAAAAACAGAAACTCTTCATTTCCTCATTTACTTTTTCATATTTGGGGCAAATTTCTGCTCTTTGATCTGCTGTGTGCACGGCCGGTAGGGAACTTCCAGGTGGGAGAGACTCTGCTGCCTCCTTGTGGACTGAAATCGTATAATTTCCTTGCATCAGATGCTTGTTTCTTCTCTCCAGTACCTGCTGTGACTTCAGGGGAGTGTATAAGGCAGGTTCCTTGGGATCTGGGCCCAGCAGTCTGAGGGGACCTAATGTAGCAGTGAGGCCGTGGGAAAACCCTACAGGTCTGATTTTCAGAGATGCTGAGCTCCCACTCCTCTAGTTAAAGACAGTGGGAGCCGCGAACGCCAAGCACCTCTGAAAAATCAGGCCCTGTGCGTCTATGAGGAGGGTTGAGGGAACAGTAGCAGGGAACAGAAGATCAAGGAGTACCTTGCAGGATACAGAGTGGGTGTGGCTTAAGAGGGAAGGTCATTTAGGGGAGTTTGGCGGAAGAAGATGACGTGTCTAGGGGACATTCCAAAGTTTTGGTGGATTTAATAATACAGGAGACCCACAAAGGATTCTGTTTAAATTTGAGTCCTGCTCCTTTCTCAGCCCTGAAAGGCTTTTGTTTTTAAATATTTTTTTTCTAGCTTAGAAATATAAGCAGTGTTACAAACGCCAAAATTTGTAAGTTGCACTTTCATGATAAAGATATTGCATGATGGTGCTTGCATGAGATGAATTGAAAAACACTATTTCTTTGTTTATCATTTTTACAGTGCAAATAGTTGTATTAAAAAATAATAATATAAAGTGAGCATTGTACACTTTGTATTCTGTGTTGCAATTGAAATCAATATATTTGAAAATGTAGAAAAGCATCCACAAATATTTAATAAATTTCAATTTGTATTCTATTGTTTAATGGTGCAATTAAAAGTGTGATTTTTTTAATCGCGATTCATTTTTTTGAGTTAATCGCATGAGTTAACTGCCCTAAAGAAAAGCACAAAATATCATGAGACTTACAATAAAATCATCAGAACGGGGAACACAGTATCTGGAATAGCCAGGCCCGTTTTGCTGGAGAACTCCTTGGATGGTCTCAGAGATGGGTATTGTCAGATCTGACACCTTACTGGAGCAGGCAGAGATGTTAGATCTTTAACAAAGACTTCCTTTCTCCCTAGTGTGCAGGCAACTGTTGAGTATTCATGAAAATGATCATGAAGCCAGAAGGGTTTCACAGATTTTTAGCACAAATATTTATTCATCGGCGCGTTTGGCCTGTGAAGAGTGCTATGCAGAATCCATCATTCACTTTCCTTTATTTGCTAGCTAGACAAGTTTCAGTCATCCAATCAGGAAGCAGAAACAACTCTATTATGACTGGTGACCAATCACAAATAACGAAGAGCTGACATGCACATTATGCCCCACTGTCTGAGAATTATTCAGCAAATAAACCCCTGTGACTAACAGAAATCAGGGTCAGCCGTGAACGATTCACACTGAGAAAGATGGGTTAAAACCACAGTGATGGATAGTCACAATCCTTAACTTGCCTAGCTGCAGTGAGTGCCCTAAAGTACCTTCCCAAATGGCACAGACTGCCACGGCTTATAGAGAACCATCGTTGCTCAGCTGACTCCTCCCTCATTTGTACCCAGGACACGCAGAGCAAGCAGCCACACCCAGCAGTAGTAAAGCAGTCAGTGGTGAGCTCAGGATCCAAGCCGTAAGAGTAGCTTGGTATTTATTCTATAAACTGGTTTGAATTCCATTAGATTCCATTTACAATAAGCCAACGATATGATTTATTAGCGTCTGCATGGGATCCCATGCACCCCTGCCCGTGAGCCGTCCTGGGGTCGGCATCCGCAGTCATTTCATGCCCAGCTGGGTTTTCAGGGCCTGGAGCCCAGCCAGTTGGATGCTGCTTCCTCCGCACACGATGACGACAATGGAGTCCAGGTCCGGGTTCAAGTGCCCTTCCCGCTGCAGCTGTTGAACACGACCCGTGTAGAGTAAGGCCAGAGGGGCTCCACAGGCGGGCTGGACCAGCATCCGCTCATCATCTGGGCAATGCCGGCAGGAAGAAGAAAGAATCACAGAATATCAGGGACCTCAGGAGGTATCTAGTCCAACCCCCTACTCAAAGCAGGACCAATCCCCAAACATATTTTTGCCCCAGATCCCTAAATGGCCCCCTCAAGGATTGAACTCACAACCCTGGGTTTAGCAGGCCAATGCTCAAACCACTGCGCTATCCCTCCTCCCACAAGGGAGGAACTCCACTATGCACTGGCAGTAGGCTGTTATCCTCACAGGGGGAAGCCACTAGAGGGAGGCATGACCATCGGCACTAATTGGAGACTAGCCCTTGTGCTTTCAACCTAAGCTGGTATACTGCATATGCAACACGCTTGATCTGTCCACTAACGTTGACATTCCCTACCATTAAATTGTGCTCCAAGCCAGTTGAGGAAGCCCATCTCTGCACTTAATTTCTTCATACCTATGGCACAAGTCCTTTATTGGCCGTAGCACAGTTTGGACCCCTCTACTCGGGTGAAACCAAATATTAGGATACATTTGGGTCACAGCTGGGCCGTAATTGCATGGCACGGCTGTAACTGTAACATAGATGGGTCTGCCAGTGCCTCTGATCCCTGGAGCTGATTTCCCCAGTCCCCGTTTGACAGAAAAATGGTAACTAAACCTACGTTCCTATTCTGCAGAGAATTGGCAGAATCAAGGGTCAACAATGTCCTTATCCAAAAGAGAGAACTCGGAGCATGAAGCACCTCTGATAGGCGTTAGGTGGTGCTGTTGGCTCGCCGTAGTCAGCCACAGAGCAGCATCAGCACCCAGCGTCTGTAGGACTTACCCAGGAACAGCTCGACGGCTTGAACTGCTTCCACATCCTCCACCAGCTGGGAGATGACCTGGCATTCGCTGGCACATTCCAGTGCCCGGGCAGACACTGTCTTGGCTCCTAAGCATTTGGCCACGCTGGGAAATGGAGAGCAAAAGAGAGAGCCCCCATTAGTGTTCCGAGCTGGGAAATCCAGCCCAGGCCAGAGGGTGGGGAGAAATTCGCCCCTTCATCGCCGCAGCTTCGACTTCGTGGTGGTGCAGGGTTCTAGGCTGGCAGCCCTGGAGGAATGACATTGACCACACACAGCATGGGACAGCTGTGAGCCCCACCAATGAGCCTCAGCCTTGAGTAGGAGGAAACCATCACAAGGCGGGAGTTTGGTCTCCATGGCCCATCCAGTCTTTTGCCTCTCTGCTGGGATTGCCCCCCAAGGTGGCCAACAGTGTTGCTGGGTTTTGGTGATGTGGAGCCCTGGATTGAGGCCTGCCAACTCATTGCACAAAAGGGTCACCAAAGGGTCAACAGATAGCGTAAGAACTTGCAGTCACATGCTGCTGCAGACCCAGAGCATGAGCAGCAGCCCAATCTATGTCCCACCTATAAAACCCTTTCAATGTGGTGTTCTCCAGAGCTTGTTACAAGTTGCACCCTAGACAAGACCTGACTGTATCGCCCTGACTGCAGCAAACCAGAGCACTGTCCACTCATTTCATCCAGAGCAAAGGGATGGTCACAGGTGGCCTCTGAAGTCCAAGGCCGGGATTCCCAAAGGAGCCTGCAGAGTTGGGCTCTTAGCTATCAAAGGGTATTTCCACAGTCCCTCTATTGTAGTGTCCGAGCACCTCATGAGCATCAATGGATCGGTCTTCACACCAGCCCTGGGCAATACTCTTATCCCCATTGTCCAGGTGGGGAACTGAGGCACACGGAGGCTAAGAGACTTGCTCGTGGTCACACAAAGTCTGCAGCAAAGGAGGGAACAGACCCTCTGTCTCCCCAGCCTGAGGCTACACCCAAACCACTGGCCCAGCCTTCCTCTCCTAACAGGCTCACACTGTTCTGGAAACTGCACCCCTAAGAAGGAAGGCTCAGATGACTGACTGGCTGGCTGGCCAGTTCGATCGGATCCTCATGGACAAAATTCATGGCAGAGAAACGCTTACGGGAGTTCAGGAAACAGCCCCAGTATCTCCTTTGCTCATTTCGGCTGAGGACACGGTATTAGCTCCCCAGATCCCTGGGAAAACACCCTGCTTCCAAATCTTCTTAGCGGGTTTCTGGCCAGCTCAGTACCTGAGAGGCCACACCAGGCCCAGAAAGTGAGGAGGTCACTGCAGTCTGAAAGCAGGACCACCCTCACTTCTTATCTACTACTGGTCACTTTTAAAAACCAAGGGAACATTGTGGGTTGTGGTTTTAAGTGTCTATCCTAGCACCTCCCTAAAGTTTTGACATGTACAACACACTGATCTGTATACAAGCCAGGGAATATAGTCCAGGGACATCTCTGAGATTCTCTCTTGAAGTGAATTGGAATTATCAATAATTAGAGGATTGGGCCAAAAGGAATCTGATGTGGTTCAACAAGGACAAGTGCAGAGTTCTGCACTTAGGACGGAAGAATCCCATTCACCGCTACAGACTAGGGACTGAGTGGCTAAGCAGCAGTTCTGCAGAAAAGGATCTAGGGGTTACAGTGGACGAGAAGCTGGATATGAGTCGACAGTGTGCCCTTGTTGCCAAGAAGGCTAACGGCATTTTGGGCAGTATAAGTAGGGGCATTCCAGCAGATCGAGGGACGTGATCGTTCCCCTCTATTCGGCATTGGTGAGGCCTCATCTGGAGTACTGTGTCCAGTTTTGGGCCCCACACTACAAGAAGGATGTGGAAAAATTGGAAAGAGTCCAGCAGAGGGCAACAAAAATTATTAGGGGGCCGGAGCACATGATTTATGAGGAGAGGCTGAGGGAACTGGGATTGTTTAGTCTGCAGAAGAGAAGAATGAGGGGGGATTTGATAGCTGCTTT
The DNA here is from genome assembly GCA_003942145.1 of Platysternon megacephalum. NCBI lineage: Eukaryota > Metazoa > Chordata > Testudines > Platysternidae > Platysternon > Platysternon megacephalum. The sequence goes on along the minus strand of QXTE01000130.1, from coordinate 742,945 downwards.
CAACTACCTGAAGGGGGATTCCAAAGAGGATGGATCTAGACTGGTCTCAGTGGTACCAGATGACAGAACAAGGAGTAATGGTCTCAAGTTGCAGTGAGGGAGGTTTAGGTTGGATATTAGGAAAAACTTTTTCACTAGGAGGGTGGTGAAGCACTGGAATGGGTTACCTAGGGAGGTGGTGGAATCTCCTTCCTTAGAGGTTTTTAAGGTCAGGCTTGACAAAGCCCTGGCTGGGATGATTTAGTTGGGGATTGGTCCTGCTTTGAGCAGGGGGTTGGACTAGAT
>QXTE01000130.1:683239-742274 GCA_003942145.1 Platysternon megacephalum | reverse complement strand
CTGAGGGAACTGGGATTGTTTAGTCTGCAGAAGAGAAGAATGAGGGGGGATTTGATAGCTGCTTTCAACTACCTGAAAGGGGGTTCCAAAGAGGATGGATCTAGACTGTTCTCAGTGGTACCAGATGACAGAACAAGGAGTAATGGTCTCAAGTTGCAGTGGGGGAGGTTTAGGTTGGATATTAGGAAAAACTTTTTCACTAGGAGGGTGGTGAAGCACTGGAATGGGTTACCTAGGGAGGTGGTGGAATCTCCTTCCTTAGAGGTTTTTAAGGTCAGGCTTGACAAAGCCCTGGCTGGGATGATTTAGTTGGGGATTGGTCCTGCTTTGAGCAGGGGGTTGGACTAGATACCTCCTGAGGTCCCTTCCAACCCTGAGATTCTATGATTCTTAAGTTGGGCCCTGGACAGAGATCGGATCCGTCCTGATTTCTGGCTTTTTCTGTCTTGAACTGCCAGACAGGGAGCGCAGGTCCCTGGCTGGCTGCTGGCGTTCATAAATCAAGGGAGTTCAGGGTGGGAATATCATTCACAGCGGGAGGGTGGGACTAGGGTAGCCTAGCATGGCAGGGCTGCCCCAGAGCTGCAGACCCTGGAATCCCAGGGTGTCTCCAGCCCCAGGGCAGCCTGCATGGCGGGGCACCGCAGCATCCAGCCAGGCAGGTTCCCAACGAAACCAGGCCTGTGATTCAGCAAAAGTTCACACTCCTAGAGCAGGTTCCTCCAAAGCAGGGGTGCGGGGAAGGGAAGCCTGCCCTTGAATTTCCTATTTGAAAGCCAAGCAGAGGATTCCAGCCTCCAGAGCTGTCAGTCCGGCAGCTGATACCAGCTGGAAACTCCCCACAGGAGAGTGAGTGAGGGGTATCAGCCAAGAGGTGCGGGGGAGGGGGGAAATTGGGGTGACAGCCCCTCCCCCACCACATTGGGTAAGGGCCATGCCTCTTCTGAAACACTAGCTCGACTATTATTGGTCCCACTTGCTCCCTTCCCCACCCACCCGCTTGTACGTCTAGGGTGACCAGACAACAAATGTGAAAAATCAGGACAGGGGTGGGGGGTAATAGGAGCCTATATAAGAAAAAGACCCAAAAATCGGGACTGTCCCTATAAAATCGGGACATCTGGTCACCCTATGTACGTCGCATGCGCCTGCCATTTCCCTTCCCTGTCATTGTAACGAGTTTGTACAGCCCCTAGCACAACGGCCAAGGCAATTAAATAATAATAATAATAATAATAATATCCTCAGATTCCGCCTCCCCTCCCCGCACCCCCTGCATATCCCCCCCCCGCACTCCCTCTGAGCCCCTCCCCTCCCCCCCTGCAGATCCCTCATCCCCTGCCCGCATCCCCTCTGAGCCCCTCCCCTCCCCCCTGCAGATCCCTCATCCCCTGCCCGCAACCCCTCTGAGCCCCTCCCCTGCAAAGCCCCCTTTGCAATCAATTCCCTCCTGTCTCTGCACTCACCTGGTTATCTCCGGCAGGGTGACCAATCTCCCAGCCCTGAGCGCTGCATTGAAGCTGTCAGCTCCTTTGGTTTCCACGGCAACGATGGGTACATCCTGCCAGCCCACGTCCTGCAGGCCGGCCACCACTCCAGCCAGCAGCCCTCCACCACCCACCGCCAGGACGATGGCTCCCGGCTTGTGGCCTAGGAAATCCTTCAGCTCCCTGACCATGCTGGCATGGCCTTGCCTACGGGAACAGGGGTGGGGACAGCAAACCGGCTGTGAGACACCAACCAACGGGCACGTCGGTGCGACGCGTCCCTGCCGTGCCGGGCTCCGACAATGGCTGGGCAGCCCCCTAGTCCCAGGCAGCCCTAGCCGCAGTTCCCCAGGGAGCTGGTCGGGGCCCATGCTGCCGGCTGGGCCAGGCGGCGGCAAGAATTGGAGGTAGCAGAAGTCAGGAGAGGTGAGGAGGGGGCTTGGGACCATGAGAGGAGGGATGGATAGATGCACAAGCACAACCCGGTGGGGGGGAGGGGGTCGAGGGGCTCCCCAAATGTCTCCTCTCCTGAGGCTCCCCCTCAGAGCAGGGGCAGGATTTCAGGGCTTAGCCACACCCTGCCTATCAAGTCTGACATCGCTACAGCGCTGCCCACCTCCGCTCTGCCGTGCCAGCCTCGCGTGGAACAGCCGCTCTCTCCCCCAGAGCTGGCAGGAACCCCCCCCCCCGCCCCCCGGCTTCCTGCTCCTGCCCTCCTCCCGTTGGACTGGGTGGCGTCGGCGACGAGACCACACGGGGCTGCCCCAGGGTCTGAACCGAGGGCGGGGAGACCAGCCTGGCTGCGTGTGACCATTAGAAGAGTGCACAGCCCTGCAGGAACGGGCCAGAGCCCAAGGGCAAGGGGCACCTGGGCCAGTGACTGAGGCCGGAGGGGCACTCGGACTGATTGTTTGCGGACAAGGCCGCTGGAGTGATTTCGGGGGGGGACTCTCGCCTCCCCGAAGGCCGTCAGAGGCAGGGGTGGGGGTTCGGAACAGGGAAGCCGCCCCACCCTTCATTCCCTTGAGCCCCGTTCCCCCACGCTAGCCCCTCAACTCGTGCTGATGTTGCACATCTGCTTCAGCATCTTCCTCAATCAGGACCTACCAGGTCACGTTCTCCCACTGCTCAGGCGCAGAGAGACACTGGGATGACCGGCACCAGCAGCTGGACGCCCAGGCGGGACAGGCCCAGCAAATCCCCCTTGGAAACCCCCAGCTGGTGGCATTCAAAGACAACCCTCCTGACCCGACGGCTGCCCCAGAGAGCGGAGATCTGGTCTGATGAGCAGCTCGTTGCTCCGGAGCTGGGCTGTGACCATGCCCTTGCCAGCTCCGTCTAAAGGGAGGACAAAAGGGCTTGACCCACCCACACTCCCACTGCACACAGAGTCCACCGGGAGCAGCTGGAACGTGGAGAACCCGGCAACCTCGTGCAGTTCTCTCCCTCCCGCGCCCCCTCTTGTGCACCCTGCCTGGCTCTTCTCAGCACGTGGATCCCGCCACAGATCAGTCACACTGGGGCCGATCGGCAATAACCCCCTGGGAGCTGATGGAGAAACCGTGCAGTGGGAGAGGGGAGACAAGCCCCAAAGCGACCCAGGGCAAACCCTCTGCTGCCTGATTACACTAACAGCACCCTAGCCATGAGCAGGGCATTTGCTTTGTAAAAGGAAGAAAGAGGGAGACACAGGAATTGAGGGGGGGTGGGGGGTAGCAAGGGATGGGAGGGAGGATCCCGGCGAGGCCCCAGGCGCGGGCCCCAGGGAGCGAGAGCAGGGGTGGGTGTGGTGAGGCCCCAGGCCTGAAGAGACAAGGGACGGTATAAGGGCCAAAGCGCCAACCTCTCACCAGATCAAAGGATGGTCGAAGGGATGGACGCTGACCCAGCCTTCGGTCTCCGCTAACGCCAGGGCTTTTACGTAGGCATCGTCCCAGACCTGCCGACACAATGATGCAGGGAAGGATCCATGACCTGCCTGCCGCTGCCAGCTTCAGCCAGCCCTCGCTCCCCTGGCTGGCTAGGAACGGCCTGCCCACCACTTGCACTGCGTGCTCTGTGGGGCAGAGACTGTCTTTCCATGATATGGATGTGCAGCGCCAAGCACAGTGGGGCCTGGCTGGTCAGGGGAGGCTACGCACCAGGTCCTGGTTACCCTCTCCTGGCAGGTCCCATCCAGTGCAATGGAGTTACACTGATGGAAAACTGGGGGAAGAGGAGAATCGGGCCCAGGGACTCTTCGCGGGTGCCTCTGTGTGTTTGGTCTGGTGCGTGGTTGTGCCTGTGCGTGCGAGGAGAATCAGGCCTGCAGCTCTAGGAGCACGTTTCTGTGCATGTGACAGGAAATGACACACCCGGCCAAGTCTGGCGTTCAGCCCGTTCCCTGTGACTTGCCCTGGGTTGCGTGCCCGCGGGTGAATGAGGCTGGAAATCGGCCCCTTGTGTCACCTCAGTACACGGGTAACGTCTGTTTATCTGAATTTCAGTTCTTCTAACGGCCTGTGTCCTCCCCACAACCCAGCAGGGAAGCAGGGAGAGGGGGAGCAGCCGCAGGAGGGAGTTGCTGGGCATGCACGTCTGTTGGTCCGAACGCCCTGTTATCCAAGGGTGTCAGATCCCCACCAGGCCATTCAGATCAATGGAATTCACCCGGATCCATTGTTACTAGCTACCCATTAGCAACGTACAGCCAGTGAAACGCCAGGCGGAGTGAAAACAAGGAGCTGGGGCTGGACCCTTGGGGAGGTTCGGAGCCAGACGGAGCTATCCCAGAACCCCACTGGTGCACATTGCTGGCCTCTAGCCGTTTTACTACGAGCCTCCCGCCAGAGTCTGGCTCAGCTGCACTGGCTGCAGGGAGCCACGGAGAGAGACAGAGATTGCTGGTGCCCAAAGGCCCAGTTTCGGGGTCATGGCCTCCATGGACCTGCCCTATGGTCCTTGGGGTCTGGCCTGCTACAGGGGTCACTCCCAAGGGACTGGTTACAGGCTGGGGCACAGACCAGACCCTGTGGATCCGTGACAACAGGTACCTTCCCAAAGACCTCCACCTCCGTCCCCTGCTCTTCCAACTTCTGCACTGTGGCCTGGGGGGTGCTCGTTGGCACTATGATGGTGGCAGGGATCCCCAGCTTCCTGGCAGCGTAGGCCGTGGCGAAGCCAGCATTCCCCCCTGTAGGGACAAGGAGACAGGGGTCGGTGAAGAACAGTGGGGGCTTGGGGACCCCCCAGCATGGCAATGGAACAATGATCCAGCGGGCTCTGGATTCAGGCCCCACTCGATGAATCAGAAACAGACCCAGGTCTCCACATCTGGGTCCACGCATGGATGAGGGCTATTTGGATCCGGGGCTTGAGTCAAGCTCCCCCTACCATGTAGGGGACCCTAAATCACAGCATGATAACCCATGCTGCTCCCTTGACACAAAGATCGCAGCCCCCTGCTGGCTTCAGGGGCAGAGCTGGAAGTGGGCGTGTGGAGACAGGCACCCCAGGCAGGTACAGAAACGTGCAGGGAGCGGCACCAGCGCATTGGCTCCAGCCTGCGACAGAATCTGGACCAAGCAATTCAAATAAAAGAGCCTTGATGTGTCAACCTGGAGTGGGCTCTAATCCCCAGCCCTCTTCAGAGACCAAGCCAGCAGTCAAAGGGAGAAGAGGATTGTAAGATCACAGCATAGAATAACCCGCGGCCTCTTTAGGGCTATTTCCCCACGTGGATTTACAGACTCACTGGACTTTGGAATGAGCAAGATCATGCCAGGCGCAGTGTAATATGGACCCACTGATACAGGCCAAGCCCCCGTGTCCCCCCCGCAACATATCCTGCAGTCAGACTGAACTCGAGTGCAGGGAGTGTGGTGGCTGAGAGGGGGAACGTCCGGCTTTCCACCCTTCAGATGACTAGCCGTTTCTCCATCCCTCTGTACCCCCAGACCGGCTGCTCTCGGTTTACTGCTGAGGCTAGAAACGCTGAGTCATGAGACTGCGTCAAGACACAAACATTATGCCCAGAAATGACCCACTGCATCATTTCACACCGCTTCCCGCTCCTTGGGTTCCTGGCTGAGTCCCAAATGTGTCTTCTGGCCTGGATTTGAAAGGCCGGATGCCCTCATCTGGGCCTTGGCAGGGTGAGAGCTGACGTCCCACTTCCCCTATGCTTTAAAGAAATCTGCATCGGTACCCCAGGGAACGCCTGGGTCACCTCCCCAGGGATCAGGTGATGGAGCAGAACGGCCCTGTCTTGCTAAATATCCCATGGGAGAAGAATAGTTTGAAGTAAATTTACCTGTCGAACAAACAAAATGTTTGCAGCCCTTCTTGGCAGCCTGAAAGAGAAAGTAGAGTTTGGAATTGACTTAACTCACTTCTCAGGGCTGACCTGTCCATCAGCCAATACAGTTTGGAGGTAAAATTAGCGATACAATTACAGCTATAATACCGCAACGTCAGGAATACAATTTGGACTACACACCCACACCCGAACGCATTCTGTGCCATATACACACACACGTCTGCACCACCACATACACACACCAGTGTATATTGCACACACATACACACTAATGTTTCCGCACCATTTTGCAAGCACTTACAAGTGTGTTTTGCAACACACACACACACTGGTGCATTCTGCACCGCTAGGCACACACCAATGCATTTTGCACCACCCTACCCACACACAAAAATGCACACATCCTTCTTCTGGGCATACCAGTAGCGGCGCCAGCTTTGCCANTACACACTAATGTTTCCGCACCATTTTGCAAGCACTTACAAGTGTGTTTTGCAACACACACCCACACTGGTGCATTCTGCACTGCTAGGCACACACCAATGCATTTTGCACCACCCTACCCACACACAAAAATACACACATCCTTCTTCTGGGCATACTCACGGCACATTGTGTCAGTCACCAAGCTCCTCAAAACATCAGAAGAGCAAGGGCTAAGGTCCCAATGCTAAGCTCACCTCCTGACAGAAGTAGCCAATCCCCCGAATCTTGAACGAGCCGGTAGGTTGGACATTCTCCAGTTTCATGTAGACCCTGGTGCCTGCAGCCTTTGACAGGGCCGTGCTTTGCAGCACAGGAGTGAGGATGTGGAACCCTCTCCCATCTCTGTCCAACAGGGCTGCCATTGGTGTCAAAGGAAACACCTAAAGTACAGACAAGGCATGTCCCAAGGCAATGAGACAAGGCAAGAACTACCAGAGGCCAAATCCTACTCTCGGTTAAATCTGGAGCATTTCCACTGATTGGAAGTTAATGGATGGGCCGTCCCTAGACATTGTGGTGCCCTACGCAGCACCCCCCCACCCCCACCCCGCGAGGGGTGGCTGGCCCCAGGCCTCCATGGGAGGGGGTTGGCCCCAGGCCTCCATGGGAGGGGGTTGGCCCCAGGCCTTCACGGGGGGCTGCACCCAAGGTCTGTGCAGGGCAGGAGCAGGCTTGGGAGGCAGGGGGGAAACTGACCCCCAGCACGAGCCGGCAGAGTGGAGCGGGTTGAGGCCGGGTCGCTCCACTTCCCGCCGCCCGGTGAGTGCAGGGTGGGCCCGACCCCTGCTGCAGTCCCCCAGGCAGGGTGGGTGCAAGGATGTATCGTGCCCTAGGCGAAACTTCCATCTTGCACCCCCCCCACTTCCCGAGCCCTGTGGCAGCTCTCCGCCCCCCCTGCCCTAAGGCTCCCCCCCCCCGCCCTAAGGTGCACCCCCCCCGCGGCAGCTCCTCACCCCCCCCTCCCGCCCTGAGGCGCCCACCCCCCGCGGCAGCTCCCCCCGGCCCGGGGAGCCGTGCGGCAGCTCCCCGCCCCAGCTCACCTCTGCTCCGCCTCCTCCCCGAGCACGTTGTCACCGCTCCACTTCTCCCGCCTCCCAGGCTTGCGGCGCCAATCAGCTGTTTGGTGCGGCAAGCCTGGCAGGGAGAGAAGCAGAGCGGGGCGGCGTGCTCAGGGGAGGAGGCGGAGCAGAGGTGAGCTGGGGCGGGGAGCGGTTCCCCTGCGTGCTGCCCCCCCCCTTACTTGCTGCAGGTGGCCCTCCCCGCACCCCCCTGCCCCAGCTCCCTCCGCCGAAATGCCGACGACGACCGGGGTGGGCGAAGATCCGGCCGCCGCGGTTGCTGCCGAAGGACCCGAAATGCCGCCCCCCAAATGCTAGCGCCCTCGGCGACCGCCTAGGTCGCCTAGTGGGTTGCACCGGCCCTGCCCCCGGGACACGTAGCTCAGGGGAAGAGGCGGGGCGGGGCTGGAGCAGAGGCGGAGGCAGCTTTCCTGGCCAGCTCAGCCAGCCAGGGGATCGGGCTGGCCGCTGGAGCAGCACGCAGTTGCAAATTGGTGCCCCAAATTTCCTAGTGCCCTACGCAGCTGCGTAGTTTGCGTATGGGTAAGGACGGCCCTGGAACTACCCTGGATTTGCACTAGTGTAAGTGAAGGAATCGAGCCTTTCATGCCACGCATGGATAAGGGTGCAGGGAAAACCTAAGAGGCCAAAATCTGCTTTCTCTGCCCAGGGAACCAAGTAGGTAGGTGCAAAATGGTGCCGACTCCACGGGTGCTCCGGGGCTCAAGCACCCACGGGGAAAAAAAAAAACAGTGGGTGCTCAGCACCCACCAGCCACAGCTGTTCGGCAGGGCCGCCAATCAGCTGTTTGGTGGCTGGCAGAAGGTGCTTGGGGGAGGGTGTAGACCAGGGGTCTCAAACACACGGCAGGGTTATTGCATGCAGCCTGCAAGCTCCTCACGGCCCCCCCCCCCGCCCTCCCCCAACATTTACCTAGAGCGGCTGCCTGCCTGCCCTGCCCCCGCGCCGGGAATCGGCTGGAACCTGGGGGAGGAGGGGCGCAGGGGTGTGTGTGGCTGTTGCTTCAGGCACCGCCCCCAGCAGCTCCCATTGGCCAGGAATGGGGAACTGTGGCCACAGCCACACACACCCCTGCGCCCCTCCTNCCCCTGCCCTGAACCCCCACCGCACCCCTCCTGCACCCCAACCCCCTGCCCTGAGCCCCCTGCCGCACCCTGCACCGACCCCCTGCCCTGAGCCCCCACCACACCCCTCCTGCACCCCTGCCCTGAGCCCCCTGCCGCGCCCTGCACCCTGACCCCCTCCTGCACCCCTCACCCCAACTCCCTGCCCTGAGCCCCCGCCACACCCCACACCCCTCCTGTGCCCCCTGGGGGCAGGGAGGGGGCAGAGTTGGGGTGGGGATTTCGGGGAAGGGGTTGGAATGGGGGCAGGGAAGGGGTGGGAAGAGGCGGGGCAGGGAAGGGGCCTCATGGAAGGGGTGGAGTGGGGGCGGGGCCGAGGGTGGCGGGGTGGGAGGTGTCAGTAAATGCGGCCCTCGGCCCAATGTACTAGTCCTCATGTGGCCCTTGAGGTCATTTGAGTTTGAGACCCCTGGTGTAGACAGTGAGCAGCGGGCAGGGGCCTGAGGGGAGGGGGAGGAGTGGCAGCGGGAAGAGGTGGAGCAAGGGCAGGGCCTTGGAGGAAGAGATGCAGTGGGGGCAGGGTTTCGGAGCACCCCCAGGGAAAATTAAAAGTCAAGGCCTAGGAGAGGGTCTCTTTGCATGGGTTAGAGTTGCAGGATCTGGCTCCAAGGGAAGGATATGCCTTGCAAGCTATTTGCAAGGACATCTGAATGGCTTGAAATTGGAACATTTTTGCAGTTCATTGCCAAGTTGAAATCCCCTTCCCCCCCCCCCTTTTTTTTTTTTTCAAAAATGCCAAAAGTGAGCTATTTTGAGTGAAAAAGGGCCTCGGTATTTGAGCCAAATTGCTATCACTGTAACAACATGGCCTTCGGTGATTTTGCATGGCTTTTGCTGCTAAATTGTTGCTTTAAAAAACAAAAAAAAATTACAGCGCCACAAAAACTGATTAAATCAATACATTGTGGAAAATGTCATGAACAAATTGCTTGAGAAATTGTCTGCCATTTGCCTAGTAATTAACAGAACCCAGATATTCTTGCTCCAGAAGCAGAACCTCTTCCCACTTAAGCTAAAATTCAAGGAGACTCTCCTTTAGCGAAAGCAGTATAGGACATATGACACACAGTTACGCAATTTTGATATCATGCAATAGAGGACAGTGGTGACACCTGGACACTAGTCTGCTTATTACAATGTAAAATGTAAAATAAAATTCTTCTCTTTTGGGGAAAAAAAGAACATTTAACAGTTATTTATTGCAGTTACTCCGGATAACTGCACTGACATCAATAGTCAATAAGTTGTTTCTTGGCTTTCTTTACTCACGTGGGACCAGACATTTGACTATTATAAATCAGCAGAGATCCATTGACTTCTATTGCGCTACGCTGATTTACGCCAGCAGAGGATCAGGCCTGCGTTCTTTCCAGATCCGAGCATCCTGCACAGAGCGCGCCCGGGTTCCAGGCTCACTTCCACAGATACGAACTGCCTCACTACCGGCCAGGGAGATCTCTCCAACAGCTGGGGCATTTAGGGCCTTAAGGATCAGACCCAGTACTTTAGGCTTGCCCCGGAAATCACTCAGCAGATCTCAGAGGGTGGGTGTCGTGGGCTCTCTGCACTAGGCCTGCTAACCACAGCTACTGTGTTCTGTGCTAGCAGCAATTTCCCAGCGGTCCTGATGTGCAGCCTCGCAAAGAACCCCTGGCAATGATGGAGACAGGAAGGAACAAAACCTAGGGGTGACTAAGCGTGGCGAGCTCCCCCGGCCGAAGGAAAGGACTCAACCTCTGTGCTAAGTGCAGATAATAGGAAACACGCATCTCAGCAGCCACGAGCTGGGAATCCAGCAGCAGCTGGGGATGGCACAAAGTGCCAAACCTCGGAGACAAGTGATAGACGCACCCTGTCAACCATGGGCGCTGCTACAATCTCTGCAATTTCTCCTGGCACTTTCATCTGGTTCATAGCTAGCCAGCTGCCTCTCTGTTAGACACTGGGGGCCTGAGGCTCAGTTAGTCCGTGCCTACTCTGCGGGCAGGAATGGGGGGGGGGGGAAAAGAGAGATTTTAACCATCTTTGTGGATCCTTTAACCATCCATGTTTCTGTGGGCTCTGCAGGACCCTGTCCAGTCCCTGGTGTAAGTTAGAGCAGCCTCAGAGCTGCTCTGATTTAGGATTTGCCCCCTGCGGGAGCAGAGAATAGTACAGTACACGTCAGCCATGCTCCCTTTCTGTCCCTAACATGCCCTCTATGGCAGGAGCTGGAAGTAGGGTCATTGCAGAGCTCTCATGCTAGTTCCACATCAACCCAGGAGAACCTCTGCACAAGGGGGTGTTTCATTCCTTGCCCCCTTATGCTGCCAAGAGGGCACCGGGGGCATTATTATAATGGAGAATCGGACCCCAAGCAAGCCCCTCCGATGCACCTTGAGAATCAGAAATCTGTCTGTCTATCTAGCCCGTTGCCGGAGTTATCAAACACGTTGCTGAGGGTGACAGCACTGCTGCAGAACGGGGCACCAACTCCCCACCTCTCTGTCCCTGCCATTTCCTTTTGAAGATTCTTGGGCCCCAATCCTCAAAGGTAGGTAGATGCCTAAATCTCTGTGAGGATCTGGGCCTGTCTGAATCCACGTTGGATCCTTTCTCCTGATCCATTCAGGAGCTGCTCTTCATAGTCCCCAGGCAGTTTGCTTCAGAAAGCACACTCATGTGAAAGCTAAAAGATGGCCATTGCTAGCCGCACAGCTTCAGCCAACGTCACCCAGGGATCAGGGTCGGCTGCGGTCAGAAACGCGGAATTCTGGAGATCAGAACCTTTGACCAGTTGTCAAAGGCTTGATCAGCCCGAGGGCTGAAGAAAGAGGACAGAGTTCACTCACTCATTTATTATTTACTGACGCGGAGTGTGATCCCGGCACATATGCTCGACCGACATGCACCTAGGGAAGTGCGTCAGACTCATTCAAGGGTTAACGGGTACAAACAGATCATCTCAGCCTAAACTGAAAATATTATCTCCCTAAAAGAACAAGGCTGTGTCCTTAGCAAATCCCTTTAGAGTTAGACACACCCCTGCATGCAAGGACAGGATTGGCTCCCGGACCTCAACTCTCCCCAGCCCTCTTAGCTATGTCCTTAGCAGCTTTGCCTGTCAGTTGGGTTGCACAGTGACAGGCCTGCCATCTGCTTCGTATTTGGAATATTTACCTTGATTCTGGCTGGGATCTCTTGCCTCCTTGCCCCAGGCCCGAAAGGCGATGCCCTTCCCCACGCATACAGATGGGGAGGAGCCGGTGATTCCAAACGGCAACCTGCAGAGCAAAGTTGGAGGCGGGGAAATGGAGTTAATGAGAGTTATATTAAAGAGACCCCGTCATCTTGACGAGCCCACTTCTGTCCAGACAATGTTTCACCGGCTCTTGTTGCAAACATCGCCGAATAAGACAGAACCGGGCAAGATTAGAGAAGAACAACAAATTACACTCTATTCTCCAGTCTATTTACTTGGTGTTTTGCATGCTGTCAGTTTCACTGTTTAGTCAGGGTAACATTTTTCAATGCACCTGAGTGACTAAGCTGCCAAAGCCCCATTTCCACAAGTGATTGGGCCACATTTTCCAAGTTATTAGGTGTGTAACCTGGTGTGCCTGGGGCAGCCCTCACTGAAAACGCCAAGGTCAGGGCAGGCTGCGAAAAGGAGAGCAGATTCTCCCCAAACTGGTGGTTAACACTGAAGTTAAACTCACCAACCTGTCACAAATTGTGTTTCTGATCCCCCCCATGCTGGTTATCAAGAAGCAAAAAAAAAAAGAAGAAGAAAAGAAAAAGAAATCACACAGCCCCCTTTATTGCATTCCAGTTATCTGGTTCCTGGTCACCACCTAGGTCCAGTACAGTGAGAAGTTATTTGAATACAAAGTGTTCTTCTGAACCCCAAAGGGCCGTCAATATTAGGTTGGATCTTACCCAAAATACCATGCTGCCAGCCAATCCTTTAGGGTCTAAAAAAGAAAGAACAAGAAAAGAGCTGTTAAATGATAAAGCACTTAGATACATACAGAGACTACAAAGACCATAGATCGGGTTCTTAGCAGTATTGATGAGTTTGCTGGCTTGAAAGTCTCTCTGGAACACATCCATAGCTGGGCTGGGTCATGCAGTCCTTTGTTCAGAGCTTCAGTTTGTAGAAAAGTTCCTCCAGAGGTAAGAAGCAGGAATGAAGACAAAATGGAGATGATGCAGCTGCCTTTTTATATCCTTTGCCAATGTGGCTTGTACTTCCCGTGTCCTCCCAAACAAGCGTCACAGCACATGGCATGGAAAAGCCTTAGAGTTCTGTCCATAGGCCTGCCCCTACATGCCTTGCCTTCTCTCAATGGGTCTTTGCCACCTGTTGTACTGGGGTTCCACTGAGCCCGCCCGTTCCACCAGCCTGGGCTCCCTCACCATGTCCTGCTGCCCACACACACACACAGGAGGGACACACCCAGCTGTAGAATCACACAGAGTCTGCCATCAGCTCTGTGTGGGAAGACTCAGCTCAGGGATTGCCCTGCACTCAAGTACACACACTCTCTGGAGTGCAAACCCAAAATGATATTGTCTTGCGCTGTGTAGAGATCTATACAGCGTCAGCTCGTGAAATTTGCTCCCTCCCTCAATGTGGAGGAAGATACTCACAGCTTTCTGCCCTTCCCCCCGCCCTTATGAATCACACAAACTGGGTTTTAGACAACAAAACAAGTTTATTAACTACAAAGGATAAATTTTAAGTGATTATAAGGGATAGCAGCAGATCACTGAGCAAATAAAACAAACATGCAAATTAAGCTTAATACACTAAATTAACTGGTTAATAGAAGCAAATTCTCACCCTAAGTGTTGTTTTATGCAGGTTGCAGAGTTTCTTGAAGGTAAACTGCACTGTTTGCAGCTTAACTCTCCAGGGATTCCTTTCACAGGCTGACCTTTCTCACCTGGGCTCAGCCCCGCCCCCAGCTTAGTTCCTTTGTTTCTTCAGGTGTTGTCATCAGTCTTTCTTCTTGGGCAGGGAGGCAGTGGAGAAGACCAAAGATTAACTCACTCCCCAGCCTTAAATAGGAGTTACATATGGTGGGAATCCTTTGTTTCCCAGTTTGACGCTCACCCCCTTCCAGTGGAAAAATACTAGCAGATCAAGATGGTTTCCTGTACCGGGTGACATGATCACATGACCCTGCAGTGTCAAAGCAGCATCCCAGGAAGCTTCTCAGGAAGGTGGGAGATTAGTATCTTCAAAGTCTTATTGTCCTTCCTAATGGCCCACCCAGGCTGATTGTCTACTGTCTGGTGGGCGTTCCCCAGGTGCAAGCACTTGAATTGCTACATAGTCCATATTCCTAACTTCAGATATAGAAATGATACATGCACACAAATAGGACAATCATATCCTGTAAATCATAACCTTTCCAATGATACCTCACATGACCCATCTTGCATAAAACATATCTTAGTCATGCCATATTCATATCATAACAGTATTTCTATGAAGAATATGGGGCGTAATGTCACAGGATCAATTGTATAGTTGATGACCCTTGATGGGCCATCGAACAGGCTAGGCAGTTCTGATGCCAATCTGTCTGGGGGTGTCACCCAGAAACACAGCACAAGTTTGGAAATACAGATATACCCTACATATCTATAACAAAGATGATCATACTTGGCAAATCATAACATCTTTATAGATACCTTACATGGCATATCTAGCACGATTCATTGCAGTTTTATAATATTGGTACTAATAATATCATAATATGTTCCACATATTCCATACAGCGTCACCAGGTGCCTAAAGATGCAGATAGGCACCTAAGTGAGTTTTTTTAAAGCATTGAAATCAATGGGAGTTTGGCACCCAGCTGCTTTGGAATATCCACTAGGCACTGATCTGGATCTTTTGGTGCCTAAATACCTTTAAAAATCTGGCCCTCAGGACTTTCAGGGAGATTTAGGATCCTATAATTGCAAATAATACATTATAAAAACAAATGTCCAAGTCACTTTTGAAAATGGGATTTCATCTCCTAAGTCGCTTAGGTGCTTTTGAAAAATATCACCCTCAGTTTCTCCTCCTGTTTGTGTGGGTCTTTCATGCAGTAGCAAGGGAGAGGGAAACCACAGAAAAATATGGCTATAAATGCACAATTAGCACAGAGGAAGGGGATGCTTTGGGGGCAGATGTAGCACCAGAAACTACTTTGAACTCATTTTGTGAAATTAACCAGATTTCAGTTTGACAATCCCTCAGCAGCCATGTGTGGTCCATGTAACTGTCCCCCTGCAATCCAAGGGCCACTCCTGATTTCCACAGTCTGGCCTAATTCCTGCAAGCCAGGCTTTGCCAGAAAGTTAATAAAACTCTGGGTTTAGTTTGGAGCATGACACCAAGCTAGGATTCATCTTCACAGCATCATGATGCAAATTGCCATATGAGAAAGCAAACATCATGGCATCGTGCTGCAGTGACAGACAATTGCAACCGTGTTATTTTGCTCCATGGATAAATAGACGGCATTCCCTGTCAGGGCATCACAGTATTTTCCAGTCCTCATGCCACTGTGAGCCTAGCTGCTTTGCCAGGCCTGCACCAAACAGCCATGCAGCACCAAAGAATTCCCTCAACAATTCTAGGAACTTTAACCCCTTCACGGCTGGGTCTCCATCCTTCCTGCTGTCCAGCTGTTGTTCTATTAACATACCATGGGACTATTTAGATAGTGGGATGCACTTCCCAATATGTTCAGGAATATCAGCAGATATCTCTGGAATGTTTGGCTGCACATAAATAAACTAAAATCCATAACCGGGGTGTGGTGCATGTGCATTCACGAGGGCAAAGAGAGAGCCATGTGTGCAAACCCCACAGGCATGCGTATGCCAGAGAACTTGGTGCACAAAACCTGCATTTGTGTGCACATTCAAAATGCAGGGACATGCTTGTGCACGCAGGCACACGTGCAAACTTACATGCAAAAACCACACGTAGCCATGCCAGCTAACATAGAGTTGCTCGGCAATATGCACGAGCAGATGCATAATTTGCTGGTGCCGCTTAAGGACTGAGTTTTGGAAATTTAGCTCTGAATGCTGCCAAACTACAGGGTCCCTAAATCCACTTGCAGGCCCCCAGCTGCGGGCATTCCCAGCAATGGGCAAGTTGAGAGCATCAGCTCAGCAACCAAAGCCCTGCTCTGCTTTGTGAAGCGTGAAAAAAACAAGAGCACCAGACAAGCTCAGCGCTGCAGCAGGGTCTGACGGACAGTTGGAGGGGCAGGTCTGAAGCAGGGAGGGAGGGATAATGTACCGTATAGCCAGGGTCTAGGTGCAGGTTATTTATTTGCACAATAATGCTTCAGTCTGCACCATACACACAAGTGTACTTGGATTCTACAAGAGCTGCGTTTTATAATCAGGCCCAGTGCAGCAGGCTGGGTGCATCCAGATTTCCTGAGCTGCAAAGGGCGGGAGTGGTCATTATCTTTGCAGCCAGGGTACTCATGGTTTTGGCCTGTAGTTGTCACATACCTCAAACAGAACGTTATGATTTTCAGACTGATCAGACATGCACACGAACCGTCCATCTTCTTATAAAGTAAAAGGTGCTTGTGCATTTGTGTGCATACATGTGTGACAGCAGTTGTACGCATGTGCATATATGTTACTTGTGCGCACATGGGTGTGCATGTGTATATGTAGGTAGTGCATGTGTGGGCATCCACAGAGTGCAAGCTGGTGGTTGTATGTGTGCATGACTGCGCCTTCTGTTCATGTGTGTATACATATATTTATACCATCATCTGTGTGTGTACATATATGTGTGCGTAAATTTGTGTGCATGCATATTTACATGACTGTGTATGTGTTTATGTTTGCAAGCACATGAGGGCCTATATGCATGTGTGTGGATACATATATGTGTGATCATTTGTGCCTGGATGAGTATGTGTGTGTATGTCCGCACATGTATGTTAATATGTGCAAATACATGTGTGTCAGCACCTGTGTTCATGTATGTGTAACAAATCAAGTGTTGTGTAGGGGCTTGTCTATGTGGGGAAGTTTTTCCCCGGTAACTTCAGTTTACTCAGCATAAACTGCCTCGCAGCCACACATAAAATGCTGTTTTCAATTTATCTGGAGTCTTAGTCCGCTTTAATCAATCTGCTTTGAAAGGCAGCATAATGCTATTTCAGAATGAGTTGTACCGGGCTATGGTTCCTGTGAACCCACCCCTATTTTGGATAAACTATACAGCTTCAGGCAGGCCTCCCCCTGCTATCCCATACTGCATTGCTTCACACCTGAAACAGCCCCTCCCTTTACCTCGGTGCCCTCCTCTGCTCATCTTGACCAGATGTCACCTCCTTGTTTAAATCCTGGCACACACCTTTGTGATTCCAGCTCCTGGCTGGTTCACATACCCAGAGTACATTATAGCGACCGTGCCCTGTGCTTCTGCACGGTTACATCTGAACAGGAGTCACCGAAATGCCAAGCTCTACGAGCAGCTACAAGAACAAATGCAGGGAGGGACCCTGTACCTGGCCACAGCCGAGGAGTTGAGGCAGAATTATAAAAACACTAGAGACAAAATGAGACCTCCCAGGACATTTGCTTACTACAGGGCACCGGATTTTTTGCCAGGGAGGCCACTACACCCCACTACATCGTTGACAGTTTTGGAAGGCATCCAGGTGACTATGGACTCTGAGGAGATCCTCCCCCTGCCCCCAAATAGAATCATAGAATCTCAGGGTTGGAAGAGACCTCAGGAGGTATCTAGTCCAACCCCCTGCTCAAAGCAGGACCTAATCCCAACTAAATCATCCCAGCCAGGGCTTTGTCAAGCCTGACCTTAAAAACCTCTCAGGAAGGAGATTCCACCACCTCCCTAGGTAACCCATTCCAGTGCTTCACCACCCTCTGAGTAAAAAAGTTTTTCCTAATATCCAACCTAAGCCTCCCCCACTGCAACTTGAGACCATTACTCCTTGTTCTGTCATCTGCTACCACTGAGAACAGTCTAGATCCATCCTCTTTGGAACCCCCTTTCAGTTAGTTGAAAGCAGCTATCAAATCCCCCCTCATTCTTCTCTTCTGCAGACTAAACAATCCCAGTTCCCTCAGCCTCTCCTCATAAGTCATTTGCTCCAGCCCCCTAATCATTTTTGTTGCCAAAGGTCTCTGAGCCACCCAACCCTGAGCCAGAGACAGTACCAGAGATGGTCCCCAGGTAAAGAGACAGTTGGACAGTGCTGCTGAGGGGACCTCAACCAGCAAATATTATATCTTGTATTACAGCTAAGCCTTTCCCCCTGTTTTTTCTAGGGGTTCAAGCCCCACGGCCTCCCTGGATTTGATGCCAGTGGTTTTATTGCTCACACTTGGCAATTCCTGTGGGAGGAACTCAAAGCACTTTGCAGCCATTAATAAGCGAAGTCTCACAACAACTCCAGGGAGACTCCAGAGTATCATTATCGCCATGTAACAAATAGGGAAACTGAGGCACCATGCGGTATCACAACTTGCCCGAGACGGCTCTAGAACTGTAAGGCAGAGCTGGGACCACATTTTCTGGCATCTAGCCCTGCACCTAAACCACAAGCCTATCCTCTTTCTGGGTGTGAGCACCCAAGGTGTCTCAAAGCCATGAGGTAGACAGAGGTGGGACCATACCTGTGCACTCAAACACTGCCACCATGCTGTGCCGCTTGAGGCCTGAATCCCGTTCACTGGATCAGGCCAGATGACAGGGGTTATGCCCTTGTCTTTCTGAAGAGATCCATCTGAGTTTTAACTTCCACCATCATGGACAACAAAGAGTTACTGCTCCCCTGCAGCATTACCCCACTGGGCACGAGCCCCTCTCCGGGAGAACCCATGATCTGATACCCGCATACCAAGCCACATTATGGCAATAAATAGAAATCCAAGAAACCCAGGTCCGGCGCAACCCATTAGGCGACCTAGGCGGTCGCCTAGGGCACTGCTATTTTGGGGGTGCCGGCACCCCGGCCGCCCGTTGAAATTTGGGGGCGGGACCTTCCGTCGCTGCTGTTGGGGGTGGCATTTCGGGGGTGGGACCTTCCGCCGCCTAGGGCGCCGAAAAAGCTGGCGGCGCTCCTGAAGAAACCCAAACTACTCTGATGTAGATGGGCCATTCCATCTTATTCACACCGGTGTTTACTGTCTCTCTGCTCAGGCCAGCAATGACTTTCTGTTGCCTCTGTTGCCAATACCCTTATTGGGGCTTTGTTTTGCTTTTAAATTTGTCACTGTGGCTAGCACTACAATCAGCCGTGCTCCTCCACCTCTCAGGCAGGAATACCACCCACCATAGGTGCCGACTCCGTGGGTGCTCTGGGGCTGAAGCACCCATGGAAGAAAATAATGGGTGCTCAGCATCCACCAGCCCCAGCTGTTTGGTGGCTGGGAGAGGAGCTTGGGAAGGGTGGAGAGCAACGAGCGGGGGGCAGGCGGGGGCCTCAGGGAGGGGGCTGAGCGGTGGCAGGAAGAGGTGGAACGAGGGCAGGGCCTTGTGGGGCAGAGCGAGGGCAGGGCCGTGGGGAGGGGGCGGAGCGGTGGCAGGAAGAGGTGGAACGAGGGCAGGGCCTTGTGGGGCAGAGTGAGGGCAGGGCCGTGGGGAGGGGGCGGAGCACCCCCAAGAAAAAATAAAAGTCAGCGCCCATCACCCCCACAATCATTAACGTCCTTCGTCAACTCTTGCGCATTATTATTATAGGCAACACAACACCACCTATAGTTAAGGTTGCCCAACACTTTCCATTGTCAGCCCCTGTTTTCAGTTGCTTACAACTCACCAAACTTTAATTAAATTTTCCACACCAGGTGTTTGCCACAAGATGATTTTTTTTTTTTTAAGTTTCAGCTAAAACAGATCAGTCATTTCTGCCAATGAAGCTAGGGGCAAATATGTTGTTTTGCCCGCCTTAAAACATTCTTCGTTTCCCTGATAATACACTAATAATCACCATTAAAGTTCACAGCTGCTTCCCACCATCTGGTTTATTTCTCCGTGAGGCACAGACTACCTTAACTTCCCCTCCCCGCCCACAGAGCTTGGACAGATCCCTAGGTACTAAGAGGTCAAAAGTGGGTGACAGCTCAGAGAACTGACTCCCAACCTGCTCCTGCTGAAGTCCGAGGGAAAACCTTTGGACCAGCCCAGGGCCAGGGGCAAATATTTATCTAAGCCGTTTAGTGCAAGATCCCTTAGGAAATGACATCGCTTGTCTCCTTTTTCGCTGGCCTGGGCCTGCAGCTCCCGGCAGAAGGAGGGGTCTCCACACTTTCAGCCCCTGGCTCAGGGCAGGTTTCCTGCCGAGCTTTTCTTCTCTTAGCCCAGTTGCCAAGGGAGAGCGAGGCTGGCACAAGCAAATCCAGCAGCCCCTGCTTCCCCTCCACCCCCCTCCAGCTGTGAGGCACAATGGTCAGAGGGCAGCACCTGGCATTCGACTGCCCTGCCATGCTAGCTGGGGTGGGGGTCAGTCCTGCAGGGAGAGGAGCGAGCGGAGGAAAAGTTGGGTGTGGAAGCAGGGGAAGAGAGGAGATGGAGGTTGACTGTTAAACAGAAAGCTGGGGAGAACTGCAATAAAGGGGGAGACACCCCGAGTCCTTAGTGGGCACCCCAGTCAGCACTATGCAGCTCGCACTCTGCCCCATGGCGCATGAGCAGTATTATGACACTCCATCAGCTGGGTGAGAACCCCTAACTTCCCCAGGGCAGCCTGTCTGAGCTGGCCCGGGGCGTGGGGGGGAAGGAGGGTGTGTGCTCCTCCTTGGGGTTGAGGGACGAATTAGAAATGAAACATCCCCATTTGTCCGTCCAATGTCCCCACCGCCCTTTCTTTCCTTTCCCTCCTCCCATTCCAGCCCCTGCAGACCCCAGGAATCCCCTTCTCCCGTCTGAACAGATCAGCAGGAAGGATCTGGCTTGAGAGTGCCAGCTGCCTACGGTAGCAGAGCCAGACACTCACCCTGGGCAGCAGCCGGTGGCAGGTGCCCTGTGTCTGACGAAACCGGCCAGGTTTCACTCTGCTCTTGCATTGCAGCCACTCGGGGGATCCCCTGCCTCCCCCGATAGTTTCAAGCTACAGTGCAAGACCCGTTCACTGGAACAGCCTCTCCAGGTGCCCTGCTCTCTATCCATTCATGCACTGAGAACTGGGGCCGGGGTATTAAAGACTTGGGGGTCCCAGGGCATGAGTATCTCAGTCCTGGAGACCTGCACTCTCATCCTGCTCTGGGGGGGTCAAGGACTGAAGCCGCAGGAGCTGCGGCAGAGTCTGAGCTTGAGGTGGATCAGCAGTGGGGGACCCAGGACAGGGATAGCAGCAGGGGGGCTGCGGGCTGAGGTAGATTGGCAGAGCTACTGTAGGTGGGGGTGCGGGAGCGCAGTAGGGGAGGAAGCATTGTCTTGTGGTTAAAGCACAGAGCTGGGCATCGGGACGTCCAGATTCTTTGCCTCTGTCTGCCACAGATATTAGTGCCCCTGGGCAAGTCACCTCACCCCTGTTGTCTGTTGCCTCAAGCTGTGTATCCCCTCCCCTTGGGGATAATACAGCTCTTCTGCTGCAGGTTGATTTGCAGCGGCTTTGGGGGGGAAAGGAAAGCACCTGAGGGATCTTTGAGAACCACAAACTCCACAACAGCTCGAGCACAGCAAACCCGGAGCAAAGCAGCGTCGGCTGACAGGGCACTGGCATGGGGATAACCAACAGGCACGAGCTGGGGGAGCAGCTTTGTTGGCGGCCCCCGTTCTCCTGCTCACCGCGGGATACAGCGGAGGCCTCCTGTAATGCAGTTCAGGGTCCCAATCAGCAGAGGCTTACAGGGCAGAGGCCTAACGTAACTCTGAAGTGGAGCCGCGGCCTGGAATCCCCGAGCCCAGGAGCAATGGGGGACTCTCATTCTATTCCCGGCGTTTCACTATGTCCAAGGGGGTTTCGGGCTGTGTGAAGGGGCAGTTCCCCTGGGGGTTGCTACTGCTCAAGCCCGGACAATGACACAATGGGACACGTTAAGGTGTACAGAATTCAGGGTGGAGAAGGTAGATCCAGTTGAATGATGTTTGCATTTGATTCTACCAACTACTGGATATTCCTGATCCCATAAAAGCCATAACGGTGAGCGGAAGGGCCCCATCAATNTTTTTTTTTTTTTTTTTGCTGCCTGGGGCAGCAAAAACCCTGGAGCCGGCGCTGCTGCTCAAGCCCGGACAGTGACACAATGGGACACGTTAAGGTGTACAGAATTCAGGGTGGAGAAGGTGGATCCAGTTGAATGTTTGCATTTGATTCTACCAACTACTGGATATTCCTGACCCCAAAAAGCCATAACGGTGAGCGGAAGGGCCCCATCAACGGCTCAAGACTCGCAGCCCAAGTCGGCAACTGGTCCTCCACCTGCACAGCCCTCAGCTGTAGGGCTCCAATCCCACCCCCATTGCCAGTCGCCACCTGCATGAGGCCGTGGGGGGAGCTGGGGAGATGCTCAGGGCAGCAGTGCCAGCAGGAGGCAGTATGCCACACTCCTGGCTATCGACGGCCCCATCTCCCCACTCGCTCAGCCAAATTCAGCCCCTGGATAAAGAGCAGCTGGCTACGGCCGAATGCAGGCGAGACCGAGGGGAAGTCGGTAGGAAGAGAGAAGTGCTTTGAAGAACTTGCCGCCTCCTCGGAGCAGGGATCGCCTTTCTGTTCTGTGCCTGTACAGCGCCGGGCACAGTGAGGTCCTGGTCTGTGGCTGGCACTATGGTAATGCAAATAATAATAGCCTGCAGCATTCTCCACGATCGAGGGCACCTGCCCTCACACTGCCAAATCTTCTGCAGCCTTACGATCTCTTTGGACTTGCCAGTGCTGTTAGCTGCTCCAAGAGCGCCCAAAACACCCACTTCCAGCTGCCACTGACCCAGTAGCAGCGCCAGCTTTTTCGCCGCCCTAGGCAGTGGAAGGTCCCGCCTCCAAAATACCGCCGATGACCGGGGCGCCGGCGCCCCCCAAATGTTTGTGCCTGTAGACTGCACCCCAACCCATTGGTCAGAGACCTGCCCACAGCGAGCCGTACACTGGTGACATGTAGGCATGTGTAGTGCAACTCACTGGACCAGAGTCTCATCCCTACACCAGTGTCAATCAGGAGTGAATCTTCATGGAAGTCAGTGGAATTACACTGGGCTCAGAGTGGGGTAAGTGAGACGAGACTCCAGCCCTCTGTGTCTACAACACTCCCTGAAAAAGCACCAACTGGGACAAAATGCAGCAGCCCCCCACTAGGTCATCATGTGCCTCCCACCCCGGTATCTGCTCTCTGTACCATGTCCCCACTGAATAGCGAGTCCAGGGCAAGGCTTCTGTCCTCCTACTCAGCACCCTCCCTGTGACTGGCCCAGGCTACCTGAGTGACGCCACCATCACAACCACACAGAACAGCTACGCCCCCCCCCGGACTACATAGCTGTGAATGCGTATGGGGAGGCTCCGAGTGCAGGAGACAGAACTTTCAGACCAACTGGAACGTAGACTTTGGAACTCCCTGCCACAAGAGATCACCATTTTGAGAAGTAAATTCAAAAAACTCTCTCTGACTTAGCTTTCCCTCAGTGTGTTCTTCCTACTCAACACACCAGCACTCTCTAGCTCACCTACCTCCGACCAAACCAAGCCAGCATTTGCTTCTACAGGCTGGGAATGAACGGAGATTAGGGTTGTTATTTCTCATTTGAAATAGTTGGGAGGTGCCGGTAGATGGAGGGAGGAGGCCCAGCAAAGCTAACTGGCTTGTCCCTGATCACACAAAATCAAGAGCAAATAGAACACTGAAGTCCTGCCCCATTTAATCATTTCATGACACTGCCTCTTAAAAAGTAACTAACTCTAGCAATGCAAAGGTTCCAAAGTCTGGGGGCGAAGCGGGAGTGAGAGAAAGGGGGTAGGAGAGAGAATAAAAAGAAACCAGGTCTGGAGAAGCAGTGATCCCCGGTTTATGGACTCCCTTCGTCTGTTCCAGTCCCTTGCGTGCATTTCTCTGAGACAGCCAGGGGACTGGCTGGCCTTGCGAAAGCAAAAGGGCCCCCCCGGCCTTTCCCCCTAATCATAATTCCAGACCTGGCCCTTCAGCCTGGTTTGAGCCGGCTCAGAAACATCTGACTCAAGGAACCTTTGTCTGAGCAATGTCCCTCCCCGGTGTGCGTCACCCTCCTTTTGGCAGGGGAGCGCCTGAAATAGGCTCTTTGCCTTTTGCAAAGAGCCTGAAGAATTCCCCCTCCCTGACCTCTTCCCTTTTGGTATTGTTGCTGCTGGTTTCCCTTTAGCTGGAATCTCTCTGCTGAGCAGGGGAGGGGAATGACATCAGAGGCAAGGGGGTGTGGGGGGGTGCCCCATTCCCCAATTGGCCACCAAGCAGAAACCATGGGCCTATAAAACTTGCTAAGGGACTAGCATCCTCCAATGAGACCGTGGCTCCACAGATTACCCGAGCTGCCGAGAAGGGACCACAGGAGACCACACTGAACAGCTGCAGCCTCAAGCCATCAGGGCATACATTAGCTACAGGCCCTGCCGCTCTGCTCTAACGCTAACCGGTAAGTGACTTCACTTTCTTCCTTTCCCAGCACACCGTGAGATTAGCATCTGTTACTAATACCTAAATTGGAAGGTGTGGTCAGCGCACAGGGCTGGGAGCACTTGTGCTCTAGTCCCAGCTCTGACACTGACTCCTTCTAGGGTCGTAGGGCAAGTGACTTCATCATTCCGTGCCTCAGTTTCCCCATCTACGCATTGATGATAACAGCATTTCCCTGGCTCGCAGGGCTGTTGGGTGGCTGGATTCAAGCTTCAGAAGAGAGGTTTGGTGAGACGAATTAGGGAAGGTTTCAGAAGTGCTCCTACTTACCTATTCTGCTTTCATCACCTTAGCAGCTGAAGATCTTTGAAGACGAAGGACAGTCATTTTCAAAACGGGCCCCTGATTTTTTGATTGTCTCAGTTTCTTTGGTGCCTGACCTGAGATTTCTTTTAGGCCAGAATAAGTGGCCACTTCTTCACAAAACTGGCCCTCAACTTCTTTGTCCAGTGCAAGTCCAGTAATTATCAATCGGGTTCCTGTGACGGGCTAGGCAGCTGCTCAAACCTATGCGGAGTCAGGCATCTCCACGGGGCTCTGCACACTTTTAACAGCAATAAACAGGATTCCAAAGGAGGTTGCTTCGCTGTCTCTCCCTCACACAGATGCTGCCCCATGCCTCTGTTTCCCTGCTGGATCTCTGGGGACCCCTCCCCCATTCCTCCCTTCCTTTTCCAGCTTTTAACTCCCAAGTCCCTGCATTTCTGCCAGTGCCTGTCTAACCAAGAAGGACTCACTTTGGAGCCACAGTCAGCCGGATGGCCAGAGCAGATGCTGTGGGGCAATGGTGTAGCCTTCTCCTCTCCTCCCTCCCCACCCTCTGTCCCAGCCCCACGTGCCAAGCGACTTGCCTTCACAGGGATGGTCTGTTTGTGTATTTCCCCTGGCAAATGATCCTCCAGGGGGATCAGCTGTAAATGGGATGGCACTGAGTTAAGGCCCAGAGCTAAGAGAAGGGTTTACAGCAGCATTGCAGCAGGGGGGATCTCTTTCAGCTCAGAGATGGTGTCCCCCCTGCAAATAGGCTGTCCCTGAGTTAGCAGCAGGATCTTTGCCTTGTGCATGTCTACAGAATGAAGTCCCCCGTTTGGACTCATGTCACAAGACAGATGCAGTGCGGGCAGTAGCAGGGTTAGTTTCACACACACATGCCCCAACACTGTCCCTCTGTCTCCACTTCTGGGACGAGATAGGAGTTCAGAACCATGGTATGGTCAGTCCTCTACCTAGATGCTAACTAGGCCCAGTTAGGGGGGTGGGCTGCAGTGACGGAACGGGACTGAAACCCCTAAGTCATTCCACACAGAGCTAGGAATGTGGGAATGCTACACAGGAGGCCCTGATCTCTACAGCTGGTTGGGAATTTTTCACCAAAACATCTTTCCATCCGAAAATGCTGATTTGTCAAAACCGAAACTTTTCCTGGGAAAAGGTCAGTCTTGAGAAATGTTTCGACTGAAATTTTTTTTTTAACAAAGTTTCAGAATTGCCAAAATGTTTCATTTCGCCATGTTCTAAATAAAAAAATTCCAGTTTGCCAACTCAAAATAACTTTGTTTCAACTTTTAAGCTAATTATAAGTAAAAAAAATGATCAAAATTGGAACAAAACATGTAAATTGACCAGAACCAAAATTTGTTTCAGATTTTTAATTTGTGGGAATTTTCAAGTTTGACGTTTTGTCCTGATTTGGGAAGAGAAAAATTGTTGATATCGCAAAAGTTTTCATGGACCAGGAAAACCATATTGCTGGCCAGATCTACTGTTTACTAATAATTACTGATTCATGGAGCTGGTAACAACAACAACAACAAAATCACAACTTCCCCCCCATCCCACAACAAACAATGGCTTTTTAACCAAATCAAAACATTTTGTTTGGCTGAAATTTTTCAAAGAAAACTGAGAAACATTCATGTGTGTTTCTTTTGGACGCAGGGAGAGGAAAAAAGCAAAAAGGGGGCAAAAACCCAAAAAGCATTTTTATATAGTTATAAAAATCTCTAAAATCTGTGGAAAAAATTAGCACAAAATGAAAAAAATTTCATTTCTCATGGAAGAAAAAAAAATTAGCATTTTTGACCAGCTCCACTGATAGAATGCACAGAATTGATATAAGGGGATTATAGACAAAAATGAAGGGAGGTCTTTGCCCCCCCAAAGAACCTACCTTCCAGACATACAGATAGACAAGGGATAGGGGGGCAGTGATTGTGTGTGCCAGGTTAACCACGCTAGCCAAGTGTCTTCTGTCCCCCTCTAGTGGCTGGTCCATGTAGAGGATAAAAGCCCACTACTGCTGTTAAGCTACTGTAACTCAAGTGGCAGCAGCAAGGACTTTTTTTGGTCCTGGAGGCCCCAATTTGCAATCCTGCTGATGGCCTGTGGTGGGGATGTTACACAGGCATCTTACTAGTTCCATGGTCTGTTTTGGGGGTGTCATTTACTACCCGTCATTGAGGGGGGAAAGGTGGGTTTATAGGCCTCGCCGTGTTTTGAGGAGAGAATCGAAGGGTGAGTGAGGGCAGGACCATGGCAGACTGTGCCCACGCCTAGCGGGCCACGTGGAAGACAGGACAGGAGTGGAAGAAAGACACAAATGGACGATGGGGCTTGGGATACAATCTACTGACTGACCTGGGGTCACATGGGAGTGGCACTCAGGCCAGGTCTGGATTTGACCCTTCAAGCTGAAAGGCTCCATATCCCATTCCTCGCAGTGCAGTTCATCCTGAATGACATCTGTCACACACAGGGATGCAAAGCGCTTAGCCAAAGGGAGCCATAAACTACGGGGCAAAGGAAGGTTTTAATGTGAAAATCTACAGAGAGAATGGGACTCAGACAAATCCGGCAGACACAGTCCAGCATGGCCTGCAGCTGGGGAGCACAGAAGGGACCAGATCTACACCAAGAGCGGAGAAGAGGGAGGGGATGGACCTGAGCCCACAGCGGTTGGATAGAGGTGGCCAGAGAGAGCCTTGGGAGGGTGACATTTTGGGCAGGGACCCATGTACCTCAGGATAAGTTGGGTGTAGATTCTGCAACAAGATCCCCTGGTTATTTGATGTTGGTTCCACACTTTCATTGTGACACAGATTTTTTTGCATTGTCCACGTGGGAGAAGGGAGAAGCTGGAACAGCTGGGTGGGGGAGTTGGGGCTTTTTATGCCTAGGAAGGAGGTAATTTGGAGGTGAGGCATAAATAAATTAGCTGACATGATCAGCAGTGAAACAGTTAACCATCCCGACACTTGAGCCATTATTAGGCTTCAGTGTCAACAGTTCATTGAAACGAATGGGCAGCTCACACCTCTATCAAATGGGAGCTGAGACCCCGGAGCATAAATCCATAGCAAGAAGTGGGTTCCATGGTAAACCCACAGAATACCCTGGGTCCTGATGATGGGTCTTATTTCCCTTATTCCCTCAGAGCCCAGCATGACTTCTGCCAGGAGTTTGCATGTGAACACGCCCCTGAGGGACAGCGTCCCACTCTCCAAGGTGGCTGGCACCGATGTCTACCTGAAGCTGGACAATGCTCAGCCCACGGGCTCCTTTAAAATCCGGGGCATCGGCCACCTCTGTAAAACGGTACGGACTCTGAGCGGCACTGCCAAGGGCACAAGGTTCGACTGGTGGGGAAAGAAGATTGCAGAGCCAAGCTGGAATGTGCCATTGCTGGCGGGGGTGGAGGGGCGGAGAGACGGCGGGTAGCTGGGAATCTGGGATCCATTTGCAGCAGGCACAGCAATCCAGTCTGGGCATTCCCTGCAGCAATCCCATATACTGTAGGGAGCATTAGCCCATGAAGCCTGACCTCTAACGAGGGGTGACTAAGGATAACCTGGCCTGGATTCCTGTGCCCACCTGGAGTGGACTCTGGTGCAACCCCTAGGAGGGGAAGAACCTGGCCTGGATTCCTGTGCCCACCTGGAGTGGACTCTGGTGCAACCCCTAGGAGGGGAAGAACCTGGCCTGGATTCCTGTGCCCACCTGGAGTGGACACGAGCTATGCTCCCTCCATCTCTCCAACTGACTGCCGTTGAGCAGCAGACTACAGCAGTCCCATAGCAGATACCTGATCCTGGGCAGGCGCCCACCGAACCATCTGCTCTCAGACTGCAAGACGAGGGTGGAAATTGCTGAGACTCCACATTATTGGGGCTGTGGGAGCAGAAGGGAGGCTGCTGCTTGGCCTTGCGTGGTCATGGCGGCTTTGATGGTGATGCAGGGACTCTATGGAAGGGGCCGACGAGAGGCATAAAAGGAGCCCCCGGGGAGAACGACCTGAAATATCAAAGGGGTTGGAGGGTCTAGACTGCAGAGAGAGGAGCAGCTCTCGTGTGGTGACCGGCTGAGGCCACGTTCGCTCCCATTCACTCCTTCCTCTTGCTTTGTCTCCACAGTGGGCAGAGAGAGGCTGCGAGCGCTTCGTATGTTCCTCAGGTGAGATACACCAACCCAGGGCCCTGGCTCCCTGAGGGGGCTGGTGGCTGTGTCACACCCAAGCCCATACTGCCCCAGAAACTCAAGGGCGCTGGCTCCTCTCCTTGGGCCTGGATGTAAATCATGCCCACAAGGATGCCCAGGAATCCAAATCCAGGCTGCCTCCTGCTGGCTGGTGCTGCTTTGGGTGGGACAATTGCCAAAGGAAGAGAAGCCCCAGTGATGGTATTGGTGTGGGTCATGCGAGGGTGGCAACAGGGCTTTAGACATCTTTGGTCACATGGGAAATGCAATGTTGAGTTCCTGGGAGGTTACAATCCTCCCCACCTCCCCGCCACACCCTGACACGCTTCCTGTGGGGGTGCTGCAAGATTCCCATACCTCCTGAAACTCCTGGGCAGCCCCCAGGCTTGGGGAGGGCCGAAGGAGAAGAGGGCAGAGGGACACACTGCTTTGGGAGGCACTGGAGGCAGCACGGTGGGATCCAGGAAACCATGAGGCCCAATGTGGTTGCTTTTAGGTGGCAATGCTGGCCTGGCAGCTGCCTACTCTGCCAGGAAACTGGGCATCCCAGCCACCATCCTCGTGCCCACATCCACGCCAGCTTTCACCATTGAGCGGCTGAAGGACGAGGGGGCCGCTGTCTGCATTGTGGGAGAGGTAGGTGTGTGCATGGCTGGGTGAGGGGGTATACAAGAGAGAGCAGACTGCCTGCCTGGGGTGAGAGCCTCAATATCTCCCCCCACCGTGCCCCAGAGCCAGGACTGGGACAGATCTGTGGAGGGAGCTGCCCCACTGGCTGTGAGGTTCATGGTTCTGTGCATAAGCTGCTGTGAGTGGCTAATAAAACGTCTCTTCTCTGCAGATGCTGGATGAGACCATAGAACAAGCCAAGGAGCTGGTGAAGAACAACCCTGGCTGGGTCTATGTGCCCCCTTTCGATGATCCCCTCATCTGGTATGTGGCCTGAGGGAGGGGGGGACATCAGAGGCTGGAAGGCTTCGTTTTAGCCATTGCTGCCTATTAACATCCCTGCTAGTCTGAGTCACCATGGGCTGAGATTAAATCCGGCTGCATCCAGCCCCAACAAGGTCATGCTTTGTTGCACACAAGGGGGTGGGCTATCTAAGCAGATTTCAGAGCGGTAGCCTTGTTAGTCTGTATCAGCAAAAAGAACGAGGAGTCCTTGTGGCACCTTAGAGACTAACACATTTATCTGGGCATCAGCTTTCACCCTCTGCTTGGGCTGTGTTAGGGTGGCCACCATCTCTTGGCGCACCAGGCGTGGGATCCAGCATGAAGAGTGCACGGCTATTGACCACCCACTGTTGTGGCCCACACACCACCTGGTGAAGCTCTGAAGTCAGCACATCCACAGAAGCCGCTGCCACCAGCCTAGCCTGGATAGCTGGGCATTGAACCTGGGTTGGGAGCTAAAGGACGTAAGAAAGGGAATCCATGCCCATTTCCATGTTCGTTCAGATCTGGGCTTCCCCGGCACCACGGCACTGATATGCCCCACCCCTGCCCTAAAAACAACAGCTGCGTCTCAGTACCATTGGGACAAGTGCCTTAGAAAGTCCTATAGCTGGGAAGACTTACAGGGATCCTCCCATCCTGGACGGAAGTGGGACCTCAGCCTGCTTGTCCGCACAACCCCTTGCCTTCTAGTTCTCACGCCTGGGCCTGTTCTGAGGTGTCACTCATCCCCATAGGCAGCGAGCTGCAGCCTGAGCCGCGTGACTCTGGAGCGCAGCCTTTCAAAGCTGAAATGGTCTCAGGCTGCTAAACCAAAGTATCCCAGACTGGGGGAGACCCAGCTTCTCTGATGTTGGAGTGAACCAAGAGTAACTCCACTGAACTCAGTGGGATGACACTGGTGCCGCCGAGAAGAATCAAGACCTGTATTTTCCAGGCTCTTATAGAGAAACGTGGTCAGGACAGTTGATCTTGGGTCATCTCTAGCCATGGCCTTCCCTTCCCCTGGCCCCAATCCCTCTTGCTATCTCCCTGTAGGGAAGGCCACACGTCCATAGTGAAGGAGCTGAAGGAAGACTTGGACTCCAAGCCTGGGGCGCTGGCCCTGTCTGTGGGAGGCGGCGGGATGCTGTGCGGAGTGGTCCAGGGCCTCCGTGAGGCAGGCTGGGAGGATGTGCCCATTGTAGCCATGGAGACCAAAGGGGCGCACAGCCTGAATGCTGCCATGGCTGCTGGGCAGCTGGTGACACTGCCAGAAATCACCAGGTGAGTGAGGGGAGGAGGGCGAAGCAGAGCGCTCGGCCTGTGACCCGATGTTAAGGGACAGGAGCCGGGGCTTGGGGTGGGCTAGGCAGAACCACAGCTTGGGGTCTGATGGAGGAGAGACTTGAGGCGGCAGCCTCACGATTCCCCTCCCTGTTCTCTACTCTGCCGCCTACATGTCTTGGATGCTATTTGGGTTTGACTTACTCCTCCCATGGGGCTCCTCCACCCAGCCCCCTCCTGTGCATAGCACAACAATGCTGCCCCATGGGGGCAGCGGGGGGCAAAGTTCTCTGGGCACTGCAGATGGGGGTAAGCACTTGGGCCCAGATCTACAAAATTAAGCTCCTTTGTGCTCTAGGGAGAGGTAGGAACCAGGCTTCCCCAGCAGGTAACTCATGCCACGGACAGCCAATGGCAGCAAGGGAGAACTGTCTGTCCAATCAGAGACAGGGGCCAAGGGAAGATGCTCGGACAAGGGATTGCTCATTGCTAACCAATGTGGTAGCAGCACTAAAGCTGGGGCACTCCGTCCTGTACAGAGAGATGCAGCATGAATGCAGGGATCCCTGCTCTGGCAATGGGAATGTGGGGGTCAGTGGGGACTCCACCCCGAGATCCCACAGGGCTCTGCCTGAAAAAAACCTGGCTGCCTGCATGCTCGCAGGGATAGGGAGCACTGACCTTACAAGGGTATGCTGTGGGGACTCCATTATCACCAGCTAACGTGTCTCTTTCCTCTTCTCCTCTCCTGGCTGCAGCGTCGCAAAGACCCTTGGGGCAAAGACGGTGGGAGCAGAGACGCTGAAGCTGGCCCGAGAGCACCCAGTCTTCTCAGAGGTCGTCACGGACCAGGAGGCAGTCATGGCCATTGAAAAGTTTGTGGGTACGTAACAGCCCCCCTCCCCCCCCCCACTCACAGACAGCGATACGCTGTTCCAGGGCATTGCTGCTCCCCAGAGGTGACTAGAAACATTTAAAATAGCCCCGCTGACCATGGCTGGAGGTTCTAGTCATATAGCATGGCAGGGACTGTCTGTGTCCCATTCATTTGCCAAGTCATCCCCACACGATGGCTGACCATCTCCCTGCACGTTGCAGGCTCCTCACCCTTCTGCCCATCCCCAAGCAGGTGCTGCCCCAGTACCAGATTGTGCCTGGAATACGTCAAGGCCTCCTGCTGCCTCCTAGTGGGAGGTCCACATCCCTGCAGGTCTCACAAATCATTATAGAGCCCACTAGACCAGAGAGACAACGTGGGTGAGGTCATAGCTTTCATTGGACCAGCTTCTGTTGGTGAGAGCGACAAGCTTTCGAGCTCCACAGACAGAGCTCTTCTTCAGGTCTGGGGAACAAGTGTCAGAGCTAAATACAAAAAGAACAGGAGGACTTGTGGCACCTTAGAGACTAACAAATTTATTTGAGCATAAGCTTTTGTGGGCTACAGCCCACTTCTTCGGATGCATAGAATGGTAATAGTCCATTCTATGCATCCGAAGAAGTGGGCTGTAGCCCACGAAAGCTTATGCTCAAATAAATTTGTTAGTCTCTAAGGTGCCACAAGTACTCCTGTTCTTTTTGCTGATACAGACTAACACTGCTGCTAATCTGAAAGCTAAATACAAGGTGGAACAGATTGTTTAGCATAAGTAGTTAACATCTATTTCAGGGACCATTCAAGGTAAAGTGGCCCATTAACACCCCTCCAAGCATGGGAGGAGAAGGTTGTTGGTGGGTTACAGATTGCTGTAATAAGCCATAAATCCAGTGTGTCTGTTCAGTCCATGATTTTTAGCATCTAGCAAAGTTATGAATTGAAACTCCCCGGCTCACCTTTTGAAAGGGTTGTGCAGGTTTCCTTTGAGGAGGAGGGCTGAGAGGTCAGCTATGGAGCGATCACTTTGTGAAAAGTGTCCCCCACAGGTGACAGGGTGTTTTAAAACCCACTGGAAGAACCTGGCCAGGGCTCCTTTATTGGGTTACAGGGGCCCTCTCCGAGCCCAAACCATACTCTTAACAAAAATTTCACACGGGACTGCTTCTCCAGATCCTTCCTAAATCTCGGGCCACTCCCCTTCCTGATGTGCAGGAGCACTGGATTCCCCCCTTCCCAGTCACCCTGACAAATGAAACTTTTAAACAGTCCTCCCCATGCCTTGGCTTTTAAACCTGAACCCCAAACAATTCCCCCACCCGGGGCTTTCCTCTGAGATTCTTTCTGCCTGCTGCCACCCAGACTTTTGCTCCAGGCACGTCTCTCTCTCTAACACCAGAGGGGGCCAGCAGAGACCTTCTCTCAGCCTGGGTCCTCTTTATAGAAAGCACGCCTGGCCCCACCCAGCTGGGACAGATGCCACCAATTGAAGTAGCACCAGGTGGGCTAAATTGGCCCCACTGAGAAGCAGCACAGGAACTGGTCCCTTGCCTCTTAAAGGGGCAATGCATCCTGTGACCGCCAATGAGAACGCCTCTCCTGCAACCCGCTGTGTTCCCTAGAGCCACAGCTGTCCCCGAGTCCCTGACAGGCTAACGCAAGCCTCCCTCCACACGCTGACCCTATCCCATCCCTGCTTCGTCTCTCAGAAACAGCCTGTGGTGCGGAGGAAAGGAATCCGACAGCGAGCGAGAGCGCCCCCTGCTGTTCTCATTACCCCCGGGGGGGGGGGGGTCAGTTAGGTCCTGCGTGTCCCTAACTGCAGGGGAGAGCAGTGGCTACTTTGACCGTGGCTAAACAGGTCATTCTCGCCGAGCTTTGCCCTCGTGGGGGGGGGGAGAGCCCCCCCCAAGTTTTTCTAGCCCCATTTATGGCTTATTCTCTCCCCTGGCCCTTCCCCCGAGAGCTGTCATGGATCAAGGACAACTTCCCCCCCATCGGCGCCTTGAAGCTGGTGAGACCCCTCCCCGTTCATGGGCCAGCAGCGAGCTCAGCCCCCGGGGCAGCCAGCTCCGTGTCACCCCCCACCCCTGCTAGCTGAGGCCTCCTGCCCTGGGATGGGCGCGTGACCCCACGGCCGCTCGGAGCACCACTTAGCCCCTCCCCCATCTCTCCTCCCTCCCCCCCGTGCAGACGACGAGAAGATCCTGGTGGAGCCGGCCTGCGGGGCGGCGCTGGCTGCCGTCTACAGCGGTGTGGTGCAGAGGCTGCAGGCGGAGGGGAAACTGGGCCGTGCCCTGGGCTCCCTGGTGATCATCGTGTGCGGGGGCAACAACATCACGTTGGCCCAGCTGCAGCGCCTCAAGGAGCAGCTGGGCATCCAGAACGTCATGGCGGCCTAGGCTGGCAGGGCACCACCCGGGGGGGGGGGAGGGACAGGAGCTCTGGAGTTTTATCCAGGGCCTTATTTTAAGTGTGGGATGCTGGTTTTAACAGTCAGCACCTTGGCAACGATGTTCGTTTCTAACTTGTGGTCACGTCACGTCGCCTCGAGCGCTGAATCACCCGGGCGGAGGCTAAACCTGGGGCTCCCAACCTGCCTACAACTTCCAGGCATGGGTCCGTCCCCAGCCCCTGGGCAGGAAGGAATCTCCCCCAAGGCCCACACCTCCGCACAGTGCTGAGCATTATTATCAACATCTGTTCCAGAAGCCCCTCCAGGCCTGCTCTGAGATCAGGGCCCCCTTGTGGTAGGCGCTGCCCAGACAGACCCTGCTGAGAGACAGACCCTGCTCCCAAAGAGCTGGCAATCTAGCCCGACAAAGGACAGGGAAGAGGCCCGGAGAGAGGAAGTGACTTTGCCCACGGTCACACGGCTGAGTCAGGAATAAACCCAGGTCTCCTATGCCCTGACCACCAGGCCATGCTGGGTAACTGACTCACCTTCTGCAACACCGGGGCATGTTTAGTCTGAAGACGACTTGGGGGGGAGTCGGGGACCTGATCGCAGTCTTCAGATGTGTTCAACGCCATTATAAAGAGGCCGTGATCACTGTTCTCCGTGTCCACTGGCAGTAGGACAAGAAGAATGGGGCTTAATCTGCAGGGAGGGAGATTCAGGTTAGATATTAGGAAAGACTTTCTAACGCTAAGGACAGTTAAGCTCTGGAATAGGCTTCCAACGGTGGCTTTTAAGGACAGGTTGGACAAACACCACTCAGGGGTGGGCTAAGTTTACTTGGTCCTGCCTCAGAGCAGGGGGCTGGGCTCGGGGTCCCATCCCACCATAGATCTCTGAGATTCTCAGAGGTGAGCTCCTAGGGCTGGCTGTTTTGGCATAGCCGGGAGACTCGCTACCCAACTAGATCAGCCACTGGGTTGGTCTGATCTGGCCCGCGCAGTGCGCTGATCCTTACCTTGATGAAAGCTTGAGCTGGTGTAAAATACCATTGGAATTCCTCGCCTCTGCCTTCTGGGGAGGTCCCTCATGCCTGCTGGTTTAGCATCACTGTCTTACCAGCCTGGGCCACTTAGCACAGGGGTGGAGAGCAGTCTGGGCCAATCCCTCTGGAGCGACTACCTCTTTCACTTCACTGCCTACACTGCTGGCTGCAGTTGTCGGGGAAGGTTTTGTGTAATGGGAGGTTAGTCTGAGGCACGAGTATTGGATGTTGTAGGCAGAATTCAGCACGCGCTAACCTGCTGGCTTTTCTAATAGTGTCCACTATTTAACTTTTTGCATGTAAAAAAAATTCCGTATTTCTATAAGGCTGCGTCCCTCGTTTGTTTCCAGACAGAGCTGCACGGCCCTTTTAAGTGAGGCTGCCCCGGTGTCACCATCTTGTGATTTTCTCTCGCCTCTACTCCTTGGAGAACCTGAGCGCCTCGTAACAGCCCCGTGAAGCAGGGCAGGGCTGTTACCCCATTGTGCACATGGAGATCTGAGGCACAGAGAGATAAATGACTTGCCCAAAGTCATCCAGAAAGTCTGTGGCAGAGCAAGAAATGGAACTCAGGTCGCTAGCTGATACCCTAACCCCTGGACCATCCTCCCTCTCTGCTGTGGAAATGTAACAACTCTTTTCCGTAGGGGTTTGAATCCAGAAACTTTTGTACCAAAGCACAGGCCCCTGCCACCTGAGTTAAGGGAGTAGCCCCATTAGCTATCGGCAGTAGTAGGTTTTTATCCTTTAAGTCAGTGGTTTCTCACTTTTGCAGCCTGAAGGCTGAACATATTATGACCACAGAAGGTCAAGGGCCAGAGTTTATAATTTGTGGGTTAATTCTTGTGTCCTGATCTGCACCCTTTGTGCTGCTCAGGTGGGGCAAAGGGAAGAAAAGTCTGATTTCCCCCCCACACCCCAATGTAAGACAGTCCCCATTGGCACAGAGCCAGTGTAGCTGGCTCCTCTACCTCCCTCTTTGCAAGTCCTGCAGTGTTAGGGAGAGTGGCTGGTTTCTGGCTGTCTCCAGCTGGCATGTGATCCCTCGGAGGCTGTTGCCATTTGGTGAAAGGCAGAGCAACCCCAAGGCTGCTCAAACCAGAATTGGGGCAAAGTCTCTTTCCTCACCTCTCCTGTGATGGCCTGTGTGGGAGAGAGGAGGTACCGTGTGCAAGGAGCATCCCTTGGCTCAGGCAGCGCCAGTAACCCTCCTCTCCTACGGGCTCCCACTGCCCAGCAGAAGAGCAGAAAGAACCACTCTCAGCTCCTTCCCCTGCAATGCAGCAGGCCACCAGCTGGGGCGGTGCTGAGAAAGTGCAACATCAGGCGCTCATAGCATTCCCGGCTCGCACTGCAGCTGCTCCAGGGGAAGCAGTGGGAGATGGCTGGGGATGGGTAGCACCCCCGTCTGTCTCCCTGTAGCAACGGGGCTTATTTAAACCCTGCAGCTTAACAAAAAAAAAAGAACCACAGACCATGGCTCAGGGAGCACACTTCAACTCACAAGGGCCACAGGCTGTATGCGGACCCAGCCACTAGAGGGAGACAAAACACACTCAGGCAATGTGTCACAGGAAGTGACACACCAGCCATGCCCCTCCAGCATTTAACAGGGACAAACAGATGAGGGACAAACCCCTCCTGGAGAGACCGCCCTGCTCTGTTTTCTCTCACCCAGAACCACCTGCATTTAAGGGGGGAGGGGAGCAAAACAAGAGAGGCCTCAAGCAAGATCACCACGGGGGAGAGCACAGGGTGTTTTTCTCCTCCTTAGCAGGCAGCAAGTGCATTGAATATAAAATGGCAGCTGCCTGGCACTGTGAAGTTCAGAAAACAAGATTGTGTCAGTGATAAACCTCCAGAATTGCCCAACTCCTCCGAATGATTAGTTACTAACCTTGTGGCCTCTTTTCTAATGCCGCAGGCCTGAAGGGCTGGGAGGATTTCTGCCAGTTAGGTACAGTTGCTGGGTACCTGGACAGTGTTTGCAAGCTAACCATTGCAGCAGTGTGAACGTGCATGAGCACCGACAAGGGAAAAGCACCAGGAGCCCAGGTGTCAATCCCAATCATTAAAAAAATATAATAAAAAAAAAAAAAGGATTTTTTTAACTTTTGTCTTCTGGTGTCCTAGCCTTCAGGATGCACTACTAGGGCCATATTTTCAAGCTTTCTCCTGCAACCAGGAGCACTAGAAATTTACATATTTTTAAAATGAAAGCAAAGGTTTTCCTCCAATCACATGTGACCAGAAGCTGGGGCTTTGAGCAGCGCAGCTGATCTGATCTCTCAGGAGTTGGCCACACTGCAAATGTGAACGAGACACACACATCTATTTAGATTCTTGATGAGAGAAACACCGGGAGGAAACAAACAGCATGAATAAGTGCCAAGACATGTTAGCAATCCCGCTGATTTGATGGCATTCCTGATACTAGGATTAGCATTGATCTGTAAAGGAGGGGGTTTTAAAACCCCTATGATCTTTCCCTTTTTAATCCCCTTGAAATCAACCCATTCTGCTCAGTCAAACAGAGATGTCTGTCTGGGAACGCTGGGTGATGTCTTTGAAACGGCTATCCCTGTGCTGGGCTCTTACGGCTAAGGCGAAATTGTCCTGTCCCCTTCCATTCTATGTTTCCGAGAATCAATGGGGGGGAGGGAGAGAGAGAGAGATTCCTTCTAGGGAGGAAAGAGATTGATGAGCTCTCTGTGACCCCACCTCTCCCCCCCTTCTCTTGCTCAGCGGTTGCTGGATTTAAAAGCAGGCACTGAGATTCCCCATCTATAACCTACATCCATTCTGCCATGGACTGGCCCATAAAGGAGCTCTTTGCAGAGGTCTCTTGGGGTTTCCAGAGGAGGAAACTGCATAGACATGTTCTTTGGGTTGACAGCAATGGACTCATGGCATTAGTGTAAGGTGATGCCATTGGGTGGGTTGTCAGCACGGGGGTTGAACCTGTGACTTTGGAATCCAAACCCATAAGTTTCTAGTGCCAGATCAGTGAAGGGTTGTGCAGATAAATACATTACACCTTGTGAAGTGCTCAGATAACTGGCCCCCATCACCATGCTAAGTACCATACCTCGCTTCATCAATTATAAGGGATTATTGTGAACACAGAGTCTGACCTCCTGTATACCAGGGCACAGGATGCCCTTGAATTAATTCCTGTTTGAACGAAGGCAGCTCTTTAGAAAAACATCCCATCTTGATTTTAGAAAACTCCAGGGATGGAGAATCCACCACAGCACACGGTAAATTGTTCCACTGGTGAATTGATCTCGGTGTTAAAAATGTGCCCCTCATTTCTCGCCTGAATTTCTCTAGCTTCAACTTCCAGTCATTGGATTTGTCACACCTCTGTCTGCTAGTCTGAAGAGTCTCTAGCTACTGTCAAATTTCTTTTCCCTGTATAGGTACTCTAGGTAGATACAGACGGAGAGTCCGAACAAACGCTCTCAGCTGGGGTGTCCTTCACCCACCCACCCCAGCCTGAAGGGCTGACCGAGGCGAGACCACTGAAGGGTGAGAAATAAAGCAGGGCAGGAAATGCAAATTATTTTGCCAAAACACCAAAAAAAGTCCATTGTTTTCTTAACTGGCCCATGCACATTTTTCAGTTTTAAAAAAACCCTGAAACCATTTCAATTTTCTGGACAAACGTTTGGGTTTCAGAAAAACTGACATTTTGACATAAAAACCTAAACAGCCCCCCCCTCACAATAAAAGAAATTCCACATTCAGTTTTGAATTTTTCACCAAAATGCTGTAAAATGAAAATATTTCACTAAAAATGTTTATTCGGTCAAAAAAATAAAACAGTTTTTGTTTAAAAACTAGAAGGTGCATTGAAACACAAGAGCCCCCCCAGCTATTCTGCAGGAGTAGCATTGAGGGCAGCTGGCAGCAGAAACCGCTGCACGGAAAGACGCTGGTAAACCAGCTAAGGCCTTGATGGGGTTCGAGGTAGGAGGCTGGTGCTTTAGCTGGAGACGCACAAGGCTTGGAGCTGGATCCAGGGGGGTTGGAAAGTGGGGGTTCTTTTGGGCCCCACCTCCCATCTGCTGAGGCCTAGAATCTCCAAAAAGACAAGATGAGAGCTGGGGGTGGGCAGAACCTGACGTTCAGTCCTAACAGGTTTGGGTGAAGGGGGTATCTGAGCACAGCTGAACAAACGAGTCTGTCCCTTCCCTGCACTCCTTAACCCATTGTCTGACATTGGCAGGGCCCGGAACAGCTTGGCTAAGTCCCTGTGCCTGCCAGAGGCTGGAGGAGTTTCTGTGCTCATACCACACAAGCAAGGAGCTCCTGACCCTCCTCCCCTTCCCATCAATCAACCAACCCCCTTGCAGTAAGTGCTGGTCCCAGCCAGAGGAAACCGGCTGCTGGGCAGCACCTGGGATCGAAGGCCTGCTGCCTTTCCAGCCGTCTGCACTATCCCCAAAAAGGCCACGTCTGGAACATTTCACTGCTGGCCAGCCAGGTTTGTTCTTTCAGAGGCACTGCTGGAGAATGTGCCTTTAATAATATCTCACCGCACTTTACAAAGGAGATTAGCCTCATTTTACAGATGGGGAAACCGAGGCACAGGGGGTGAAGTGACTTGTTATGGAGTAGTTGGAAGGGTTGCCATGCAAGTAAAGGACCCAAGCCCATGGGAGTCTTCAGTGGGCTTTGGAACAGGCCCTAATTGAGAAGGGAAGAGTACGAATAAAACTCCTCACGGGAGATCTTCTGCACCCATACACAAGCTCAGCCAGAAGTTATGGGCCTGGAGCAGGAATCCCAGGGCGAAGTTCTCTGGCCCGTGCGATACAAGGTCAGGCTGGATGGTCAGAATGGTCCCTTTGGGCCTTACCAATCTAGGAGTCTTCATGGCAGCTGAAACCCCAACCCGCCTCCTCTCATCCCAAGAGCCAGGCAAGAAACAACTCCGCGAGTTTTATTACTAAAACCAAGGCAAACAGTTCTTTTAATCCCGCTTACACACGATCCCAGAACTCCTGGGTTTGCACTGCGGACCCAGAACAAGCCCTGCCCTGCAGCCCCACTCGGAGCCAGCTGGCAGCTAAGCCAAGGGGGTGAGAACGCCTCTGGCTGGGGAGCATCTGAGCTTGGCTTTAAGCCTTCCTTACTGTCACTTTTCAAGGGGAGTGAGGTCTACCCTGGTGGCCTCCTGACGAACCCTGCTCCATTTCCCTTTAACGGGCAAAAACTTCCTCACATGCACAAGCCCCACGCCTGTGGCGCCATGTGGGTCCAGGCCTAAGGAGGTAGCGGGCGCAAGAGGCACAAAAGCAGAAAGATTTCAGGTTGAGGCCGTGCCCTGCGGGCAGCCCGCTGGGCTTTTCCTTTGGACTGAAGCCAGCAAAGCAAAGGGCAAGGGCATCACCCGAGCCACAGCTGCATCACAGAGCAGCGGAGGATTCAAAGGCAGCATGAGCAAAACAGCAGCAGTCACCCCCAGGCACTGGAGTGCAGTGCAGAGAGACACAGCAAAGGGGTGGGGGGCAGCCCCCCCGCCCCCTGGAGAGCACTTCGCCAGCGATCTTCCTGGGGCTGCCAGACACCAGCTGGGACGACGCACCCCCAAGGCCCAGCGCTGAGGAGGAGGGGATGGAGAGGCAAGCCCGCCTCTGTGCGTTACATTCAGAGGGGACAGCTCCGCCTCCGCTCCCGAGAACGATAGCGCTCCTTCCCGTGGGTCACCCCCAGGCGTTATACCGTGGACCCGCCCGCTTCGCGGTGCCAGCCCATGGGGGTCCCAGCAGGCAGCTCCTCCTTCCCCGGGGACCTGGTGGCAGCTCCGGGCTTCAGAGGCGGGAGCGACAGGGCAAGGAAGGAGGGGAACTAGGGGGCAGGAGGAGAGGCTGGGGTTCCCCTGGCTTCTGGGGAGCGTCACAGTTTGTTCAGAGGGCGAGAAGCCAGCTTGCAAGTTAAGACTATGCAGCAAAATGACAAGCTACGTCCACTGGGCCAAACCAAGGTCTGGCAGAAGCAGGTGCAATGGCCATCTGCTTCACCGAGCTCCAGCCACTTACGCCAGGGCTAAATTTGATGCAGTAGCTGCACCGTACCCAAGACCGTCATGCTGCCCCCCCCCCCCCGTCGTTTCCCCCCACCCCAGGTATCCCCTGTGCTCCCCCTGCAGAGAGATACATTCTTCCCTTATTTCTCAGGGGAAAGGCAGCTGGGGGTGGGGCAGCCCCAAGCGGAGAGGGGAGAGTCCAGACTATAAGGAGACAGACAAGGAGACGGGACGCACCCCTGCTCCAACCCACTCAGCCACATGTGCCAGGGGATCCAGGCTCCACTTCAGTCCCACCAGATCTTGATGGGGGGGAACTTCCAGAGGTCGGGGTGCCCCATGTGAAGCAGGTTGCTGTAGGGAGAAGTGCTCCACTGGAAAGGGGGGACGTCGTCCCAGGTGGGCCCGCTGGTGGCAATCAGGCTGTAGCCCTTGGCCATCGCATAGGACGTGATCTAGGGAGAGAAAACCAAGCGTC
This sequence comes from Platysternon megacephalum, assembly GCA_003942145.1. NCBI lineage: Eukaryota > Metazoa > Chordata > Testudines > Platysternidae > Platysternon > Platysternon megacephalum. The sequence goes on along the minus strand of QXTE01000130.1, from coordinate 700,643 downwards.
TGACGATTTCCGCAGAGTCAGTGGGAGCATATCTGCACAGGTCCTGCCGGACGGCCTCCAGCCACTCGGGGGCAAGACAGGCGGAAACACTCGAACTGGGCTGAGTCCATGAAGCTGGAGCACACACACACATATGAGTTGTCAGCAGCAGGGATCGAACCTATGACTCTGGATCCACCGTCAGAGCCAGAGGCTGCAGTAGGCTGCTCTGTTAGCCAAGGCTGCAGTAGGCGTCCCCCCGTGCAGGAGCATGCGCTCACCCAACACAGACTCCCCCATCACCTCCCCCCCCGTGGCCCTCACCTTCATGTCCGTGCCCCCGTGCGACCGCTGGCGCAGCGCAGCGAAGGGGTAGGTCCCATTGGTGGGGTTCAGGTCTGACCTGGCGGCAATGGCGTTCTCGGCGTTCTGGGGCGGGTCGCAGCCCTGGCACCGGGACAGCGGGTCCTTCAGGAAGTCGTTGAACCTGAGAGGCAGCACGAAGACGCTCAACGGAGGCAGCCCCAAGGGGAGGGGAGCTGGGCCCCGCCAGGGGCAGGCCTGGATTAGCCACTGGGGCAGCTCTGCCCTGGAAGGGAGGGGGAAAGACCCTAGGCTGGGTTTGAACCGGGGGTGGAGGTTCTTACACCAGGCTCATCGCTGGAGCAGCTGCCCTCAGGGCCTGACCCAAAAAGCCAACGTTGTCAGGGCAGAGTCTCGTTACCTTCAGTGAGCGTTGGCACTATGGAGGTGGGATCTAGCCTCAGCCCTCGCTCGTGCTGAGGTTAGACCGCGCTGGATTAGGGGGCAGAGGGAAGTGGAGATTGTGGTCAGGGGTGATCAGCCCCGGGAGGGAAGCACTGAGAGCTTAGCCTGATAACCAGAGACAGTCCTCAGGAAACCCTCAGAATCCAAACATCTCCACGCTGAAGGATGCTCCTGATCTGGCTTTTTGAGCCCACTTCTGTGTGTGACTGCACCTGCCCCCTGGCCCGACACACAGGAGGGGCTGGCTCCTTCGAGACAATAGCCATAGTGCATCATTGTGCCGGGACACGATCACCGCTGTGACACCAGGCGTTGTCGAAACGCAGTGACAGTGCATCAGCTCCAAGGATGCCCCAGGACCCATTGTAAGCGTTCCACGTGGCCAGCAAGCATAGCTGCCTTGTCAACATCAGGATAAGCGGCAACCCTACAATAATAGAGCCCTTAACCCTCTCCCTCTGCCCCCACACAAACACACAGCTTGGCTTCCCGTCTGTGTCCGTCTCCCCCGCACACCTTTGCCCATGCCACGGTGCCAGAGCGCATGGAGCGCTTGTGTCTCGAGGGCTGCTCTTCCCACGAGCGATACGCCCTCCCAGCACGAGACGTTGCCAAGCTCCCTCTCCCCACAGAGAAGCCCTCACCTCATGAGCCGGATCATGGAGTCCATGTCTTGGACGAGCGTCTGATTGCGCCTGAAGATCTGGGCCCGGGGGTTTTTGTCGTAGGTGAACCAGTCGCCGTATTTCTTCACCAGCTCCAGCTGGCCGCTGGCGTTGAAGATCTCCTCAAAATACCTGGGGATGGGGGGAGAGGGGGGGGGTAGAGAATAACACACAGGTCGAGCAGGGACCCCTCCTCCCTTTGTACATGTGCCTCAAAGAATCCCACCCCAGGGAGGCCAGGCCAGGCGCCGAAGGGATGGGGGAAGGTAACGGATGGCTGGGTGATTAGAGCACTCGCCTAGGACTTGGAGGTTCAGCTCCCTGCTCTGTCCCAGACTTCCAATGTGACCGGAGGCAACTCACTTAGCCTCTCTGTGCCTCGGTTTCCCACCTGTAGAAGGGGGATAACAGCCCTGCCCTGCCTCAGGGGGGTCACGTAAAGCGCTTTGAGACCCACTCAGCGAGGTGTTATTAGAACAGCTTATCAGGGCAAGGCCCTTTCGAAAGGGGCATTTCCACCCGGTTGTCACCCAGCTGCCAAGCCCACCCCATGCCAACCGCCAGACAGCAATTAAAGGCGGAGTCCCTCTTAACAGCTGAGTGCTGCCCCCTTCTGGAACCAGGCAGCACAGCTCCCTGAGAGCACAGCACTCCCGGCCCCAGCTGGCGGGGGAGCAGAGGAGAACGCTCCACGTAAGCCCAACGGGGTTTGGATCAGGCCTTCAGTGCGGCTGGAAGAGCACCCCACGGAGGGCAGTGGAGAAGACGGCACCAGGGGTTGGGTGCCTATTCACCCAGCTGACCCTTCCCTCCCCCCACCTTCCTGGAGTAAATGCCCTAAGCCAGGGGGTTGGGCTGGAGAGAGAAGAGAACCTCCTTACGGCACATTGTAACTGGCCCAGTACCCCTTCTGGTACAGCTCCTCTGTTTTGTCAGCCACGACCACCAGCCCCCTGAGAGAGAGAACGAGACGGGGCATGAGAGACCAGAACACAAACGGGAAGCAGATTGCATGCTGGGAAAGCAGGAGTGCAGCCTCCATCTCGGATAACCAAGAACCGGGGCAATCAGGGGGCCAGAGTACTGCCCCAAGGCCCCTGGCTCAGCAGGGCTTCCGCGTTTGATCAGCGCCTAGAACGACTGAACCGCAACCCAGCAGGAGAGCCCAGCCTGGGGCAGATGAGCTGGGCAGCCTTGGGGGAGCCAGCCAGACCTCCATTATCAGAACCCCCCCGTCTCTATCCAGGCGACAGCCTCAGCATTAAAGACAAGGAATGTGACCTTGTCTCAGAGCAACAGGGGAGGTTGGAGCCAGTCAAGGTTGTGCTGTAAACACAGCTAGACCCAGAGCAGGGGCAACAGACTCCATTTGGGTGGGGGTGGAGCTGTTACAAACCAGGCATCATCCTATCGCTCTCCAGAGCCCATGAGGAGGGCTGGGACAAGGAGCGAGTTCACAGCTTGATAACATTACAGCCGGATAAAAACAACAAGGAGTCGGGTGGCACCTTAAAGACTAACAGATTTATTTGGGCATAAGCTTTCGTGGGTCAAAAACCCACTTCTTCAGATGCATGGAGTGAAAGTTACAGCTGCAGGCATTATATCCTGGCACATGAAGAGAAGGGAGTTACCGCGCAAGTGGAGAACCAGTGTTGACAAGTCCAATTCAGTCAGGGGGGATGTGGTCCACTCCCGATAATTGATGAGGAGGTGTCAATTCCAGCTTTTGTAGCGAGCCAGCCACTCCCAATCCCTATTCAAGCCCAAATTAATGGTGTTCAATTTGCAAATGAATTTTAGTTCTGCAGTTTCTCTTTGAAGTCTGTTTCTGAAGTTTTTTTGTTCAAGAATAGTGACTTTTAAATCTGTTATAAAATGTCCAGGGAGATTGAAGTGTTCTCCTACTGGCTTTTCCCTCTCCTGGAATTGACACCTCCTCATCAATTATCGGGAGTGGACCACATCCCCCCTGATCGAATTGTCTCTGTCAGCACTGGTTCTCCACTGGCGAGGTAACTCCCTTCTCCATGTGTCAGTGGAAGAATGTCTGCATCTGTACTTTTCACTCCATGCACCTGAAGAACTGGGGAGTTTTTCACCCACGAAAGCTTATGCCCAAATAAATCTGTTAGTCTTTAAGCTGCCACCGGACTCCTTGTTGTTTCTGTGGATACAGACTAACTGTGTGACGGTACATTACAGCCGGACGTTCCCTTTCGAAGGCACTTACGGGATCTGCTCCAGCACCGTGAGCACCCCCTGCTGGAGGCCAGCTTTGCCCGGCAGGAAAGTGTTATAATCCACAATCATCCACTGGTTGTTGTACCTGCGCAAGAGACGAGAGGGGAAGCGTTTGGCGTTCAGTGCCCTTGCGCCATGGTAGTAAAATGTCAAGTAATAGTCCTGGTGTACTTATGCTGTCACCACGTGGCTACTCAAGGGAACTACACTCTTTGGCGTGTGATTGACTTGCTGTTAGTAAATTTATACAGTCAACCCGTGGAACTCGTTGCCAGGGTGTGTTGTGAAGGCTCAAAGGATAACGGAGTTCAAAGAAGAATGAGAAGTTCATGGAGGATAGATCCATCAATGGCTGTTAGCCAAGACAGTCAAGGGTGCATCCCCTTGCTCTGGGTGTCCCTAAACCTCAGACAGCCAGAAGCTGGGACTGGATGATGGGATTACTCGAGAATTGCCATGTTCTGTTCATGCCCTCTGAAGAACCTGGGACTGGCCACGCTCAGGGACAGGATCCTGGGCTAGATGGACCATTGGTCTGACCCAGAATGGCCGTTCTTATGCTCCTGTTTGAAGGATCCCTGTGTGGCTACAGTGTCGGCAACTCGCCCGGGACTGCAGTGGACAAAGGGACGCCATAGTGAGGAACAAACTGAACACAGTCAAGGTTTCAAACAAAGAGATTCCCTCCTATTCTGGTATTTCCACTCATCCGCCCCCACTTCTCATCCCCTCGCCATGGCAGGGCAGGACATCGTTTGGGGCTGGTTTCAGAACAAACTGCAGAGAAATCAGAAGGAGTTGTTCCATAAGCAATGCCTGAAGCATCACAGGTAGCTCTGAGAGCCAAGCAAACTGCCCTGTGGCCAGAGCAATGGACTCACTTATTGTTACAAATCCATGGAGACCTAGGACCTCCCGACTGTCCCTGGACCAACTCACAGAGGCCGAGTTTCAAAGCAACAACGGAGATGGAACTCAGGCCCTCCTCCTTCAAAACCAGAAGCCCCTTTTATCTGCATAAGAGGAGAGACTCCCTTAGCAGTACAGGTCCTATGACACACAGCTGAACAGTTCCAGTGTTCTGTGCCTTTCCCCTACCCTTGATCTATCTTGGGTATTTAGCGTGTAAGTTCTTTTTGGCAAGGACTGTCTGCTACTGTGTACGTACAGCATGTGGCACAAGGGGCCCTGATCTTGGCTGGTTTCTCGACATTAGAGTAATAAACATGACGACGATGACGATTAATAATAATTCCACCAGCAGCCGGCAGTGGTGCACATACAGACCAGCCACAGATTAGTAGCCTCTAAAGTCTGCTGCTTGGGCTCAGTGCCACTGACATCATGCAATGTGCCCAAACTTAGCACATTAACACGTGGCACCACATGGCCAAGGCATGTCAGAAGGTCACGTGACGTCCCATGATATTGTGCCAGCACCACAGAGCGCCTTGTGCAATAACCTGGCATCAGAGACAGGTTAGATCTTCCTGCTCGACTGAACTCACCCATCCCATCGCTGCCGAAGGGAGGGGAGAGAGGGGGACACAACAGGAGGGTCTGGATGACTGCTAGTCGACTTACGTGCCACTGTTGAACTGCCGGAAGATGGCAGCCCACTCGGCCCCGCTCCTGGCTAGCCGGTTTGCCACTATATTTCTCAGCCACTCCAGGACACTCCCTTCCGGATGGATGTACTTCCACAAGGCAGCATTGCTGTTCCCGATGGTGGTTTCCAAAGTCACCTGCAGGGGACAGAACAGAGTCATAAGCGAATCCAGGCAAGGGTGCGCGTGACCCAACAGAGGCCAGACCTGGGCTCCTGGCGATGGGCGGGGGAGCGATCTGCCCCATTGCCCATGTGAAGAGGGCAGTAGTAGGGCCGTACATAGGCAAAGGGAGATTTGGGTTCTGCACGGAGATGATAGGATTCCTGGAGTAGACAGTGACTCAGGGCCCCGCTTTGACTCCCAAAGCAGCAATGGGGCAGGAGGCTCAATCCCTCGCCGGCAGAACTCAGGGACAGCTGGACCATGGCGGAGGGGAGGAGGATCCAGGCAGCAGCTGCTCACCAAGCCACTGCTCAAGATGTAGAAGTCGTCTCCTGAGAAGATGGTGCCGGGATAGGACGAGAAAGTCTGGACGTGCCCCGAGATCATGTCGTCACCTGGGGGAGCAGACGGCAGGGAGCCATCAGGGGTGCAGAGGCCACGCCCCATCACCTCCAGAGACGGGCCCTGCCAGCTTCCCACAACAAACTCCACCCCAGAATGGCGGCAAGATCCAGGGGGAGCGGGAGCGGGAGCCTTCTCTCTCTTCGCATAAGGAGCAGGGAAACTTACACAGCATCTTTGTGGGCTCTGGAAGTGCCAGTCTGGTGGCTACCCCTCTCGCCCTTTCCACGGGACAGCCAGTAATCCCGCTTCCTGGTACCCAGATACATGCTTACTGCTGCTGTCTTATCACCCCCTCGTCCTGCCTCCCTCCTCCAGCCCAGCGCTAAGGAGCACCGATCCTGGCACCGGCCCACACGGCTACCTCCCAGGCCCCTGCCCGCGTTACGCACTGTGGGCCGAGGTCCGGAAGGGCAGCGTGTACTTCTTGATGATGCGCAGCATGGACTGGTAAGTGTTCCAGGTGTCATGGGAGACGAAGAGCTCCTGGTTCCCCGGCAGCAGCTTGAGGAGCGCAGAGCAAGACCCCGAGCCCAGCGTGTGCTCACTTTCCGTTTTGTTCAAGGCCGATTCCAGATCCTCCAGGTCCCCACCCAACTGGAACAAGCTGGAGGCGGGGTGGGGGGGAGAACAGACACACCTGGGCTCATAACTATCCCCATAACAATCCCCGGCAGCATAGACAGAGGCCCCTGGATTTGCCAAAGCAGAGCAGACCCTCGGGCCACCTACCCTCACCTTGGCTGGAATCCTGCTATTGGTCACCCCAGCTATGCCCACTCCCCGGGTTGGAGGAAGCAGGAAACTCCACCCTCCTGGTCCTGGCCATTTGCATGCGATGGCCGTAATGATCCCTTCTTTGTCCCCACAGGTTCTCCCTGCAGTCAGGGCTCCCTTATCTGACCATGGATAAGCCGCAAGCCCTAGTGATGGTCATAAAACTGCAGCCTGAGGCAAATGCAGACACAGGGCATGGGGGGCAGAACTCCCGACCTTTGGCTTCAGTGACTCAGGCCTCGCCTCAGCCCCAGGGGCTAATGAAGCAATAGAACACTGTTCGAGCCCAAGGCTGGGAGCATATATGTACTTGGGAGCGGTCTGCCTGGGTATAAATGCATTGTGGGTAGGAAGGGCTAAGAGGGTCCGGGCAGAGGTACTCTAAAGGAGCTGCCGGACTGCATTATATTTTAATTAAAATGGGAAGTCCTCTCCATGTTGGGGTGTCGGCCCAAAGAAGTCATCAAGGCATCATGCAAACACTAACAAGCAGTTCTCAGCACCCTCGGAGGAAGCAACTCCTCTCCCTGGTTTACAGATGGGGAAACTGAGGCACAGAGACAGGCTGACCAGGAGGGGGCCTGCATTCAGAACCCAGCAAGCAATACGCGAGGCAGAAGCAAATCTGGCCTCACTCTTCTTCAGCGACCTTGGCTCTGCAGGGCCGACGAGAGCCAGGGCACGCTGGCTGGTCGGCAAGCTAAGTAGATGCGGGGGGGAGGGGGTTCTGCAGAGACAGGGGGTACAGCAACAAGTCCCCATGTCCAACCAGGACCCTGTATTTTAAAGAGCATGTGGTGGGGGTGCCATCTAGGGCTCAGAGCAGAAGCACGGAGTCAGAGCTCCTGGTTCTACTCCCAGTGCTGTTGCTGACTCACTAGATGACCAAATTACAGCGCCTCTCCGTGCCTCAGTTTCCCTCTGTAAAATGAAGATAATAACGGGTCCCTAAAGCCTACAGCTTCCCTTTGCTGCATGCCTATGGGACGCAGCCCCAGCTCTTCCCTACGGCCACCAGCGAACTGCAGCTGCTGAGCAGGTACCAGGCCAACACCCGTCTGCTTCCCCCAGCCCCACTGCGCTGGAGCTGCCCATCTCTCCAGCTCCCCCTTTGCTCCTGACAACAGCCAGGACCGAAAGGGTTAAGTCCAATCACCCAGCTCCCGCCTCACGCCCAAAGGGACTTACAGGAAGCCAAACGGGGTGACCGAGAATCGTCCAGTCGGGAAAGCCACTCGCCCATTATAACCGTCCTCCAGGCCCTTGAGCTGCAGCAGAGCCAGGCGCACCTGTAGGGGGAGGGACAGGCACACGGTGAGACCCCCACGCACAGGGCCCGGCGAGCAGGCCAGGGTCTGAAATCTGTGGATGGGAGGGGCTGGTAACAAGAATCGGAAAAGGGGAATCTAACGGGAGGGGCAGTTCTACTCTGAAAAACGGACATCCTGCTCCTCCGTGTTTAATTGCATCTCAGTGCCTCCAGGTGACGCTGCTCAGCCTGCAAGATGGATCTCCCCCGAACCTCTAGCCCAGCACCTCCGGAGACCCCCAGAGCCAGGCTGGGAGCGCTCCGCCACCAGCATGAAGGGTTCTGCCGGCCAAGTGAGGCCACTGGCCCGAGTGAGAACTCAGCAATGGATCAGGCTCTCTGTGGCTCGCGCCCGAAATCCATCCTCCTGCACATACAGAACGACCCAGACAACACTGCCCGTGCAATGTCCTGTAGGAGGGGAAGTGAGGAGGAACTTCTCCAACTGACGCTGCAAAGAGGAAAGAGTTACGAAGGACGGATCTACTCACCCCAGCTGGAATTTGGCCAGGACACCCGGGTTAACTTCAGTCCTGCACTTGCTTAAAGAGCCAGGGGCCTCTAATGGCCATAAGTGGCCAGGGGCCCAGTTTTACAGCTCACGGCACCAAGTGACTTCCAGTTCCTGGTTACCCTTTGTGTTTAAAGTCGAGCAATACCCATTTTTTCACTGGCAGGTGCCTGGTCTGGGGCCCGTGTAGGAGAGCGGTGGGAATTGGCGTCTCAGACTCCAGCCCTGCGCCCAAAGAACCTGTCCTTTTCCCACAGCGACCGGCACACCCTATAAATGCAAGGCACTGCCCACCCCCTAGCAGCACCCACCCACCTGGTACCAGTACTCCAGATCCTCTCCTTTCTCCATCTGCTCCTCCATCCAGGCCAGGTTGGTCTCTATGTAGCTCTTCAGCTTCTCGCAGTAGTCAGTCTGGTATTTAAAGGGGCCACAGTAGCCCACCATGGTGTTCATCCAGTGCATGTAGATGAGCTGGAGGAAGAAGGGGGCACAGTGTAACAATGGGACAGGTCAATCTGAAGGCCCAGCCTGCTCACCCCTTTCCATCCACTTAACGTCCTGGAGTGAGGGGCTGGTTCTCCATCACCTCTGGGTGAAGCCAGGCCCTCCTCACGAAGGCATCTCCCGTCGGCTGGCTGGAGAGCTAGGGACAAGCCGAACAGGGCAGGAGGCGGCTGAGGAGCGCAGAGAGGCAATCCAGCCACCCTGCGTTTCTACAGGATTGAGTCTCGGCCAAGCTTAGCTCACATGTGAAACGAGCTTGAGACTCTCAGCCTCGCCTGGGCACAAGTGAGCCGTTAACCTGGCATCTCTGATAGGAGAGGCCCAGGAATGGACTAAGCTGGGCCTGAGTCTAGACTGAGGTGCAGAGGCATTACAGGGCGGGGGGAACCTAGGACTGGGACACCAGGGGGCTCTGCAGACCAGTGGGTCTGACTGTCCCCTGCCATGCACCATCATTTACCTGCTCGGACACAGCGGCTTCAGCCAGTCCCGCAGCATAGGCCTGCAGGCTGTCATTGTACTTCTCGCTGGTGGCCAACGCCAGGAAGGACCACCTGCAGCGAGCAAAGAGGACACCGAATGAACAAGGGAAAAATCATGCACAATGGAAAGTCTCCATGCGGCCCATGGCAATGCACTCCCTCCCCTTGGGCTCCCTCCCTGTGTGTGTATCTTACTTTATCTGAAGTGTCCTTCAGATAAAGGCTCCAGTTCGAGACAAAGCAAACCACTCCCTGGGCCTTTCTGTGCTTTGCTTCTTGTTTGCCTTGTCTGGAGCTGCTCTCAAGAATCCCCCAGCGCTCTGCCACCACACAGCTGGGGCTAAAGACACCCTGGAGCCAGGGGAGGTGCTTACCGGGGTCTTCCTCCATAAGGGGGACATCAAGGGCAAAAGAAAGAGGATGGGGGAACCAGACAAGCTTCTGCTCTCCCTTAAAGGATCTGCACAATCATTGTCCCTTACGTGGGTATTGGCATTTCCATGGCATCCAGCACTGCAGGGGCTTCTACACACACTGCTTTGCACTTGCACACGCGTTCGCTAATTCAAACCCCCCCCCCCCAGAAAACCCCCAACCCAGCTCATTCGATCACTTTGACAGGAGAAACCGGCCGTTCCCAGCCTCCTGCCTCTGACCCCGGCCTACAGAACGGGGCCAGGCACTCATGCCCCAGAGTCAGCCCTGCTGAGATCAGTGAGCAAAACTCGAGGCCAGCGCAGGAGGGCACCAGCAACTCCGATTGGCTGAGGCAGACAGACATTCACACCGAGATAATGCACTGCTCCACGGCAGCTGGCTGACCGCCCACGGAGAAGGAGAGTTAGTTAGTTAGTTATAAGAGAAACAGCGCTGGTGCCAGCCGGTTGCCCTGGAGACGGAGGGCCCCTAGGACGGGTACAGCAGGGGCGCTGGCACTGTGAGCTTCCCCCTACTGGTGCCAGAGTCAACCCTAACTGGGACCCCACTTGTTAATGCAGCGGGATCCCATTGGGGTGACTTGATAGCACCAGTAATGCCTGGATGAGTATTGTACTGGGTATTTCAGAGTGCTAGGCGCACCTTAACCCCTCCAGTATTAGGTACACGGAAGCGGCTTGACCAAGGTCACACAGCAAAACAGATCTGAATGCCACACCTCCGCCAGAACCAGCAGCCAAACTTCCTTCTTCCAGCTGACCTAGGTACATCACCATGACATCTAACACAGCAGAGTGGCTGCTGCTGGGAGACAGCTGCCACTGTGCACTGCAGACTGTTCCAGAGGGAGCAAAAAATGCAGCTGTGCCAACTCCAACGACACTGGGTGCTTTTCGTGAAGCCCAAGCTCCTGGAGTCATGTGATCACAAGACTCTCAGCTTTATTATTATTATTTTTTTAAAAGGTAAGTTTCCAGGCCTCACAGTTGCAGAGAAAAGCTTGAAAATGTGACAGCCTCAAGGCTACGACACCAGAAACCAAATAAAAAGAACCCTAAAGTTATTCTTTTTTAATCTCATGATTTTTTACGCCACTCTTGTGATTTTTGGAGGGTTTGACATGACTTTTGAATACCTGGGATTAGCAACACGGACTGTTCGTTCTCTCATCTAAAGAGACTATGTTTATTGTTTTGCTTAAATCTAAAATAAGCCACCTCTACTGAGGTACAGAGGGATTGCTCTTTACATGCGCATGGTGAGGCATAACAACTATTTCTGCTACACAGGGTTAAGGAAAATGCCACATACGACAGCCCTGGGGTGGGCTAGTGAAATGCAGTTACTTATTGCTCTCGGGGCCAGCTTTGGACCTGGGAGAGGGGACTGCCCAACATGTCTAGCCTGACCCAGACAATGAGGTGTAGCCTCTCGCCTCAGTAACCTTGCTGATTGCACTGAAGGGCAGAAGGAAGGGGCATTTATCGTCCGCAGCCTGCTGCTTTGCTAGACCCACACTGTGACTCTGCTGGGCTAGCTGATGTCCCATAATGCATTTCAGACAAACACCCGTGGCTAATTAGGGATGCTCACCCAAAACCTGGAGCATCCAGACTCCATCAGTAGAGGACAAGTCAGGTCAGGGCTGTCCTAAGACGAGTCATAGAATCATAGACTTTAAGGTCAGAAGGGACCATTATGATCGTCTAGTCTGACCTCCTGCACAACGCAGGCCACTGAATCTCACCCACCCACTCCCGTAACAAACCCCTAACCTATGTCTGAGCTACTGAAGTCCTCAAATCATGGTTTAAAGACTTCAAGGTGCAGAGAATCCTCCAGCAAGTGACCCGTGCCCCACGCTGCAGAGGAATGCGAAACCCCCCCAGGGCCTCTGCCAATCTGCCCTGGAGGAAAATTCCTTCCCGACCCCAAATATGGCAATCAGTTAAACCCTGAGCATGTGGGCAAGACTCTCCAGTCAGACACCCCGGAAAGAATTCTCTGTAGTAACTCAGATCCCACCCCATCTAACATCCCATCACAGGCCCTTGGGCATATTTACCGCTAATAGACAAAGATCAATTAATTGCCAAAATTAGACTATCCCATCATACCACCCCCTCCATAAACTTATCAAGCTTAGTCTTGATGCCCTATATGTCTTTTGCCCCCACTGCTCCCCTTGGAAGGCTGTTCCAGAACTTCACTCCTCTGATGGTTAGAAGTCACTTAATTTCCTGGCCTGCTAGCAATACCAGATCATTTCACCTGCCAGACGATGGGGCTCTTTCCCTGAATAAGGGGCACTACACAGCAACAGGGGTCTGACAGTAGCATAAGCAGAACCAGAGTTTTGAGAGCAAGGATTGTACCAAGAAGGTGGCTGGTTCTTTCCTGTAATCAGTTATTTCAAATGAGGAGAAAAGCTGAAGCAGCTTCAGTTTCAAAATAATCATCATGACAGCAGTGATATATCTTTACCCCATCCCCTTTCAGACTGTTATTCTGGACCCGTGGCTCTCAACCTTTCCAGACGACTGTCCCCCTTTCAGGAGTCTGATTTGTCTTGCGTACCCCTGAGTTCCACCTCATTAAAAAACTACTTGCTTACAAAATCTGACATAAAAATACAGAAGTGTCCCAGCACACGATTACTGAGAAATTGCTGACTGTCTCATATTTACCATATTATAAAATAAATCAATTGGGACTATAAATATTGTACTTACATTTCAGTGTATAGTATATACAGCAGTTGTCTGTATGAAATTTTAGGTCGCACTGACTTTGCCAGCGCTTTTTATGTAGCCTGTTGTAAAACTAGGCAAACCTCTAGATGAGTTGATGTACCCCTGGCAGACCTCTGCGTACCCCCGGAGTACACGTACCCCTGGTTGAGAACCACTGTTCTAGACCATAAGCTCTTCAGAGCAGGGGCTGTCGTTTAGCATGTCTTTGTACAGCGCCTGACACAGCTCCAGGCTCTAAATGGTTGATGCTCCGATACCGTGGTGATGGGCAGCAGCATAAAGCTTTAAGACAGGCTCAATCCTAACTGGAGCCTCTTGGTGCAGGGCAATGGGAATAATAATGTCTAAAACACAAGGAGGAAAAGCCACTTGACAGCGTCCCTTTCACGAGCAACGCAGAGAGATATGCACATGCATGTGCCTGCAAGGCCTTCCCCACACCGCAGCTGGCAGCGTGCTTCCCACTGCAGCTAGACAGCCCGTTGGTTGGGCTGCAGGCAGAGCACTGCAGGTAGCCGTGTGGCACAGGCGGCAGCTTGGCCTAGCGGAGTGAGTAAGGGATCCAGGCACTGTACTTGGGTGGTAGCCAAAGCCACCGCCCGCGCCACTCTGCTATTGCCAGCGCCCTCGCTCCAGCGCCGCGAGCCTGCATCTATCTCCCTGCACTGGAAAGCACCATCCCCGCGGCCAGGTGGACGTAGCCAGCGCGATCTCAAGGGTGGAACTGCACCGGATGCGACACCCGCCGCATTCCTCCCCCTTTAACGGCAAGAGGGGATTTCTCCTCACGCCAGCGATTTGCAACGGGCGTTGCCACAAGTGCAATGCAAGAACTGCAGTGGAAAACGAAATCAAACGGGCGTGGGGCCATTGGGCTGGAACAAAAGGCCCTGGCCGCTGGACTGCGGGAAGGTGGCGCAAACAGGCCCGATGCTGCAGAAGTGGCGGAAAACAAGAGAACTGGGATGAGCCCCTGGCTAGGGGCACTGCAGCCTCACTGAAAAGCAGAAGCGAAAGGGGGATGAGAAAAGACACCGTTAGATCTTGTTGACAGCTGTTTTTGCCAGCACAGGGCCTGGGGGGGGGGGGATGGAAAAGGGCCAGAGAAACCAGCTAGAACAGCCCCGGAGCAGAAACTCCCCCAGGCAGGGCAGCTCCAGGACCCGACCCTCGCCCCCCACCGCCCCCCAGCCCAGAGAGCTGCGAGGGGTCCCTTCAAGGGACCGACCCCCAGCGGCGATGGAGACCCCAGGCCCCCCAGCCCCGGCTCGCTCGCTCCCAGCTGCCGAGTCTGAGCTCGCCCGGCGTCCCCGGGATGAGCCGAACCGGGCCCCGCGGGATCGGGACCCGGGGTTTGCAACCCCCCCCCGGGCCCGCCTACCCCGTGTCTTGGATCCGGTCGGTGAGATTGGCCCAGGCGACGGCGGCGGGGTCCCAGCGCGGGACGATCTGCAGCTGGCCCGAGGCGGGGTCCAGCAGCACCGAGCTGCGGCGCGGCTCGGGCTCGGGCCCGGGCAGGGGCCGGGGCAGGGCGGGCGGCAGGAGGCTCAGGAGCAGCAGCAGGGCCATGGGGGCGGCGGCCGGGCAGCTCCAGCCGCTCATTGCCCAGCTCCGGCTGCAGGCACCGGCCTGGTCCGCCCCGTGACGGAGCGGCTGTAGGCGGGGCGGGGCGGGGCGGGGGCGGCCCCTTCGTAGCTACGCCTGGGGCGAGCGGCGGAGGAGCTGGCGGAGGCCCCGGGGGAGGGCACCAGGCGGGGCTGTGTCAGGCTGCACCTCCCGCTGCACCCCCACAGGCAGCATCTTCCAGTGCCTGGGCCCCCGTGCGGGTGTCATCAAACACCGGCCCCCCATCCTCCATAGCCACCCCCTCCTGATAGACACCTGGCCCCAGCCTCCTCTTCGGGCCTTCAAACATCCCCGGAAGCGCCTCATCAGACGCAAGCTCCACCCAGACCAGGACACCCCAAATCAAAGCGGCACCAGGCCCTGCCAGAACAACAGATGCAAAACCCGCAGCCATCTCGCCACTGCTCCGATGATCAACGTCCCCATGAACACCTTTGGAGAGATCCCAGCGTGTGCTGCACCTGCTCCAGGGCACTAACTGCCCCAAGAACAACGGTGCTGGTGAAACCAGACAATCAGGATGCTCTCCCATGGACTCACACAGGGAAATGATAAAAGACAGACACACAGAATCATAGGACTGGAAGGGACCTCAAGAGGTCTCTAGTCCAGGCCCCTGCATTCAAGGCAGGACTAAGTATTATCTAGACCATTCCTGGCAGGTGTTTGTCCAACCTGCTCTTAAAAATCCCCAATGATGGAGATTCCACAACCTCCCTAGGCAATTTATTCCAGCGCTTAGCCACCCTGACAGTGAGGAAGATTTTCCTAATGTCCAACCTAAACCTCCCTTGCTGCAATTTAAGCCCATTGCTGCTTGTTCTATCCTTCGAGGTTAAGAACAATTCTTCTCCCTCCTCCTTGTAAAAACCTTTTATGTACTTGAAAACTGTTCTCATGTCCCCTCCCAGTCTTCTCTTCTCCCGCCTCTTCTCCTATCACCTGTGGGGGAACACTTTTCACACAACGATTGCTCTACATCTGACCTGTCCATCCGCATCCTCAAAGGAAACCTGCACAACACCTTCAAAAGACGAGCCTGGGAGCTTAAATTCATAACTTCGGGGAGGAGCATGGGCGGGTGAGGCACAGACTTTCCCCGCCTAGTGGACGTCCTGCCCCCTATGGGCTCAAAGAGCAAAGGGGAAATAAAAAGAACAGCAAATCTAGTATTTTTACACAATCTCATGATTTTAAAGCCAATCTCGTGATTGTTGGTGAGCCCCACACATGATTTTTGAACATTTGGGGTTGGCAATAGAGCAGGCCGAACAGGGAGAAGCCAGGGGCAGAGTCGAGTTGCCAGGGACAGAGGGGCAAGGCCATCCCACAGATGGGCGGTTCCTTGTCATCAGGGTTGGTTCTTGGCTTCTTTGCAGATTCTGTGATGTTTAAAGACAGTCCAATCTCCCAGCCCCGGAGCAAGACAACTCTGCAATCAGGGGAACATCTCAATGGCTAAGAGGCGCATGATGTAAGGATGAATGTGAGTGGGTCCGAAAGGTCCAGACTGGGCAGGGATGCAGTACAACCACACAGGTCAGCCACAAGAAAGCCCACAGGTAATGAGAGATTCACCCACCAAGGAATGGGCTGTTTTATTACCTAACTCCAGTGCTACAAGGCATGGCCTACAAGCTGCTTTGTGCTGAGGGGGTAATACCACGGAGGGTCCAGGTGATATGTACCGAGTACTCCAAGCAGCCCTGGCAGAGCAGTTGGGGCAGGGAGGGTGGCACAATGCATGAAATCCTGGCTCTATTTGAAAAACCAGAGGGAGTTTTGCCCTTGACTTCAATGGGGCTGTGTTTTACCCCATGCTCGATCTCGTGCAATTGCGTGGTTTGAAGAGTGCCCGAGATTTGCTTGAACCAGCCCTGCCAGCTGTAACGAAAAACATGCAGAGACTGTATCCACTCGTGCTTCAGGACAGCTGATGACTTGTGACCTTTGCTCTCTGACTCAGATGTACCTGAGATGTGGTTTCCAGGGCCCTCTGCTGGATGGACTCCGTACAAACACCACCCACTCCAGCATGTGTTAGCTCTGGGATCTGCACTGGTTCCACTATGTTTCCAAGTGGAATGGTTTGAAAGCCCTTGGTCGGTCGGGACCTGGTTGTCTGAGAGCTGCGTCTCTCCCCATGCAGCTGCCCTCGGTATGGGCACTTGAGAAAGAAAAACAAATAATGTCAGGCTTTTGTTAGAGAAGCCAAAGAGGGCACGTGGTGCTCAGCCCCTCTCCCTGGCCTCAGGCGGTCCCTTGGAAGTACACTGGCTCTTTAAGACCTTGCTCTGCTAGTTCAGTGGCTCTCAGCCTTTGTAGACGACTGTCCCCCTTTCAGGAGTCTGATTTGCCTTGCCTACCCCCACGCTTCACCTCACTTCAAAACGACTTGCTTACAAAGTGTCACAGCCACCACCATTACTATACAAACCCGGGGTGCGAGTTCCAAGCTGCTTTGACCCACAGAATCCACGTTCATAGCTAAAAATAGACCCTTCTTTCTCAAATATTTCTACATACCGGGTAAGTTTTCCTTTATATCCTTCCTCAGTTTGCTAAACTCGCAGCTGCTGCCTGTATTTTAACATACCTTAATACAGTTACTCTCTCTTGGCTCAGGTCTCCCTACCTTCCTAGGTTGCTCTTCATCCCCCTTCCCCCACCTCTCCTCACTCCTGCTCTCTCTCTTTGTTTTAAAAGTTTAAAGTTATTGTTTTTCAAAAACCTCCAAAATATAAAGCAATTTAAAACAAAACAACACAACAAACCAAGGTAAAAACGTATCAGAGGGGTAGCCGTGTTAGTCTGGATCTGTAAAAGCAGCAAAGAATCCTGTGGCACCTTATAGACTAACAGACATTTTGCAGCATGAGCTTTCGTGGGTGAATACCCACTTCTTCGGATGCAAGTAGTGGAAATTTCCAGGGGCAGGTATATATATATGCAAGCAAGAAGCAAGCTAGAGATAACGAGGTTAGTTCAATCAGGGAGGATGAGGCCCTGTTCTAGCAGTAGAGGTGTGAAAACCAAGGGAGGAGAAACTGGTTCTGTAGTTGGCAAGCCATTCACAGTCTTTGTTTAATCCTGAGCTGATGGTGTCAAATTTGCAGATGAACTGAAGCTCAGCAGTTTCTCTTTGAAGTCTGGTCCTGAAGTTTTTTTGCT
>QXTE01000130.1:620685-682123 GCA_003942145.1 Platysternon megacephalum | reverse complement strand
TACAGCAAAAAAACTTCAGGACCAGACTTCAAAGAGAAACTGCTGAGCTTCAGTTCATCTGCAAATTTGACACCATCAGCTCAGGATTAAACAAAGACTGTGAATGGCTTGCCAACTACAGAACCAGTTTCTCCTCCCTTGGTTTTCACACCTCTACTGCTAGAACAGGGCCTCATCCTCCCTGATTGAACTAACCTCGTTATCTCTAGCTTGCTTCTTGCTTGCATATATATACCTGCCCCTGGAGATTTCCACTACTTGCATCCGAAGAAGTGGGTATTCACCCACGAAAGCTCATGCTGCAAAACGTCTGTTAGTCTATAAGGTGCCACAGGATTCTTTGCTGCTTTTTCAAGGTAAAAACTTTACTTGAAATAAATCCCATAAATTAATGATTTTAGCCCTTCAGAAATGCAACAGCTGGAATTACTCCTAACTTTCTTAAAGATATGGTTGCCAAGCAACAAAAATGCAGACTCTGCTTCTAATCCTAACCACTAACTAATATTTGAAACATGGGCTTTCCTTATTACCACATAGCAAAGTTTTAAAATAAAGTTAATATAAAGTAATAAAAAATGCCTTAAGTTACTAAATGAATACAAGCAGAGCTGGGACAGCACACAGAAATACTATACAATAGCAATTATAAAATTGAAATATAAGTATTGTGCTTACATTTCAGTGTATAGTATATAGAGCCATATAAACAAGCCATTGTCTGTATGATATTTTAGTTTGTACTGACTTTGCCAGTGCTTTTTCTGTAGCCTGTTGTAAAACTAGGCAAATATCGGGATGAGTTGATGTACCCCCTGGAAGACCTCTGTGTACCCCTGGTTGAGAATCTCTGGTTTAGTTCAACTCGTTATCCTCAGACTCCTAGGTCATATCCCGCCCCCTCAGGCCTGCTAGCCTATTTTTAATGAGCCTTATTAGTAAGTATTTATTTCTATTCTAGAAGCTCCCAAAGGCCCCATTTAAAATAGAGATCCCACGGTGCTAGGCAAGCATACAGCGAGGGACAGTCCCTGCCCCGGAGCGCTTACAATCTAAAGAGACAAGTCAGAGAGAGGGTGGGAGGGGAAACAGACAGGCCCAGAGAGGGGCAAATTGCCTGTGTCAGTGGCAAGAGAACCAGGTGTCCTGAGTCCCAGTCCAGCTGCCCATGAGCAGGAAATATTGCACAAAAGAGTGAGTTGGAACCTGTGCTTCTTCCCCGGGGTCAGGGCCGCCTCTACCATTTTTGCCACCGCAAGCAAAAAAAAAAAAAAAGCCGCCCGGACTACCGCCCGAACTGTGCTGCCCCAAGAATGGACGGAATGCCGCCCCTTAACATGTGCCAGCCCAGGCACGTGCTTCCTCCGCCGGTGCCCGGAGCCGGCCCTGCCCAGGGTGAGAACTGCACAGCATGGAGAAAGCTTTCCTGACATTGCATTGTGATGCCCTTGGCATGGAGCAAAGAGTGTTGCTTTGAAATCACATCAGTGGTTGGAGATCCTGCTGTGAGCTCTCTCTGATGGGCACCAGGGCACATTTTTGCAGTTCTGAGCTCTCAAGGAGGTTTGATCTGTACGGCAAAGGCATTTGTAACTTTCCTGAACACAACAAACCCAGTGCCCCAGGGTGGCTGGGTTCATTCTTTGCTCAGTTAAAAGCATATTTCCCCCCCCCTTTAAGGCATGTGATTTTAGTGGGCAATTTAACAAGGTGGGAAATTGACCCTTTAAGCTCTTAAGGCTCTTATGTCGCCAACAGCCAGGCTTCTGTTTTCCCATTATCAGCTCCCTTGGCTGGCCTGAGAGGTCTCTTATCTGATCAGTGTTGTCCCATGAGCACTGGGAGGGGGAGGAAGCAGGAAGCACAAAATCAAAGCCAAGCACAATGACTTGGCCTCACGCTGGCAATGCAGGAGAATCAATTGTGGTGGACGATCTTCTTCCCAGCCTGGGGAGGTGGGAGCAGGACAGGCTGGAGATGCAAGATGGTCTAGGTTTGGTTGCCAAGGAAGGAGGGGCAGGGCCAGAGATGACTGCAGCGCCTCCTGCTGGAAGATCCGTGAACTGGTGCCTTTGGCTGAAGACCTTCTGCCTTGTAATGCGGAAGAAAAAGAAGGTGCCATTTGGGGTGAACCAGCTCATAAAGAACATGCCACCCCCTCCCCCTGCACAGGAGGTAGATGGCTGGGTCCAATACTTCCTATGGACCATTCTAAAGCAAAGGTCTCTACGGGCATTGTCCCATGCCCTCCTGTTTGTTCAGTATGGCCTAAGCAGCCCGATGTATAATATCCTGATAGCTGAACCCCCGGAGAACATGCTATCACGGGGATGAGTGTAGTCCATGAAGCAGAGTAGAACAGCAAGCAGGGCTTGGGTTGTGACCTTTCATGCAAAACCATCCCAGAATTTATCCTGGCCTAGTGCATGACAGGAGAAGGCGTTAGGGGCTGCTGTGTGGATACCGATGCAATGCAGACCTTGCCAGGCACCTCACCATCAGGTCTCAGTGCCTGATGTAAGGAGCTCCCAGACACCCGTGACTCTCCATGCGAGCTGTCTTTTTGTCCTGTGTCTGCACCGCACCTAGCACAATGTAACTGGGGCCTATAGGCCTGACATCAATAATAGTCATTAACAATTAGCTAATCGCGCCTCTGCCCCAGCTCCACCCATTTGCTCTATGGAGGGGCTGAAGACACAATCCGTGATGGCCCCTTGTCATCACCAGGCCCTTAAGCTTTGTTCCAATCCCTTGGGGTTGCTGCTACTCCCCAGAGGTAGGAATGGAACCCAGGTGTCCTGACTTCCTGTCCCCTGCTCTAACTGTTAGAAAATGCTTCCTCCTGGTGTGGGCTTCTCTGTCAGTCTTGATTCATAAGAACTTCAGAGCCAACGTTGGGATCATCCCAAATTGTCCTGGAAGGATCTGGATAAGCTCTACCTACCGTCCTCAGGGAAGAATCGCACATGATGGGTTGAGTGGGGCACTAGTGCGGGTTTAACCAATTGGTGGAGGCCCCCATCCGGTGGCTGCATCCGGTGCGTGTGTATCCTGCATGTGACTGTCACGGAGGCTCAGTTCAGCACCCCTGAGGTTTGCAGGCACAGCGTTACGGGGGCAGTTGGAAGTGCATTGGGGAACGTGGCAGGGATGTGCTGCTGACCTGGTTTCAGCTGGAAGCGGGCCTTTGGATTGCTAGCCGCGTGATTGTGTGAACCACGGCCCCTTTGACTATCAGCCAGGGAGCGTCCCATTTATCGCCACTCCAGTGTAGCTACACAGAGACAAACCCTCATGTAGACAGACAAAGTCTCTGTAAGCTGCGATGTGCCCTGGTGGATTCAGAGCCACCCCGCTCACCCCCCGCGCTTCGAGCCAAGCTATCCAGCTCTTGCTAAAGTTTAATAGATGGTGACATTGTCTATCTGTCAGAAGCCAGGACAGCCCATCCAGAGCCAGATTTTAAAACATAGGCGTTACGGAGTGGCCATTTGCCAGGCACCCCCTTGTGGCCAGAGGTGTTTCCGCAGGGCCCTCCCTCTGCCCGTCTCTTCGGGGATCCCTGGGAGCGCTGTATAGGCTCTCTCAGGTCAGGAGTCCAAAGTAATTCAAAATAATCCTCAGTGTCCCAAACGCAAAGTCCACCAGAGCAGCGCCATAGTTCACACCCGTCACCAACGCTCCTGTCTTCCATGGACCCCTTCTCCTGCTCAGCAGCAGCCCAGCCTCCTGGCTCAGCCGTCCCTGTGCACTCTTTTCAGAGGGAAGGTGGCATAGATGGTACGAGCCTTCTGGACGGTGGGGGAGCCCTGCTCCCACCCTGCACTACAGGGCTCCTCATCCCGGGCCTTTAACGTGACAATGTAGCATCCCACTGCTAACTCCCTGGGACCACCTCCTCTCTTCCAGTTTTGGCCGATTTCTAAGCCTGTGCTCACACCATCCTCCTGGATGCAGGGTCTTCTTGTCCCCCTCAGGCTTAACCGACGCCCTGTCACAGAAGGCCTGGAACCGCAGATGCAGAACGTGTCTGCCGTGCCGGGCCTGATTTGCAAGTGCAGCTATCGAGCCTGAACCCAGGATGTGGTTGCCTGCGCTAGCAGGGGGCTGGATTTGATGACCCAGGGAGGCCCCTCCCAGCCCTGTGTTCCTAAGCAGCTTGCAAATTGGAGGCACAAATGATCAGAATCCTGTGAAATGATCCGATTTGCACGTCCAGTCACAGGAATTGTGCTTGCAAATTAGGCATGTAGCAACTGGTGCCCACAGATTGCTTGCACTGTTGTACACCTGAGTCATTGGGAATCCTAGGCCCAGGTGACTGCTCAGGTTAGGGGTCATAGTAGAGTTCGGGGTCTTATCATTTAGCATTTTACTGCCCTTGGCGGGCAAAGGAACGGGCCAAAGGAACGGGCTGCCCAACCCAGACCTGGATGCAGGAAGAAGTGAGGAGCTGCAGCACCAGGAGACTATGCTGCATTTTATCTGGAGTAATTCCGGGCTTTTTCAATGTCCCCCAGACCTGTGAAAACTAGGGCATTGTGTGAAGGGTGGAGGGGGATAGGGGGAGGTATGAATTAGTGATGAGGCGACAGCAGCACCTAATCACAACCCCTTCTCCCCTCTCTAGTTCAGACAGGCTGTCCCGCCATTGACAGCCCCACCCTCTGGAGTTCAGGGAGCAGCAGAGCCAGAAGCAGAAAGCCCTTAAACCAGAGCAGAGCAAGCCAAGTGAAAATTCGACAAGCCGAAGGACTGCGGAGATCAGGAAACTGGCCCAAGGGAGAAAGGCGTGTACAGCTCCAAGGGGGAATACGGAGGTCAGCAGCATGGGAGCCGGGGCTGACTCACAGAAGGGGTCTACAGCTTTCAGTGTCAGTAACTTTATTGGCATGACAAGGGTGCGGATTACGGAAGTGCTTGGCTGCCAGCTGGCATTACCCCACCCATCCCCCCTGCCTGCCCTTTACACAGAGACACCCTCATGTGGGATGCATTTTTAGGCAGTCTTTCCCGTGCCTCTTGAGTGCATTTCAATGAGACACACCAAGTCTTCCTTCCTATTTCATATGGGGTCTTGGGAACGGTGGTTTAGTTTCCCAGCCGGGAAATGTGGGGGGAAGGGTGCTGCCGAAGCCCCCATTCTGTTATGCACAGACATGGGAACAGAGGATCTCGTTCAAGCATGTTGCACCCAGAGTGGCTCCTGAACACCACACACTCCACAACTTAGCAGCCCCTTGTATATCTCTATAAAGCTGTATTGATCTATAGCTATGTGCAGCGCCTAGCGCAATGGGGCCCTGGTCCGGCACTGGCACTCCTACAAATAATAATCAATATGGGGAATGTACTGCATATACTGGTGTATACACATGTAGAGGCAGCCACCCACCATGCTTGGGCGAGCTGGGAGGGCCTGAGGCCTCATGGATTTCAATCACGCTGGAGGCGAGGCGCTCCAGTATAACTGCCCCACCGTGTGCTATGGTGGAGTCCTCCTAGGCCCCTTTCTGCCGTCACGGCAACAAGAACGGGTCCTGGATGCAACGTAGTTAAACGCCGTAGCGTAGACTGGGCCGAACTGGACTGCCATGATCGGGCTACTAAAGCCTGGCCGCTGGAGGGTTTGAATGCAGCTTGATCTTGGCTATGTAGCTTTCAACCATCTTGCAAGCAAGCCCTCCTGGTTCATCTGCAGGGGCAGTGTTGACAGGGACTTTTCCTTGCACAGCTTCCCTCAAAGCAGAGCTGCAATTTGCCCCTTGCAGTGCAATGAAGCAAGCCTGGGTTTTTATTCTAACTTCCTTACAAAGGAGTTTCACTATGAGTCCCTTATGAGCAGGTTCTGTTTATTGTGAGGTTTCATTAAAATTAGGGTGACCAGATAGCAAATGTGAAAAATTGGGACATATAAGAAAAAGCTCCAAAAATCAGGACTGTCCCTATAAAATCAGGACATCTGGTCACCCTACACAAAATACAGTCTGGTAGAGTAGGTTAGGCCCTAATCCTGCAAGTGTGTTAACTACTCACATGAGCAGTCCCATTGGCCATTTGCAAGCTCAGGGCTAGAACCGGTTGGGAATTTTTCCATCAGCAAAGCCAGTTTGCCAAAACCAAAACCTTTCGCAGGCAATGGTCAGTGCTGACAAATTTCTCAACTTGAAGAATGTTTGAAAAATAAAAAGCTTCAAAATCATTTCAACATTTTCTACATGAAAATTTTCAGTTTTCCAGTTTGAAACAACTTTCTGATTCAACATGTAAACTAATTATAGTACTGTACTTTCAAACAAACAAACAAAAATGGTTGAAATCAAAACAAAAGGTTTGGATTGACCTGAACCAACTTTTGGAGAGATTTTCAGTCTATGAACATTTTCAAAATTTAGATATTTCGTCCCATGTTGGGATGGGGAAAATGTCCAAAATCTCAAAAATGTAACTGAATGGGGAAACCGTTCCCTGTCCATCTCCAGTCAGCTCAAATGCCATCCCTAGCTCTGTCACTGGCCGCCTACCTGCTCCCATCAGTTCCCCTCTCCGTGCCTCAGTTTCCCCATGAACAGGAGGAGGGTGTTGATATTGACTCACCTTTGCAAAGCAGGCTGAGATGGCTACGGTGATTATTAGTAGAAGAGGAATAGGGGGAAACGTAAAGAGGAAAGTTATTAAACTGCAGCTGCGTGACCCCCCCCCCCATTTCTGTTCACAGTTTTTGTGGAGATCTGGGTGGGTGGGGGACCAAGAGAAAAAAGGAGCCTACCCCTTTAAGAGAGGCTGGCCCTGGCCGTGTCTGAAGAGGCGGAGGGGGGTGGCTGCCTGTTTGCTCTGTGGGAATCCACAGCCCGGCCCAGCCCCGTGCAGGAAGCCAGCGTGCGAGTCTCGAAATTCAGCCCGGATCTGGCCGCTGGGAGCCGCCTCTGCAGGGAGGGAGGGAGGCTTTGGGCCGGGGGCAGCGCGGCTCGCTCCGGGCCCGGGGGGTCGGATTGGGAAAGTTTATGGCCTGGATTAAACGCGCCCGCGCCCCAAAGCCAGTGAGCGCAGGGGTGCCCCGGTTCAGCTTTTGCAATGTCCAAGTGTTACCCTGAAGCGCAGGCGCCTGGGGTCACGGTTGCCAGAACCGCCGCCCCCCCCCAGCCTTGTTTACTCCCCGGCGTGCTGAGGCTGGCATTTTGCAAGCCCTGGGAAGGAAGAAAAGTCCACAGGCTTTGATGACATCTTTCAAACTGGAAGGACCAGATTTTTCTTGGTAACCCTTCGCTTCCCCGAGGCGTCCTGCAGCCTGTATATAAACACCCAGCCCGGTCACCCCTCCCCTGGGCTGCACAACTTCAAATGACAAGGGACAGTGCAGGGACGCCAGGCTGTGACTCCGCTACCCCAGCCCAGGCCTCTGTTCCTGCAGAATGGGCCGGGGGGTGCTTTAAAGGAGCGTGGTGCTGTTCAGAGAGGAGCCAGCCACCTTTCGTGCCATGCTGTGGAAAGGACAGTGTCGGGTTGATGGTGAGGACATTCTGCCTGTTTTACTTTCGCTGTAGTTTTTTTTTTTTTTAAACTTCCTTGTATTTGTTCATCTTTGGCTCTTGCGTGGATGCTGAAAGTGGAGTTAAGGAGCTCTGCCTACTTTAGTGTCTTTGCCTTTTTCTCTCCGCAAGGGAAGCGGCGTATAAACCCCAGGCATTGCAGCGGTAAAAAACATGCATTAGCCCCTGGGTTACTTCTCTATTTCCATCAACGGCTGAAATTGCAAAATTGACCAAACAAACCTAGGCACCCAAGGAAACAGATGTTGGAGGCGACTGATC
The DNA here is from genome assembly GCA_003942145.1 of Platysternon megacephalum. Taxonomy (NCBI): domain Eukaryota; kingdom Metazoa; phylum Chordata; order Testudines; family Platysternidae; genus Platysternon; species Platysternon megacephalum. Next base: position 674,309 of record QXTE01000130.1, on the reverse strand, counting down.
CAGGAAGAGAAGCTGAGGTGCCGTAACCCCAAGGCCTGGCTTTAGGGTGAGAACGAGGTGCAGTGAACCCAGACACTGCATCGGGATGGCCCTGGGGCCTGTGAGCTGGAGGGCTTCCTGCATTCTGGGGGTACTTTGGACGCTGAGCTGCGGGGCTGGTGCTGCGGGAGCCGATGCTGGATCACGGGGTGTTGGGAGCCGAATGCCCCCCCAACTGGAAATCGGGAGCGAGTCTGATGGCATCCGGTATGCCCAGCACCAGGGCAGGCCTGTAGATGTAAGTATCTGAGATCTTTGGGTACAGGGTAGTTCAGGTTGACAGAGGCCTAGAAAAGTGCTAGAAAACTTCCTCAGGATGTTAAAGATCTGGGGCCAGATTCTCCGCTGGTGTAAATCAGCAGCGCTACATTGGCGTCAGCTGAGAATAACTTCTAGTGCATGGCTAATACATCCCTCCCTGTGGTACCTAATGTGTCTCCTCCAGAGCAGGGAATTGCCCCAGCAGAGCATAGGGGTGGGACTGTTACAGGTCTTCACTGGGTCTCTAAACCCTGACCCATTTGTAAAGTGCTCTGAGAGGTGGACAGCACTAGTGAAGAGCGGGTGGTATTATCCTGGTGCATCAGCCGTGCTGCACTTGGAGTGCAGAGACCATGAGAGATTAGCTGGAAGCGAGGGCAGCATTGGCAGTTCCAAGACAAAACGGGGGGATGGCATTTGTGCCTGCACCTACCCCCAAGTTGCCATGGGCAAGCGAGCCGGCAGGATACGGACTGGGCCCTGCATGTCTCACAGCTGTATTAGGGAGAGAAGTGAGATCAGTGTTCATGCTTGTAAATAAATGAGTGATGGGATACAAGGGAAGGGTGAGTGACCTGTCCCTGCCCACAGTCCTCCTATAGAGAGGCCTGGAGGGAAGAAATAGCTGCCTCTGGTCATTAACTTAGACCTGTCCTGCTTGATTCGCTCACAGGACCCTGCTGAGTCACCATGTCGCTGTCCGACCCAGGGAGCAGCCAGCCAAGCAGAAGTTCCATTTACCGATTCGTTAGAGGGCAGTGTAATATTATGCCATTGAATAGAGCATTAACGAGAGGAAATGATTGAGACAGGCTGCTGGGGAGCAATGCAATTGCTTCCCAACAGCACATTAATGCTCTGGCGTTAGCCATCATTGACCTGGTCATAGGAATACATCTCCATGAATTACAGGGTTATGAATTGCCCAGGCTGGCTGGTGCTGGGGTGGTGCTGTGTATCCAGCCCCCCACCCCACACACACACCCCCCCCACTGGTCCAAGGCTAGCAGTTGCAGAAGTTTGCTGATCCTGTATTTTTTTTATGCTTGTTTGGCAAGCCAGGGCCTTTTGCCACAGTCTTTCCATGTGTTTTTGGTCAGGAAGTTGCTCTGAAACTGGCGGTAAGCGGAAGTGACCTGTTCCTTCGTTAGCGGGCGGGGGGTTAAGACTAGCTTTCTGTCAAGCACAGGATTTTTCCAAATGTGCTAAAATCCACATGCATACTTGGATCGTCTTGAAAATGGCTGGCTCAGGTGGGATCCAGGGTGGGCCAAATGTGAATTCATTTGAGCCAGCCCGCTTGAAAGATCGAGCCTGCTTGAAAGAAATAAGCGAACCCCATAACATCAACATTTTATGGTTCTTATAACTTTTTATACAGTTAAGACACTGTGGGAGGTGCTGTGACCCAGTGAGTTAGATACTGTGTGGATGCAGGACATGGGGCATGTGCCATGTGTGGATGGCATGAGGGCATGAGTCAGATATTAGCTGTGGAGCCTAAAGAGCTGTATTCTAATCTTGGGTCTGAGCCTTGCCCGCTATTGGACAGGATCAAACGCTAACACCCATGATTCTTCACTCTCATCTACTGGTATAACTCATGAGTGAATCCTCTGAACTTGCTAAAGCCATATGAGCGTGAGAGGAGAACCGGGGGCCTTTAGCAAGTAATAAAAAGCAATTGTAAAGGCTGGGGTTACATGCTGCTTTTGGAGGGTATAAAGCCTTTAGTTTCTATAGCTGGGGGTTCCTAGAACACCCACTGCTGTAATCTCTAGGGTGTTAACATGGAAGGAAGATAGTAATCAGACTGATGGGATTAAAGTTTCTTATCTCAAAACAGGGCCAGGCCCGAGCCACATGCTTTATGGCACTGGAAAGCACAGATCCAAGGCTAGCTCTCCGGATTTGCAAGACCACTACCCCTTTTAAAGCTGTGCTATTGCAGGATGGTGCTCTGCGAACTCTTGGCCTTGCTGGCCGAGCACATGGCTGGAAACCCATCCAGCGCCTTACGGCTGATGCCTCCAGATGGGTTTTGAAGATCCCCAGCAGAAACTGTCCTTGCGGAGCAGAGAGAGAGAGAGAGAGAGAGCTGTGCATTCATCCTGGCCTCTCTGATGAGGAAGGACTTGGAAAGGATGCCAGCAGCATCCATAGACTTATGGGAATTCCTAGGAGCTTGATCTCTTCTGACCGTTACCTTGGGCTATCCCGTTTGGTTCAGTTCGGTAGCATCTGGCCCTAGCTCAGGACTGACTGACTGACGGCAGCCTTCTCTACCCAGAGCAGCTAACTCAGCAGCTGAAAACAAATCAGTGCAGTTCTTCCTTTGTGGTGACGGGCATGAGGCAGAATGGACCGGGCGGGTACTTTCTTTAGTCTTCCCGACTTCTCCCTGCGATGACATTTTCATACCAAAGACACCAAGCTTCATGCAGCTCCATAAAGCCACAGAGGATGGCTTACAGGGTCAAACGTAAGGCTTGAAACGATAAAACCGGGGGTTCAAAGCCCAGCGGGGTTGACCTCACTGCAGGGTGGCCAGAGGGCTGTGAGGCGGGAGACCTGGGTTCTATTCCTGGCTCTGACCTGCTGGGTGACCTTGGGCAAGTCAGTTCCCCTCTCTGTGCCTCAGGGCTTGTGTACATTTGAAAGGCTACAACTCCACCACGTCTGCGTAGACATTCCCTGCCCAGAAGGGAGGGGTGCTCCGGTCGCTGGAGTTAATCCACCTCTCCTGGAGGCGGTAGCTAGGTCACGTAAAGAATTCTTCTGCCAACCTAACTCTGCTTACAGCGAGGGTGAGGTCAATGTAACTACATCGCTCGGGTGTGAACCCCCTCCTCCCCCAGGCAACGTAGCTGGGTCGATCTAATTTTCTAGTGGAGGCCAGCTGTCAGTTTTCCCATCTGTAAAGTGGGGATAAAGATACTAACCTTTGGGATCTACTGCTGGGAGGAGCTAGGTAAGAGTGAAGCGTTCCCCTTTAACAGCAGGCTGCCAGTGCAGGCCCAGGCACCGTGGTGACTCACTTTTAGGCCTTCTGCCCCGTTTTGACTGAACCAGGTGGCGTTGTTTCTGCCCTCAGTCGTCAGGACTGCAGCAAGCCTGTAAATTATGGATGAATCAAACCGATCTGTGACTGGCTGCTCCCCGCATGTGTGGGAATGCAGTCAGGCCAGGCAGTGCTGGGCCCGCCGAACCGGGCACAGTAGCTGGGTGTTGCTGAGATGGGATCAGATGATTAACGATGCCGGCATTGTATTTAAATGGTGAATAACGAGGGTGGGAGGTTAACGCCCCTGGTCACCTTTATCTTTGTGCTGGAATTTCTGGCTGGATGCAGGCTCTCAACACAGCCGTGCCTGGATTATCCTGTCTCCACTGAGGCCTTTCTAACCCAGCAGGTCTCTAGGTGGCATGGTGGGTAACACACCAGCAGCCAGGCAGGCTGCACTCATGTCACAATGTCAAAGTCCTGGCTTCCCCTCAGTCGCTCATCATATCCCAAAGGGGCATTGCGTGCTCCAGGCTAGGCAAAAACACCCCAGCATTCCCCGTGCTCACACTCTCAAAGAGGGGGGAGCACGCCCTGCCCCTACCTGGTGCTGCCCAAAGGGCTGCCCCACAGCCACTCGATGTGTTCTGGCTGGCACAACGGTGAGAGAGAGAGAGTGTATGTAAGTGTAAAATGATCCCATGAGCCAGTGCTGGAAGAATTTAAGAAATTCCTCCACCCAGACAAGGACTGGGAGGGTGAAAAATTCTCATCAGGACCAGTCTGCCCTAGAAATACCACGATGTCAGGGAACCCGACTGCAGCTCAATTGCCCCCCTCGCCTAGTTACAGACCTGGCTCCTTTCTCTGGCGTATATGACTGACGCCCACTCAGGGTGGTGCTCTGTCCCCCTACAGGGATTGTCTTTCCTTTCTGTGTTTGTACAGCACCTAGCACAAGGGAGTCCTGATCCATGACTGGGACAGCTCCTAGGCACTACCACAATACAAATAATAAATCATACCAGCAGCAGAGGCTCATGGGTTAAGATTCAGAGGTCCCAGGTTCGATCCCCGCTGCCGGTGAGGTGTTCTCACATGCGCTGTTGCTAGGCCAAACCAAAGCGGGCAAAAAGGGGACCTGTAATTCTCCATAGAGGTGCAGCTCCACAGGCGGCAGCAAGGATGGGAGAAGTGGGGTTTTAATTAGGGGTTTTCACCACATGCTCTGGCCAGCATTAGACAAATGCTGGAGCCTCGTCTCCACAACAGTGACAGAGTTGCCACTTCCGGGGTGCAGCGTGGCTGGAGAATTCCAGGTCCCCTTTTGAGCAGTGTAGCGGAGGCCCTCGTCAGATACCACGGTGATGGGCACCTGTAACATTGCCAGCTCTGTCACTGTGCTGCTGGGTGACCTTGGGGAAGTCACGCCCCCTCTCTGTGCCTCAGTTTAGATTGTGTGCTCCTAGGGCAGGGAGTGCCTCTGTGCCTAGCTCCTCCCAGCCGGGCCCCCAGCTGCTTAGAGCCTAGAGTTGCTACTGTCATACAAGTGACAAGAACTAATGCTTTGATAGCACTTCTCAGCCCTAGAAATCAAAGCACTTGACCAGTGAAGCCACTATCATTATCCCAATTTTACAGGTGGGGAAACCGAGGCCCAGAAAGAGGCAGTGACTTGCCCAAAGTCACCTAGTAGGTTAGAGTCAGAGCCAGGAATAGAACCCAGGTCTCCGGAGCTGCAAGCCAGTGCCCTACCCACTAGGCCATGCTGCCTCTTAATGAGCATAATGCTCCGGGGCAACAAACACCATCCTGCAGCCATTTACCTACCAGCTCAGAGTGCCCAGGCGGCCGAGGCTTTTCATGGTAGGCCTCAGCTGCACCCTGGCTTTCCAGGGCGTGTTGCTGGCGCTGGACTTGTGACTCCTTCTCTGTTGGCAGTGCTGGGAAGTGCGGACCCAGAACAGCTCCAAGTGGTGCCACTTCATCCGGACCAACCCGGACTGCCAAATGAACAGCGGCTTCCTCAACTACCTGAACGGGGTCTTCTGCGTCTTCCCCTCGGGGCTGCTGCCGCTGGTGGTGACCTTATACGTAAGGATCATCGGGCGGGGATGGCCTGCAGGGAGGGATTGAGGGAAGGTTGTGAAGGGAGATCTGGAGGGAGGAAGTGACTCACCAACTGGCAAGGAGGTGGCGAGTGTGACAGACAGACAGGGCATTACACACCATGGTGTGACCTGGCCCCTCGCCCTATGGACACTCAGGGGTGAGCAGGGAGAGGCACAAGGAGAGGCTCCTAAAGTGCTGGGTCCAGCTAAGTGCCAAACATTAGCAGCTTCTCCCTGCCCCCTTTTTCTCCCGCCGCTGTTTTTTTTGGGGGGGATTACCCAGAAGTCCCTGGGTTTCATCTTTGCCCATCCCCCTGTCCTGCCCTTTGCTAATTCGCCGTTGGCTTATTGCAGGCGCTCTGGCTGCTGTATCTGTTCCTCATCCTGGGAGTGACAGCTGAGAAGTTGTGAGTAGCTGCTGGGCCCGGTTCCCCCCCCCAGCGGGAGCGGGGTGCTGCGGGCAGAGAACTCCCCGGCCGGGACAGCTTCACTTCTCTGCCTAGCCAAGGTTAAGGCCCGAGCAGGGCTAGAAACTGACACGTTCTAGTGGCCGGCAGGGTGGTTACATTCCCTGCAGCCCCTGCCCTGGATGCCGTAATGGCGAGAGCTGCCTCAAACCCTCATTCCCCAGGCCCGGTCCCCTTCCTGGTGCGCCTCCGTCTGCCTGAGGGAGGGATGGCAGATCCGTGCTCTGCTGGCAGCGTCTGACTCCTCATCTAAGAGGTCACAAACCGAATGAGGCTGATGGGCTCTGTGGAGGACCCTCGTGGCTGTTGGTTTGCACTTAAGGTGCAGGGGGGCTGCAGGTTAGGACTGAGGGGCATCGACAGAGCTGGGGGTGGAGGGAGGCTGGGACTGGAGTAGCGGGGGTGGTGTGTGTGTGTGTGGGGGGGAGTCTATGCAGTGGGGTGCAGGAACTCACTGGTTCCAGCCAGGGTCACCAGCCCCTGCCTAGCCCAAGACTTGGCATTCACTCGCTGCTAAACACAGACTGGATTGTCCCCGCGCTGGCTCCAGGACTTGTGAATCGTTCGATTGTACCTGCTTTGGTCTTCTCTCTCTCCAGCTTCTGCCCCAACTTATCTGCGATCTCCACCAATCTGAGACTGGCCCACAACGTAGCAGTATCCTTCCGCTCACCCGGCTCCCGGGGCACGGAGGTTGGGAGAACTGATCTTTCTCCGGGCTGGGGGTTGGGGAAGCCAGTGGGGGCCAGCTTCAAACACAGAGCAACAATACCACCGTGGAGGAAGTTCCTGAGGAAGTGAAACGTGCTGGGAACGGACTGAGTGGGAGACCAGCCCTGGCACTGCCGAGTTATGGGCGAGGGGGGCATTCGTGCCAGGGCTGTGCTGGAAGGGGCCACGTGGCCAAAGCCACGAGCTATTTGATACATTTTCCAAGCCGTGGAAATGATTGTTTGCGGGGAGCCCATTAGAACATTAACCTTCATTACCTGGGCTAGCCAGCTACTAGCCCAAGGACAAACCTCTGAGCCAAGAGCTGGTCTGTAAGAGTGAGGCCAGGAAGAGAGGGTGGCCTCCGTGAGTCCAGGTGCACTGAGGCCTTGGCTGCTATTCACCCTCCTTTGCAAAGAGTTCAGAGGTCTACGGCTGAGATGGCGTAAGGGGGCAGGGGATTTGCAAAAGCCCTCAGTGCTGGTCTGACTCTAGCTCTGCTCCCGGTGAAGCCAGGGGGAGTTTTGTCCCGGACTTCAGTGGAAGCAGAGCTAGGTCGGCGCTTTCCAGACTCTCAGGCACTATTGTAGAGCCAGACCAGGGGCTGTGCGGCTCTGATCGCTGTGGTAGTGTCACGCTCCGGGCCCCTGCACTAGCTTCCATCCAGAGACGTATTTCCCAAAGGAGGGCTGCAGCATTATCCCCATTTTACAGAAGGGGTAACTGAGGCACAGAAGTCACTTGCCCGGGGTCACCCAGTAGGCCAGTGACAGCGTGGGGAGTGTGACCTGGAGCTCCTGATTCCCAGTCCAGTGTGCTGCACGCTAGATCAGACTGCCTCTCAGCTGTGCTCCCCTGGTGGGAATTCCTCGGGAAGGGCCCGGATTGCTGGAGCAGGCAGCGGAGCTCCTGCGGGCCCGGGGCTGGCTTGTCTGCACATGGTGGGAGCGAGGGAGGGGAAGAGATTGGAGACGGTGAAGTGTCAGCCCTTCCTTGACGTTCTCCTCTCCATGGCGTCACCTTCCTGGCCTTTGGGAACGGCGCGCCCGATGTCTTCAGTGCTGTGGTGGCGTTCTCCGACCCCCGGACTGCTGGGCTGGCTATCGGCGCGCTCTTTGGTATGGAACAGCACCTCCCCCTCCCCAAGGACCCCCAGCGGGCCCAGCCACAGCTCAGCAGTCCCTCTCCGTGCACGTCTCCTCCCTCCACTGCCCATGGCTTAGCTTCCTTCCTGGGGGGTGTTTTCCCTGGGTCCGTTCCAGGCCCGATGGTTTCATAGCCCCAGCCCGCGGCCTGGTGCCTTGCTAACCAACTCTCCCTGACCCCCAGCATCTTGGCATAGACTATCCTTACGCGTTGGGCATGGTGTCCTGACTTCTGTCCCCCCAGCCCCACTCTCCAGTAGACGGGGTGGCCCCCTCTGAGATCATCGTTGTGCTGATGCAGGGCGTGGCCAGCAGGAGGTGCTGTAGGGTCAGAGTGCCTGTCAGCTCCTTGCCCTGACGGGTCTGGTCCGGTCCCCCGAGGCAGCAGGAACCCCGTCTCTGCCCTGGGCTTGCTGCCAGGTGTGTTCCGTTCTCCAGCTGCCCACCCGCAGACGGGGGCCAGCGGCTCAGTGCCAGGGAGCCGGGGGGAGGGGGTCTCCTGCCAGCTGCCCAGCGCTGCTGACTTGGTCCCGTTTGTGTTCACAGGCGCGGGCGTGTTTGTGACCACGGTGGTGGCCGGCGGGATCGCCCTGCTCAAGCCCTTCACGGTGGCCTCCAGGCCGTTCCTCAGGGATGCCGTCTTCTACATGGTGGCCGTGTTCCTGACCTTCACGGTGCTGTACTTCCGGAGGATCACCCTGGCGGGGGCGCTGAGTAAGTCACCGGCCTGCAGCAGGCAGATCTGGCGGGGCAGGGAGCCAGTGGCAATAGCCACCACCAGTGGGGGCGGCTGGCGGAGGGTGAGATCCTGTGGCTGAGGGGGGCGGCATGGACTGGGGAGGCTGAGAGTGAAGCTATTTCCCCCTCTCTCGCCCCCTCTGGCCAGGCTACCTCGGGCTGTACATCTTCTACGTTCTGACCGTCGTGATCTGCACGTGGATTCACAGGAGGCAGCGTGGAGAAGGGTTGTCCCCTGCCGGCTCCGGCCAGCCAGGTAAGGGAGTTGCCATGCAGGGGACCCATCAGGCCTCTTAGGGCCCCACAAACCACTCACGTTCTCGAGCTCCTTCAACATACCCCCCTCCCCCTTCTCTCGTCTCCTCCAGAGCGTGTCCCCGGCCCGGAAGATGAGGATTCCCCCTCCTCCAGCGTTCACAGTGGGGAGTATGGTAGGTCTTTTCCTGGCTAGCTGGGGCTGCAGGGGCCAACCGGGACATGCTCAGCATTGTCCACCTCCATCGTCACGAGTAGGCCAAGTGGGCCGTGAGCATCTGCGCTACTTCAGTGGCTCCCCGGTCGGCCGTGCTTGAAGCCTGGGGCTCGGTGAACAGGGAGAATGGATTTTCCTTGCGTGTCAGGACAGAGCCGTCCCAGGCCAGAGCTGGGCTGAGGAACGAGCACCTACACCCATGTCCCCAAAGGGGCTGATCACACACCGATCCCCTTGGCAAACTTTGGGTAGAAGAAGAAGAGACTCCCAGGGACGTAGGGAGTAGCTCCAGCAGGCTCCTTGTAGTCTGCGAAGCTTAAGAAACCCAGCCCAGCTCAGCCTTTGCGCCTCTCTTGCAGAGGAGGAATACCGGCCCCTGCTCCCCTCCGAGGAGGGGACTCTACAGATCCTGACCAAGTCCGTGAACCCTCTGGATCGCAGGAAGTGGAGGCGGAAATCCTTCTACTGGAGATTCCTCAAGGTTTTCAAGGTGCCTTGGTCGCAGCCCCTTGTTACTCCTCTAGCGCGTGGGGCGGGAAGCTGGGCTTGGGGTGCAGTCTGGGGCGTGCCGTAGACATGGGACACCCAAGGAAACAGAACATCCTTGCTGCTGACTCAGACAGGTCCCCTCTCTCGTTCTGCCAGCCCACTCCCAATGGGGGTAGAGAATCATCCCAGGTCTCCCTTCAGCACAGGCTGGGGACCAACCTCTCAGAGTGCAGCTCGTGAAGGTTGGACGCTCGAGCGATCTGGCTGAGCTGTCAGGAGCCTGCTACGGTGCATCCCCGGAGCAGTGTGCCCTGTATCTGCTGGTCCAGTCGGCAAATCTCTCAGAGCTGGCCTGGATGGGAACTGGGGATAGAAGTGAAGGCTCCTGGCTCCCACTCCACCAGTTGCTTTCTAAGGCCTCACCCCACATCCACCGGCGAAGTGTCCGGGTCACTCTCCAGGAGCCCGGCTGGGTCCCCCAGGAGTGCAACGAGCTCTTCAAACTCTTCTTAGCCCAGAGAGCTTCCAGGCAGGGGAAGGCCCAGCGCAGAAGTCACAGCCCAAACAGTGAAACTTGGGTACCTAAAGGGAGGCAGCCCAAATCCATGGTTGGGCACCTCCGTAAGTGGCCCGTTTTCAGAAAGGGAGCCCCCCCCCAGAGAACAGGCCAGCACCAGGCCTTTGAAAACGTTGGCCGGTGTTTCTGTGGGGATCTGCTGGGGGCCACACGAGAGCTCTCCCCACAAACCTCTGGCTTTGGAGAGCGGGAGTTCTGCGCGGCCAGGGTCCGCGCGGAGGGCGGGAGTTCTGCGCGGCCGGGGTCCGCGCGGAGGGCGGGAGTTCTGCGCGGCCGGGGTCCGCGCGGAGAAGGCTGCTCTCTGAAGCCCACCTGCAAGTTCAACCCCATGTAAGCTGCCTCCTTGGGGGCGGTGTCTTCCCAGATGCCGGTGGAGTTCGTGATGCTGCTCACGGTGCCTGTGGTGGATCCCGATCAGGAGGACCACAACTGGAAGAGACCTCTCAACTGCCTGCACCTGATCACCAGCCCCTTGGTCTGCATCCTCACGCTGAAATCTGGAGCCTGTAAGAACCTGGTGTGCTCCCAGCAGTACCCCCTTGGCAGAGCCCGGGTCCCATGTGTGGGCATTCCACGGCCGTAGGCGGAGCAGCTCTCCCGGCTTTGCAGCTGGAATGGAAGGGAGCAAGCTCAGCAGCTGCACCATGTGTCTGGGGCCAAGGCCGTTGAAGCGATCGCTCAGGAAGTCTAGGCATTGCTCAACTGATCCTCAGACCGCTGGGCTCACTTCCCTCTCGTGGGGATCGGGTGGGCAGGAGGAAGATGGGTAAGATCAGTGACAGAACCTCTTGAGTCCCAGCTTCTGCTGGGTGCCGCTCGGCCTCTCTCGGCGGTGAGCTAGAGGAACTGAGCATTGTGCCGGGGGCTGCCAGGAGAGCAGAGGCTCTGTTTGCTCTGCTGGGGTAGGAAAAATAAAATCAAGATGAGGGGTTTTAGCCCAAGAAGTCCCCAATCCAGTATAGTTGTGCACTGTTCCTCCCCCCGCCCCCACCAACCCACCCAGCGGTGGCTGCATTTCAGTGCTGGGGGGGGGGGGAATCCTCAGCTGCTGTACAGCTGGTATATTTGGCTTTGCTGCAGCTGCTCTGACCCATGCAGGTGGTGTTGGGGGAAGAGGTGGGGTGAGTGCGGAGTGCACAGTGCTCTGGCAGTCCTCACCAGAATTACCCCTCAGGGGCCAGAACAAGCTCTTGGGCTAATTTAATTTGTACGAAGGATCCTGACCAGCCACAGGTTCGGGGGCTTGGAGCCCCCTGGCAGCCCATCCTTCAGCTCAGCTGAGGACCGAGACCCTTCTTTCTTCCATGGGTTCCTGGTGGGTCCCGCCATGGTCTGAGGGGCAGTTGGGCGCCCACCTTGCCCAGTTGGGCATCAGGCTTTCCCAGCACCGGGACGTGCTGATCCTCACCGTGGCTTTCTCTCTCCCTCCCCACCCCCCGTGCAGATGGGCTGTATAAAATCCAGGGGGTCTTCCCAGTCTGGGGCCTGGGAATCCTGATTGGTGCTTTCCTGGCTGCTATTGTCTTCTGCACAACAAAGAATGAGGAGCCGCCCAAGTATCACTGTGTAAGGACCCCTGGCATCACAGCCTCCATCCGCCCCTCCCTGCCCGTCAGCTCTGTGGCCGAGGGGGGGGGGACTCCCCTCCCTTCAGGTCTATGGCCACAGGGACACCGCCCCTCCCCACCCTTCAGCTCTGTGCCCACGAGGACCCCACCCCGGCCCATCTGCCCCTCTCCACCCAGCCCATGTCTGGGAAGAGCCCCAGGCCATCGAGTGCCTGGCTCACGTTCTGGCTGCCTGTGGAGAAAGCCAGGCTGGGACGGGACCCCAGCCGAACTGCGAGGCAATGCTAGCTGGGGAACGGCCCATTGAGAGAGGGAGGGAGGGAGCCAGGCTGTGCCCCAGCGCTGGGGTGAGGAGGACATTACAGAGCTGCCCCAGAGGCTCTTCCACACAGCCTGGAGGCACTGATCTCACAGTGTGGCCCTGCTCTCGCTCTCTCCTGGCAGGTGTTCGCCTTCCTGGGGTTCTTGGCCAGCGCCCTGTGGATTAACGCAGTCGCCACGGAGGTGGTCAACGTCCTGCGGACCTTAGGCGTGGTCTTCCAGCTGAGCAACACCGTGCTGGGCCTGACGCTGCTGGCCTGGGGGAACAGCATCGGCGGTGAGCGGATCCATGCGCGCGGCGGATTTCCCAGTGCAGGCTGGCTGGTCCTGGCCGGCATTTGCTGGCTCTGGAGCCAGGGGCAGGCCAAGCAGCAGGGACTTGAATCTGGGTCCAACGTGTAGTCAGCTGTGTCCAAACCCCGGCACAGTGACCTTGGCAGTTGGTGTGGGTGGAGGGCGCGTGCCCCTCTGTTCTCCAGCAGGAGGACGTGGTGGGTTAAGCTTGGAATTCATGCCTCCCAGTGGCAGTATCTTTGTGGCTTCCATTGCCACCGTTCCACCAAGAACAGCCGCCAGCTGATTTGCACACACGTGCCATCCTTAATAGTGCACGTCCCCTCCAGTCCCGCCACCGATTCCCCGTAGTGCATATCATGCTGCAGGGTACGAAGGCTGCCATGTATTGGGAAATCCAGGACTTTGCCACTGTATTGATCTCGCTGCTCTTGATGGTGGTAGCTACGTGGCGGCATTTCCAGCAGGAGGTTACGGCAGGGAAGCAGCTTCCAGTGCTACAGACCACTTAGGAACTGTTAGCCTGTGTCCTCTGCTTGTCTCCACGGAGGTGCCAGGGCTCCATTCCCAGCAGGCTGCGCCAACGCATGCACGAGAGTCAGGGTTTGCTGGTGCAACCTGCATCTAAACCAGGAGGTGAGGGCTGCATCTCCCCCAGGACTTTGCCAATGCACGTTTGGATACACACCGTCCTCTGTGCAGCGTGGCTGAGGAGGGAGCCAGTCCTCAACCACAAAAGCATCCATGCAGCATCCAAATCCTATTTAGGGACACCTCAAAAGAAGCCCACCTCTAGAGATTGAGCCTTCCTTGTGCGGGGTCTTGAGCTTAGAGGTTGCCGTCTGCAACACTGGTGCACGCAGACAACATTCGTTGTTCTTCCTTTGCAGACACTTTCTCGGACCTCACCATGGCGCGGCACGGATACCCCCGCATGGCCTTCTCTGCTTGCTTTGGGGGCATCATCTTCAGTATCCTTTCAAGCTTGAGCTCCTTTGGGCAATTGCTAAATCAGGCAGCATGGTCTAGTGGATAGAGCTCTGGACTGGGCCTCAGGAATCCCGGGTTCTGTTCACAGCTCTGTCACTGACTTGCTGGGTGACTTTGGGCAAGTCTCCGTGCCTCTGTTTCCCCATCTGTAAAACGGGGATAACAATACTGACCTCCCTTGCAAAGCGCTTTGAGAGCTGATAAAAGCTAGGTGTTCTTAAACTTGTGCCCAGGGATTTTCCTCTGCACAACAGTTTACAACTCCCTGGTTTTTTTTCCCCATCTAGCTGTGTAGCTACAGGGGTCAGGATCACAGACTGGTGCAGACCCCACACTCGTCTCTTAGGAGTGTGTAGCTCTGCATGCTGACACGTATAGAAGTCCCATGCAACTGCAGTTGGTCCAGGACCCCGCACAGGAGGTGTGATTGTGGGTAGGGTGGCTGGATGCACGAGCCCTCTGTTTCCAGAGTGAAGACTAGGTTAGGAAGAAGCCTTGGGGATGTATGATTGAGGGACGTTGGCAGAGCTGTGCCGAGGAAACTTACATGGACTCTGCCTGGTGTTAGCATGGGCTTAGCTTTGATTTTTAGTGCAATGACCCACCCGCCATCCCTGCCCAACAGTCACAAACCGAGCCAATCGTAAATCACAGATTAAGTCCGATTTAGAACTTCAGGTTTTCAGTGTGCCACACAGAGCGTTAACCCGCGCAGTATCCATGGCCGGTAGGCAGCAGTGGCCATACTGCACAGATGGGAAACCGGCGGCGGGGAGGGAGGGAGAGAGGAAAGAGATTGGGACTTGGCCCAAAATTAGTGCCAGGGGCAGGATTAGACCCCAGGAGTTCCTGGCACCCAGGCCCTAGGTTTCCCCCGGCTGTGCTGAAAGATACACATTCAGCACCTGCTTTTGCTGGCAGCCTTCCACGAGGCAGCCCCCTCTGCGATCAGGAAAACCAGGCTCAACAGAGCCCATTTGCCCAGGGGAGGAACGTGTGCACCCCAGGAGGAGCCATCTGGACCCAGCACTAGAGGTGCCCTTTTTAAACTCCTGCTCAGTTGATCTCTCAGGTAGTTGTAGGGTCCCCCATCATGGTAGCAGCTAAGAGCTGGGGTGCAGCCGGCCTGTAGCCAGGCCTCAGCCATTTGCAGGCCCTGGGTTGTAGGACTCTGTGGGGAAACAAGCACTTTCTCCAGGGAATCAGGGCGGACAGGCCTCAGCTGTCTGTTCCTTCGCCAGGTTAGACTGGTCAAGCCCATTTCTCACCAGACAATCCAGCTGTTTGTTGGCCCACTTTTGCCCCCTAGTGGCTAGTTCCATTTCCTGCAGGGTTTTTTTTTCCCTGAGCCAGGCCACAGATATGCTGGTGGGAGTGGGACTGGGCTGTTTGCTGCAGATGACCAGCAGCCAACTGGCGGTAAAGGTAGGGCTGTCTCTCGCCGACTTCATGCTCCTCCTGTGCTCCGGGAAGTTGGCCTGTCTTGCTTTTACTCACCTGCTCTGAGCAGGGTTAGATGATGCACTGGCTTAAACAAGCAATGTCCATGTTACAGTTTCCACTACTGTGCTGGTAAATGGTCGCTTTGAATTTTTCCCCATGTAGCTGTACGCTGGGGTGAACACCCATCGCTTTACGGTGGGAGCTGTGGGTGAAGACACAGCTGAGAGGGGAGGGAGAGACCATTTCCACATTTAGAGTCAGACAGAGTGGTGGGCCCCTCATTGGAGACAAGGATTATCCTGGCCCTTTTAGGATTTACTTCGGGAACCCCTGTTCTTGGAGTCTCAGGAGGACACCTATTTCTGGCAGGTGGCTCCTGGCTGTACAAGGTTGGCTGGTGGCATAGAAACCCAGAGTGCTGATGCACTGTATTGATGTACTGACCCCAGAAGTAACCATGTGGCACCAAGAATTAACTCTCGCCTTTCCCTTCTCAGCTGGAGCTGGATGGTCTTCTGGTCTGGATTCTGGCTGGAGCACTGGGGCTGAGCCTGGTCTTTTCCTTCATATCAGTGCCGGCTCAGTGCTTCCAGCTGGGCCGAGGGTACGGAGTCTGCCTCCTCCTCTACTACCTGGCCTTCCTCACGGTAGCTTTGCTGACGGAGTTCAAGGTGATCCGGCTCCCTGCCCTCTGACGGCATCGCCGCCGGACGCCATCTTGTCTCTTAGCACCTCTGGCGAGAATGGTGGGAGCGGGTTGACGAGCCTGCAGGGCTTGGACCAACCTGCTGATGGTGAAGGGGCAAGAGGCGACGGTGGGACAGCCAGATGCAGGCAAGCAACTGGCATGAGACTTTCCACATTCGCTGGCTGGGCCAGATCTATTCCTAGTGAATCACTGAAGGACACGCCACCGGGAGGGGAGGGAGACGGAGCTCCCTTCCTGGCGAGCACAGCTCTGGAAACGTATCCATTTCTCTACGCTGAAGGCATTATGACAATTGGAACGTCCCACCTGGAGGGTGCGTGCTTTGGATCCTGTACACTAAGGTTCCCGTGACCCTGCTGCCCCAGGAAAGGAAACTGGAGCGGCAGGAGTTGAGGCTACATTGCTGCTCGGTTTAGACATCCTCTGGCCCAGGGGCTACCCAGCCAAATGAGAGCTCAACCCAGGGCTGCTGGGACTTCGTCCCTGGGACTCCACTGCCAGTATTAACTTCCAATTGATTTTTTTAAGGAAAGGGATTATTTAGCTTTAGAATCGGGGCTGTTTTGTTAATTAAAGAAAGATTGGTTTTCAAAGGAAGGCTTTGCATTACATTTTAAATGGGGAGCAGTTTAAATCCCTGCTGCCTTAAGTGGCATTTTGCAGCTGCACAGAAAGGGGGGTTATGGGCAGGTTTTTTAGCCTTCCCCCTAGAGGACAAGTGATCATTATTCATGGCACAATAAAGCAATTCTGTGAAATGGCCGTTTCAGTGCAACTTTGAAAGACTTGTCAGTGCTCCAGGGCTTCCAGAGGTTAGGCTCAGATGCTTTATGGAAGGGTTACAAAATAAAACATTCAGTGGTTTCTGCCTAGTGACTCTTTATGAAGCGCCTAGCATAGTGGGGCCGTGGTCCATGACTGGGGCTCGCAGGCGCTATTACAGCACATCTGTCCATCCATGGAGCAGTGGGGAAATACATCACTACAGGGGCTGCGGCAGGAATGACGCACACGGAGGGGCAAATGCAGCAACGCTGTGGCAGAAGCTTGTACCATACCCAGCTGTGCTGGGAGTACATTTCACTTGCTCTCGTGCTGACGGGAAGTAGCAGTCGTCTCCCTTCAGTAGTGAAGGACCCCTGAACAGCAGTCACGTGTGGATTAGTTTGCCATTAAAGAAGAAAACAATCCTCCCGGTTTCCTAGGAAATCGCATTGTCATGGCGTTCTTTAATCCTGTGTCAGCGCTGTGCTTGGACTGAGTGACCACAAGGGTTAGTCACTGGGCCTTGTGCAACAGGGATGGCAAGAAGCCTGGTGAAATAAACGTATCCATCACCACACAGGCAGCCCAAGGAGTGGAGACGGCATGAGGGGGAGAGGAAATAGTGGTGAACATGGATAAAAGCACCCTGCTTACGGGTTGGAATTCTGACAACTTCAAATGCCCGGAAAAGTGAACTGCACAGTTCCAAGAGATTGTTCTCAGGTGCCAAATCTGCACAAGATTTAAAAACCATCTAAAAGTGATATTTGGAAAAAAAAGCCCATTCTCAACAGTGACAGGCACTTAGGATCTTAAATCTAACTGAAAGTCAGAGACACCTGGGCTCCTAAGTCACATACAAAAATGGGATCTAGGCACTTCTGAAAATTTCACTCTAGACCACAAGGGACAACTCCGGTGGGCTGGAGAAAAGGAGCAGCCAGTTTACGAAATCCTAGGGCTACTTAGCCTTTTAAATGTATTGCAGCAGAAGTTTACGGCAGCTTTTAGAGTGGGGCAACAGGGAAGGTCTCTGCGCCTAGCGACTGCAATCTAAGGAGGACAGGGATCCTCTCAGTTTGGCAATAGCTCACCCACAAACCAACTGGTTATCGAAACAGACACAGGAAAGAGGAGCTGAGGCAGCTGTCTTTATGTAGCAGAGGATGTTTTTATTAATGTGCCTGAAAATCTACAGACTGTTGTACAGACATGTCCATGAAGTTATTTATAAACAAACCGCCAGCATACAAAACCCTGCAGTGTTTCCTCCCTTATCCCTACAAAATGATTGTCTTTGTAGTTACGGTAAGTCAGTGTCTAAGAAGGGGATGGGGAGGACAATTGGAAGGGGATGCCCCGTACTCAAACTTTTTTCCCTTGCGACCGTTAAGTCATTTGGAAAAAGTAACCTCTACAAACCTCCTCAGTTAAAAACAAAAAAAAAAATACAGTGCATATTTCAGGCCAGATCAAAATCTCAGCAATAAAACCACAGAAGGCAGAGTAGCACTTTTACTCTGGAACACGTCTTTCAGCAATCCTGTGCACCCTTCATCACGAGGTCTCTCTTGAAAACTCCATGTTCTGCAGGTTCATGCCTCCTTTATATAGTCCCCGTGCCCCCAGGAGTGCAAAAAGGCCTGAATGATGGCTTTGAAAATCATCTTTTTTTTACTTCCCTAACAGCTGCATTTGTTTTTCACCCTTACAATCCTGGTGCTTTCCATCCTGCCAGCAACTAATAGAAGTTGTGCTTCTGCAGCAGCTAGAGACTAGTGTAGAGTGAAACACCAGAGCTAGGATTCCAGGTGTAGCAGCAGATGAGCTCTTTTCAGTCCTGCCCACCAGTGAGTGGCCTGGATGTGATATACACAATTTGGAAAATGGCCCCGATTTCTCAAGAGGGAAGCTCGGCAGGGCTCAGGTGTCACATCATAACTCTGGAGTCCATTGCACACAAAAAGGAAGCAGAGAGTTTCATTTGAGTATCCAATGAATTCCAGAATGCAGCAGTGAGGACAAGTAGCATGCAGGGGGTGCAGGCATGGTGACTACCATCTCATTCACTTAATCAGAACACTCTGAACCACTACCCATAGAGGGGGAGGTTGTCAAAAGCATGTGAGACTTAAGTCATCAGGAACTGGGCTCTTAAGACATTAAGATGCTTTTGAAAAATCTCACCATAGGCCATAATGGGAATGACAAAGCAGCTCCTAAATGAACAGTGCAGCCAGCTGTGGAAACTCTTTCCCTTCCCTCAATATAGTGCAATATGGTCCTTCACAGTGGGTCTAACACTCCAAGGATGAGGGGGTATTACCTTAGGATTAATGCGGTCTGATTTAGGAGGGAGGCAGTCTCCTATGCAATAGTTTTGGAGTGCAGATTGCCAAAGGGATTCCTAAAAGCTCTCACTTCATTTCGAGTGGCCCACCCACTGGAGACAGCAAATTTCAAAGGTGAGATGCCATGGCAACCTCTCCTTTGATCTGCCAATGCACATGTGCCATGACTACATGCTTTTATAATACTTCGCACTTTCCATCCACAGACCGTGGTGTGCTTTACCCAAGTGGGCTTCATTACTCCCATTGTGTGGAAACAGAAGCACACAGAGATTAAGTGACCTTGCCCATGGTCCCGGAGCAAGTCAGCAGAGAACAGAGGCTGCCTCTATGTATGATACAGAAAGGCAGGTGGATGGAAGAGTTGTTTTCCACATCTCTTAAGTCCAGTTCTCCCATTAGAAAAGCTTCCCAAACTGGCCCTGATTCATAAAATAGCGGTTCCCAGAGCTGGCAAAGTTTTTGCAAGAGAGAAGGCAAAGAAGGAGAAAAGTTCCCTTGTGGTCACGTCAACCTGGCTGGGAAATCAAAGGCGACATTACCCTGTTGGTGCTGTGCAGGCACATGTGCACACACCTCCCCAGCACTTCTCAATCCAGCCCCACTGAAGCTCAGTCACTAACCTTGTGCTGTCTCATTCTCATATCAGGCAAAGATCTTCCGCTTATAAACTGGAGGGTGGAATGGCAAAGGCTCAGCATCACCATCCTGTGGCATTTGCATCTCCCCTACTAACAGATCGCCAGAGTTTTGGGATTTGTCAAATGGCTCCCAGCCTGCATAGCAGAGAACACTAGAGAGAGAACTTGGGTAGCTTCAGCAAGGGCATTGCTCCAGAACTGTCAAGTCTCATAACTTTTAGTAAGGATCCAGTCCTACAGCCATCCTCCAAAGAACAGATTTAAGAGGTTGGAGGAGCTACTCAGGAATGAAACAGGGAGTGTCTCTAGAGTGGTCAATAAGCCTAGGTAGTTAGGAAGAGGCAGAATGGGTGTAGATTAAAGCGGTAAACTTCTCATCCAACCCCACCTTGCTGGATACTAGATGGGGAGGGAAATACAAACTTGCTCCCTGATTCTTTTATTTAAGAAGTAATGGGTTAAAGAAACTATTTTAAGCACAGGACTTCAGTATTAGCAGGTGGGTTCAGTATTATTTCCTTCTTCCAAAGGATTAAATATCCCTCCCCATGGTTTCCAACTGGTAAAACTAGTCGTAGGCCCGTGTTGGGGAAGCACAGGCCAGGAAGAACAACTGAGTATTCTGTACTAGATGGTCATCAGTCACAGTTGCAGCGATAGGGTCTTGATGAAGAGTTATATTATAACTTTTTTTTTTTTTGGTTCCAGCAGTCCTATTTTGAATCCTCTGGGTCTTTGCTTTTCATTTATTCAAAGCAACTCATGATGTCTTCCAGGGGAAGATGTTTAAAACCAAAATTTGACTGATCTACTGAATATATATCTATATACATTATAAAATACTACTATGGGATTATTGCATAGAAGAATGGTTTGCATTAGCTTGGGCTAGATAACCGTCTGCGAGCGCTGCCTGAGGCCCGAGGACAGCATGCGGTTGCCAGACGGGAAGACATCTTCTTGCCACGGATATTCTTCTTTTCTGGAATGCTCTTCATACCACTCCTGAACAGAGGGAAGAACACACCCAATGAGAGAAGTCTCTTCACCATACCATACTACTCTCCCCCAGACCCTTCTCGTTGTCCTGAACAGCCACCCTCTCCCCCTTCCCTGTGAAACACAAGAGAACCCAGGGGTGCGATACATCTCAAATGCTTTGGCAGAAGTAAATAGCGAGGGCTTAGTTACACTGTCTCTTTTCAGGCTTCTATAAAAATCTGTTTTTCCTCCAATGTGAAGTTTGGATACAACTGGAGCTGCTGTCAGGAAAGGGTTAACTAGAGCATTGCTGTAACATTTGCAGGATGGAAGCACTGAGCTCTCAGCTCCTGGGTTCAAAGCAGTAACTATCACCCCATCACTTCACATGCAGTTTGCAACAGCAGGATGCACTGGGAAATCCTGGCAAGGACGTTTAATCTTTCAGTGACATGCCTCCTTTGCAGGCGTTTAAGATTCGTTTGCTAAGGACAGACTGGTCGTTTCACTCACTATAAATTAGAAGAGTCTCAGCAGATTCTGACCAACACTAAAGATAAGCACCAGGGTTACACTCATTGTAGGAGCCACAGGTCATCCCACTGCTAGCAACAGAAGGGACACCAGAAAGATGCAGAGATTAACTCCTTTGGTATCCATCATCATCAAATTAGTCATGACAAATTCCTGTGGAGTTAATGGCCCCTTCCCTCCAGAGAGGGATTTTTCTGGTGCACTCCTCTCAATGTACGAGCCTACCAGTGTTTGAAAAGGCTCCTGATGTTTAGAGCGAGTCAGCAACTTTTCAACAAAAGGCTTTTGTTAAAACCAAAATTTTGTGGAAATGTTTTGGTTTCACCTGAACCTCCACTGGGGAGAGCGAGAGGCCACGCACCCTTAGAACAGCTAGTTGCCCGGTGGTTTTGTGTGAGATCCAGGTTCAAGTCCCTGCTCAATCAGGCAGGGCAGGGCCTCGAACGTGGAGATGCCCTAACCACTGGGCTATTAGCTAGCTTGGAGCGCTTGGTCAGTGTCTTGCTCTCTCATTTCTGAAAGGTGTTTGTTTAGTTCAACATTTGTTACCCATGTCAAACTGTTAATTTTTCATCAAACGGAATGCTTGTTTTCCAGTCAGCCCTGGTGATTTCACACCAAGCCTCCAAGGAAATAAAATGGCCAGAGTGCACCCACAGTTNGTTTGAAAAGGCTCCTGATGTTTAGAGCGAGTCAGCAACTTTTCAACAAAAGGCTTTTGTTAAAACCAAAATTTTGTGGAAATGTTTTGGTTTCACCTGAACCTCCACTGGGGAGAGCGAGAGGCCACGCACCCTTAGAACAGCTAGTTGCCCGGTGGTTTTGTGTGAGATCCAGGTTCAAGTCCCTGCTCAATCAGGCAGGGCAGGGCCTCGAACGTGGAGATGCCCTAACCACTGGGCTATTAGCTAGCTTGGAGCGCTTGGTCAGTGTCTTGCTCTCTCATTTCTGAAAGGTGTTTGTTTAGTTCAACATTTGTTACCCATGTCAAACTGTTAATTTTTCATCAAACGGAATGCTTGTTTTCCAGTCAGCCCTGGTGATTTCACACCAAGCCTCCAAGGAAATAAAATGGCCAGAGTGCACTGCAGGCGGGGGAGGGCAGGCTCAAGAGAAGGAAGGATGATGCCACCTCCACTTGCTCAAGCAGTGCAATAGTCTATGCCCACAGCTCAACAGACTGACTACGGAGGCTTCTTCTACCATGCTAATCCTGAGCATGTTGGCCGAGTACCTCAGGGTTAAGAGGGGAGTTCAGCCTCCATAACCACTAAGACCATGGTCTCTCCTTCTGAGACAGACAAGGGTACCCTATCACGGTGCTATTTAATGGAGTAAATAAGACTAATAACTGACGTGAAAGAAACTGGTAAAGATGGAAGCATGAAAACAACTGTCCTTTGCAGTAGAGACCCCTCCTATGGTTGAAGAATAATAGCAAGAACTGCTTCATCAGTTAATCTAGGTCCACGTTTACACTACAGCCTATGTTGGTATAATTTGTGTCATAAGCCACCCCCGAGTGACGTAAGTTATACCGACCTAAGCGTCGGTGTAGACAGTGCTGTGTCGGCAGGAGACCTTCTCCTGCCACTCGCGGTAATTAAGTAATTGCATAATGGAGTAATTAAGTCGATGGGAGAGCTCTCTCCCATCAGCTTAGAGCAGTGGTTCTCAAACTTTTGTACCGGTGACCTCTTTCACATAACAAGCCTCTGAGTGCGACACACCCCCCCCCCCCGCCTTATAAATTATTTACNCATCAGCTTAGAGCAGTGGTTCTCAAACTTTTGTACCGGTGACCTCTTTCACATAACAAGCCTCTGAGTGCGACACACCCCCCCCCCCCGCCTTATAAATTATTTACCACCATTATAAATGCTGGCGGCAAAGCGGGGTTTGGGGTGGAGGCTGACAGCTCGCAACCCCCCATGTAATAACCTCGTGACCCCTTCAGGGGTCCTGACCCCCAGTTTGAGAACCCCTGGCTTAGAGCATCTGCACTAGCAGCTGCGCCACTGTAAGCTGTGTAGTGTAGACATAGCTTAGGTGTTTCTAATCCTTATTCTTCACCACCTGCTCTGAACTGCCAGGCGGTGTTGCTGGCACTGGTAAATGTGTGCCGTGTTTCACCCTGGAGAGCACTTCACTTCAGTGGCACACACAGTTTGTGAAGCACTTTGGCCTGTAAGGGGCTACATAAATGTATGAGGTTATGAATACTGTGAGATGCCCTTTATATACTGTATATTCTGCAGAGCATCCTGCTGTCTGGTTCTTCTGGGTGGAAGACTCCCAACATTTAAAGAACGATTAAACATTCTAACCAATGGACAGTGTCCTGCTAATCAGAAACTTATGGGGACGTTTGCAACTCGATGTTTCCTACCTGTATCTCCTCCTCGTACATTTTCATACTTAAGTCACTTTTGGTCCTTGATCTCCGTCCCAGAAACAGCATCGATGTTTGCTGGGAAGACAAAAGTATAGAGATATTAATAAAAATGGGAAAAAGAATCCAGGTCCTCCAACAACTCCCTGCCCCACTAGGTCACAGCTAGGTCAGTGGTGAGATGAGAACCCAAACTTCCTGAGAGAGACTGTGCCTAACTAAACTTTCCTCATTCACCTATACCTGCTAGCTTACTCAAGGCGTCTTGTTAGGCTGTTAGTTTCAACCCTCACAAGTAGAGAGTAAGTTACTGTGACATCATTTTGGGTTATTTATAATTGAGGAGTATTAAGAATATCCTTACAGTTACTGGTTTAACTTTCTTATTTAAACTGTTATTTAGACTTTTCTTTTAAATGGACATGGTTGAGGTTAGAGCCATTTTTAGACCTAATATCTTGAAAACTGCCTCTTTGGCAGATGTAACCTTCAAGATTCCAGTTCTGAATTTTATCTGTGTGTACAATTGCTCAACATTTCAATACCCCAGCAATGAGAGATGCAGCAAGCCAACTGATGCAAATGTGCTGTCATCTAGTACAGCGAGTCTGGTATCTACAATTCGGGGGGTGGGATGGAAGGGGCAAATTCCAGCTATTACAAAAATCATTTTAAAGTCTCCCAGCATCATGAGGCACAGAGCTCTTGAAGGGAAGAACTACAGCCTGGGAAGTTTTCAAGGTCACTTCGTTTTCAGGCTTGACAATATCCCTTTTGTGATACCAGTGGTAAAAGTAATTGCCATCGTCTACAGAGAAGTAAGTCTGAAGCTTGGAACGGACAGAGTTATATTATTGCACAATGCTTCAGAGCTGTATGGACACAACTGTGCAGTAGTGGGTCAGGTAGAAAAAAAGATGGGGCAGCACAGGTGAATTACAGGACAGTAACTGCAGTATTAGGAACTCACGAAAACCAGAATGCTCCTTCCAGTGGGGTCAGCTGGCCAGGATGGCTCTTAGCAATGTTTATTCTGTATGGTGAGATAGGTCTTGATCAGTGCTCTCTGGCATACAGTGGGAATTCAGCCCAATGCCCTGGGAATTCAACTGCAGTTTCTTCAGTGCAATGAGTTTTAAGTGCTAATCTGCAGGGCACCGATCCAGAGTCCCTTCAACAGAGCAGATTCTAACAAGAGCCAAAGGCATATGTGGAAAGAGGCTCCCTCTGCACCATAGCAGAAGAGCTCCTTTAAACCCCACAGCTGTGCCCCTGCATGTTGCACCACAGAAGTGCAGGGATTGTGGCCCGAATCCCAATTTTTTCTTTACCTCATATTTGTCCATTTGTGCAATGAGCTTCTGCAGCGGGGCAGTTTCAGAGGCAGTATAATTCTGTCTGTAGAGCTCAATTACACCTGCCGTTTCCTCCTTGGAGATCTCCTTCTCCAGGACAATGCCATTGTCTTCTTCAGAGGGAGGGGAAGAAAACAAGGAGAAGACATTGGGAAGTCACAGTTTTAATCAGCAATGGCCATAAGCCCAAAGGGTTTTCAGAGATTATAAGGCCAGAAGGGACCACTGTGATCATCTAGACTGACCTCCCATATAACATGGGCCAGAGAACTTCCCTGAATTCATTCTTGTTTGAACTAGGGCATTATCTTTTAGAAAAAACATCCAATCTTTATTTAAAACCTGCCAATAATGGAGAATCCATCACAATCTTTGGTAAATTGTTCCGATGGCCAATTACCCTCACTGTTAAAAGTTTACTCCTTTTTTCCAGTCTGAATTTGTCTAGCTTCAGCTTCCAGCCGCTGGATCTTGTTATATCTTTGTCTGTTAGACTGAAGAACCCATTTATCAGATTGTTGTTGCCCGTGCAGGTACTTATAAACCATCAAGGCACCCCTTGGCCTTCTCTTTATTACACTAAATAGATCAAACTCCTTGAGACTGTCATTACAAGGCTTGCTTCCCAATCCTTTAATCATTTTTGGGACTCTTCTGAAGCTTCATAGCACAAAGCTGGCTGTAGAGGAATAAACAGGAGGCCAGTCAAGGTGTTGACTTATTCCTTTAGAGGCATATGCCCAACCTCTTCAGACTGGGAGTTGGCAAGAGGAGCCACATCTTACCAACAAGTTAGAAAAGAACGATCAATCAGGAGATGGCAGGTATGTTGGACTGGGAGGGTTTTTCTAGTTCCTAGGATTTTTGGGGCCAAAGGTCTGATTTTTTAAAAAAGGACCCATACCTCATAGCCTATTTTGTGTGCACTCAATTGGGAATGCAAATAACCGCAGTTACAACTGCTGCCATTGGATATCCAGCTTCCTGAGCTGGGTGCAATCGGGTAGCTTGATATTTAAATACAGCAACTGCAGTTATTTGCAACCACAGAATTGTGGGTGCATGTGAGGAGGTTATAAAATCAGGCCTTTCCTCTTCAGTCGTGTTCTCTAATACGCACAAGCCAGACTTTGGGAGCAAAGATATACAGACCAGCAGGCTGGCCAGGCCTGGCACTAACCTTCTGAACCTTGGTTCTTTCGTGTGTAGTTCATGCGGAACACAAAAGCCTCCAGTATAAAGGCCACAATGATCGTCATCACCACCTGGGAAGGGAGCCAGAATGAGCAGAACACGTCACAAGGTTTGTAAGTGCAGCGTCCTTCCAAGTCTGGTTCTAACTGAACTGCACCTGAATTCTTGCTGCTTCCTCTCACCCCTCCTTTCAGCAGAGGGAGTGTACAAATCCTAATCCACGAGTCTAGGTGGTATGTCTGTGTAACAGCCTGCCAGTGAACTGGGAATGGGCGGTATGACAAGATCGGGGCATCACTGCATACCACTATAACTCCCATCCAGATACAGCCGCTCCCCAGCTTGCGCAGACCCAACTTACGTAAATGCGGACTTACAGAAAAAGTTGCGTAAGCTTTTTTTTGGGGGGGAGGGGGTGGGGGGGGGGAGAAGGTGTAATTGTCGGAGATATGTTCCCAACTTACGCAAAACTCTACTTACGCAAGGCATTCCGGAATAGAACGCTTGCATCAGTCGAGGAGCTTCTGAACATAATGTGTTGATTCTGGCAACACTTGTAGTTTTTGCCATACCAAAGTTAGTGAAAGTGATTTGGACACATGCCTCTTTCTGAGCTGCGTTTCATAAAGAGGAGAACTTCCCTAATTGGCCATGGATTCTTCCATTAGAGTGTAGCAAGATTGCTGCTGGCATTTAGAGATTTTCCATCAAAAGTGCACTGAGGACCTACCATGGTCACGATATAGAAGATCATGAAGTAGAGGCGGCTCCAATGAGAGGTTTGCGAGGTCACCCCTTCCTAGGGGCAAGAGGCAGGAGTTCAGTGGCAGGCAAAGAGGAGGGAAGCTGCCATTAGTCCCCTTGAGAGCAGACAAAGCAGCATGCCCCCAAAATATAAATCTGTACCTCATGAAATAAGGGACGAGTAGTGCACCTCATGTATCTAACCCCAGGGACTGCCTCCACCATACTCAAAGTCCCAGCTGGCCCCTGGGCCTGAACCCCTTCCCCTAAAGGATTGAACATACATTCCCATATAGTACTTTGATGTGTAAATACTCTCACAATGGTGATGAGTGCTACTGAACAGTGTAGAGATAGCGGTCTCTCTACATATCTAGCTAACAATATACAGCACGGTGCCTGGGACAACAAGCTATAGTACAGAGGTGCTTGAAGAGTGAGGTCACTAACACCCTTACACCGAAGGTACAACAGGTCTGCCATAATACATTCAGAATTCATTAGATCAAGGATCCTGAGGTTACTCCTAATGCAGATTTCCTGCATAGCATTACAGAGCATGGCGGTCATTCAACCAGACATAGCAAGGGGGTGGGAGGGAGAGAGACGGGGAGGAGGAGAAAAGAAATCAGAAGACTGATGAGTAAAAGGGCAGCATTCAGAATCTTCCAACTTCTCCCTAAACCATTCAGAATTGCTCAATAGCTGTCACATGCTGTACAAGAGCCAAAAGGTACAGCGTTGAGCCAGCCAGTGGCAACCAGTCTGTCAGAATACCCGAGTGATGTTACTGGGGAGGACAGCTCCTGGCAGGCAGCTAACAGTGCCACCCTCTCATCCCATCCATGTGAGCCAAAGCTGGCCACTTTCCATCAGAGTGATGAAAAAGGATCTGTGCTAAAGAGAATCTTGCCCTGCAGAGTGAAGGAGAATTGATGACACAGCCCTGGTGCTGACTACATTTAAGTACCCCAAGATCTACGTACCATGATGATGTACCAGTCATTGACAACTGTCAACTCAAACAGCGTAACTGTATGGAGACAGAAAGGACAAAACAAGAAGTGCTTTAGCCAGCCTGACCTGTTTCAAAGTCATTTCAATGCCTCAGTTTCCCCTATTACATGCTTTCTCCCATTTTCTTCATAAGACACCTCATTTCAGTATAGACAGAAACTGAAATACTTGAGTGCTGATGACAGGAGACAGATTCTGCTCTCACTTACACCGCAGTTAATCTGAAGTCACCCTACTGATGACAGTGGAGTGACTCTAGTGTTATAATGATGTAACAGAGAGCACAGTTTGGCCCACATTTCTTAGTGGAACCAGAGTCTGCCATGCCAGTCCACGCTAAGCAAGACTCTGGAGAGATCCACAAAGAAAAAAAAAAAAAAACAACCCACCACTATCCTCCTCCTCCTCCTGCAGGCCTGACTCGTTTAAAATCAGAAAAAAAAACCCCAGAGTGACAAGATCAGTGTTAGAGGCTCAGCAGGGTAGTGGAGTTGCTCTCTTTATTCATCTCTGGAAACATGGATACAAAACTGGTTCAGATCACATGTCAGAACAAGTCGGCAGGTTTCATGCTGGTCTCCAGGATATGTTTACCTTGTAAAATCTCCACACAGTTGGATTCAGTTAGCCAGCAGCAGAACCCAGGACAGGAAAGGGATGCTGCTGCAGGTTTGAGGTGTACAGTAGAAGCAGAACTCTGTTAGGGATCCAGAGCAGGGGTCTGCAGGTCATTTGGCAGAGCCACATGTGGGGGGCAGGGTTAGAACGGGAAGGGGTACTGTGGACCAGGACTGACACGCATTGGTAGAATTCTGGGGACTAGAAGGAAGCACGGACAGGTGTTATGCAAGCTATGTTAAGAGTCTCACCCCTACATAAGCACCAAATCCACACAGGATCGTTCTGCATTTGGCAGCAGTAGATGCGAGGAGTATGGTCAACAATTACCTTGGATAAGAACCAACATGTAAATATTCCTCTTACCAAAGCTGTTCAAAATGTTGTCAAAGTTGTTCAGATAGTAGTAACCTTCTTCCACCACTGTCTTGTTTCCAATCGTGTGATTCACCCAGCGATAGGCATCTGCAACTGTACTTGTGCTGATTAGAGAAGCCACGACAAACATACAATGAGAGGCGCTCTGGAAAAATGAGCAAAGCTACAGGTGCTGACAGACACCGGCATGCTTAGAGACCTGTGGGCAGGGAAGATATTTTTCCTTCTTGCCAACACTTGTTGCATTTTGAATGCCATTCTTTAAAGTGGTACCTCTGACAGGGGCACTGCAGCTTTGCTGTGGTGCCATTATAGAGCAAACATCCCAGCCCAGCTGCTTCAGGCAGTGATTCAAATACTCAGCGCTACCAACTGGCACATTGCTACCCCTCTCCCGTCTCAAACGGTAAGTAAAGATCATTGCACTGAGTCTCAGCGAGAGAAGTGGTAAGTCTCCCTTTTACTGGGAATCCCAATTCAGACCAACCACACTCAGTAAACACACATCCGCTGGCCTTTTCTTGATCGGAAAATACAGATATGAGACACAATGCTCCTGGCTTGGCATTGAACCAGGCTATTAACAAGGCCATTTCAGAGGAAGGTGGTTGCTGGGTACTCACTTGCAGCAGTTTGGGTAGACAACCCCAGAGAAGAATTCCATGCCGACAATGGCGAAGGAGTAGTAGAAGATAAGCAGGGTTAAGCCCAGGCTGGAGGAGAGAGAAACAAAAGTAAGGCCTTGTCTACACTGCACCTTCATCATTAAAACCTTTGTCCCTCAAGGGTGTGAAAAAACAACCACCCCTGAACGACAAAAGTTTTACCAACGAAAAGCACCAGCGTGGACAGCGCTTTGTCGGTGGGAGACGCTCTCCGGCCGATGAAACTACCGCCCCTTGTTTGGGGTGATTTTATTTTGTCATCAGGAGAGCTCTCTCCTGGTGACAGAGTGGCTAAACTGCGTGCCTTACAATAGTGCGGCTGTAGCGCCGTTGTAAGGTGTGCAGTGTAGACACAGCCTAATTGTGTTATTCACTAGTTGGTAGGACAGAGAAAAAAGCCAAGTCACTCAGACTGGCTGTTCTCTAAGCAGTTTTCCATCTCTACCATCTACAGTAAACCCCAGTGTAGCATCTAGACCACTTCCCTGCAATGCTGTTTTGTTGCCTATGGAACATGTGCAGTGTTTGTCTCGACTAGTTTTAAAAGTCTAGAGTCATGGAGTTCTGTACCACCCCCTTGGTGAGAAATAAGCTCTGAGAAACTTGAAGAGAACCCTTCTTTCCTTACAGACTTGCTCCTTTCCATTAAGCCATTAAATATTTATTCCCCCTCCCCACCACCCAGTTTCTCTAATGAAACACAAGCCAACATCGCTCTATCCTCTGTTTCCTTGACCATCAGCAGTGATGTCAGAACAGCTTCAGAAATAAGCCTAGTTGGTTAACATGTCTGAACACCTAGCTAGTTCTGCAGCAGGGGAATAAGATACTGTGATGTCATACACGGACAATGGCTCCTTATCTCAGTGACTAATTAAACGGGCATTCCACATCACTTCGCAATAACTGTAACCCATCTGGTCCCCTATTGTCCCAAGGACATGAGGCAACCCTGGGTATATACACATCTCCTTTGTGAAACCTTCTTTGCACAAAAACCATCATCACTTAAAAACCAAACAAGTGCCACAGTGGGGTTGCCCTTGCGCTCAGGAGCAAAGGGGTTAATGTGCATCAGGTGTTAGGCCTAGTGTGCGCAAGAGCCCTTTATGTATTTCTTTGTGTTGCACTGCAAAGAAAGGAAAAAAAAGTGATCGCTTCTCCCCTGACCCCAGCCCAGGTATTCGTTGCCCTGGAAATGGCAGAGCCATATTAGTACACGCTTCTTTGGGATGTTGCCCATTTTCCCCCCTCCAAGGAGGGCTGTGCAATACCTGGCCATCCTGGGGAATAACTCAAACATTGTGTCCAGGACATTTCTGTAGCGCTTCTTCAATTTAAAGAGCCTGAAGCAGGGATGAAAAGCCAGTGGTTACTTACACGAGGACAATTCTTTCCTGTTTTGTTATTAGCTGCATAAAGACAAGCAGCATGTACAAGCAAAACAAGGCCACGAGAAAAGCATTTTGAATACAGGTTCAGCCAGGGTCCATATGGAGGCTGCACCAAAGCAGACCACCAACCATGCACTTTCCTCGCTGTGACGCTACTAAATGAGACTCTGGGGACTGTACACCTGCATTTAGCTAGGGAAGTACTGAGAGCAGAAAAAGATAAAACATGATCCAATGGCTGGAAATTGAAGCTAGACAAATTTGGATCTGAAATACAGCATACATTTTTAACAGTGAGGGTAATTAATCATTGGAACAACTTACTAAGGATCGTGGTGGATTCTCCCCCACTACCAACTTTTAAATCAAGACTGGATGTTTTCCTAAAAGATCTGCTCTAGGAATTATTTTGGGAAATTTCTATGGCCTGTGTTATACAGGAGGTCAGACTAGATGATCACAATGGTCCCTTCTGGCCTTGGAATCTATGAATTATTTTGCACTTCCATTATTCACCAATACATTTCCCCAGAGGTGGAGTGGGACAGGATAATATCATCGCTCTTTTCATCAGTAGATCTCAAAGCACTTCAAACAGGAGGTCTGTATCATTATCCCTATTTAACATATGGGAAAACTGAGGCACAGGGCAGAGGAAGTGAGTTGCCCAGGTCACACAGCAAGTCAGTGACGGAATCAGACACAGAACCCAGGTCTCCCAAGTACCAGTCCTCTATCCACTAGGTCACACTGCCTCCCTTCACTTGGTTGGGATATTTAGACTTTAGGCACATTAAAAAGTGGACAGGTAAGGCCTCTCAGTTCCTGATCCAGACCATCTTTACTCAGTCTTTACTCCCATGGGTAAGCCCCACTGCCTGTGATGAAGGACAAGGTCTATGAATAAGCATTTGCAGGATTATGCTTCTTAGGACAAGGACAGTGTTTTACCGATAAAGCATCATGCATAAATAATGACATTTATAAATGGTGAGCTCCTACATCATTAACACGTGTACACTTGGCATTTACAGAACACATTTTAAAGGTGAGCTCACTTACCAAGACACAAGCTCAGTTATCTGTTTTTTCCTGCAACAATCAATGGGAGAAAGCTGCATTCCTCACACATCAACCATTACAAGAGAAAAACAGACTTCTGAGTGCAGGCTTTGGCAGGTGAGTAAAGGAGAAAATGGTTTCTTTTAAAATGTAATTAATCCAATTTTTTAAATCCTCACATGTGCTCCATTAGCAAGTGGGGATCCTAGACAATGTGACCTAGTGAATAGAGAATTGGACTGGAACTCAGGAGACCCAGGTTCTATTCCCAGCTCTGCCAGGCTTCCTGGTTGACCTTGGGCAAGTCATGTCTCCTCTTTGGGCCTTAGTTTGCCCATCTGTAAAATGGGAATAATACAATTATACTGACTTTCTCTGTAAAGCACTTTGAGATCTACTGGTGAAAAGTGCTATACGAGAATTAGATATTAGTTCACCTTTAATAAAAGAACACTTTGCCCTTCTATGGAACTTCCATTTGATGATCTCAAAGCACTCTACAAAGATGAATGAATCTTTACAAAAAACCTTGTGAGGCAGACATTATCATACCCATTTAACTGAGGGACAGAGGTTAAATTACTTGATCAAGGTGTCACTGCAAGTATCAGAACTGGGAAGAGAACTCATGCAACCTGCTCTAACCAGTAGACAACAATTTGCCTCAGTGATTGGCATTTCTGGGAGCTACAGCGCTCTGCACATAGGATTCTAACAGAGGCTGGGTTAAGCCCTGAAGCATGAGCTTTAATATCCCTTCTGAAGTTTGTCATAATTAATGCTGATAACTCCAGATAATCTCATTACTCATATAGGGTTCCAGTTTCTTTGTGATACAGTCACGTAACCATGCAATCCTCCCAGTTGGGTCCTGCCAATGAGCTGAGCCCTGGATTGGGTTGAAGGAAAACAAACCTCCCTCTCTCTCCTGCTTTGAAAACAACGAGGAGTCCAGTGGCACCTTAAAGACTAACAGATTTATTTGGCCATAAGCTTTCGTGGGTAAAAAAAATCTCACTTCAGGTGCATCTGAAGAAGTGAGGTTTTTTACCCACGAAAGCTTATGCCCAAATAAATCCGTTAGTCTTTAACGTGCCACTGGACTCCTCGTTGTTTTTCTGAATACAAACATGGCTACCCCCTGATACTCTGCTGCTTTGATTATTTTCCCATTCCCCGTATGCCTTTTCTGTCTCACCTGAGCAGTTGAAGGGGTCGCAGGACGACGATGAAGTAGAATGGCTCCATGTTAAATGCCAGCGCCAGGAGACCCAGAAATGCAAACAGGGTGACTGAAAAATCAAAGCTGGAAAAGGAAGAGGGAGAGCAGAAATGGCCTGGTTTAGCCTTGCGAGGGGCAGAGTGCTCATGGCACTCTAGTTCAAAAGAAGACAAAGGGAAAGGTGGAGGGGTACTGGAATTGCCTGCAGAATCTCTGTTGAAATGAAGTTTTCTAATCTATCTGCCTAAGGCCATTTTTGAAAGAAGGCAACTATATCCCAGCAACTATCACCATACCCCTCAAATCCTGCAATTTTGAGTTCACTCTCATTAGATCCCCACCAAGTTCAGCTGATTCAAATTCAGATTGCTCAAGTGACACTGATGCAATGCAGGTTAGCACAACAGCTCTGGGTGTTATGCCTCCAGCCCCCATTCACTGTTCCCAAGCAGCACACTTACAGATTCCATCCAGAAGACAGATACTCAATGGGTCCCAGGCCAGTGGTTTTCAGGAGCAGCTCTACCCCATAGACTGCAAAACAAGAGAGAATCTAATATCAACACTTAAATGAGCCACACCATAACCATTCCTTATGTGCAGCTTGAACATGTAGGTTTGTTGACTGTAGGTTTAATAAGCTCCCATTCCCTTCCTTCATGTTTATCCTCAAGGGGATAAGTGGGCTCCACTTCTCTTCTAGATCACTAACTTCTCCCTTAGCTACTGTGCCAAACATTCAGATCTCTGGACAAGAGTGAGTGCCTATAAGAAAGGCTAATCAGTCATCCAGAGGAACTTCAGGGCACATACTCACTCCCACATACTTGCCCAATTTAACCTCAATGGAATGTAATAAAGAATCATATCTATGAGCTCATGGGACCATGGGAGATATTTTCAAACAGGGTGGAGGAAGGCTGTTTGTTTCATACACTGCCACGAGGGCACTCTGTGAAGTTCTTGAATTAGTAGAACATTATGACATCAGGCAACACTTCAGTGATCCAAGTATTTCTATACATCTGGGAATAAAAACATAAGAACGGCCATACTTGGTCAGACCAACGATCCATCTAGCCCAGTATCCTGTCTTCCAACAATGGCCAGACCAGATACTTCAGAGGGAATGGACAGAACAGGGCAATTTATTGCGTGATCCATCTCCAGCTTCTGGCAGTCAGAGGTTTATGGACACCCAGAGCAAGGGGTTGTGTACCTAACCATCTTGGCTAACAGCCATTGATGGACCTACTCTCCATGAGCTTATTGAATTCCTTTTTGAACCCAGTTCTACTTTTGGCTTTCACAACATCCCCTGGCAACAAGTTTCACAGGTTGACTGTGCATTGTGTGAAGTACTTCCTTAAGTTTGTTTTAAACTTGATGCTTATTAATTTCATTGGGTGACGCTGAGTCACGTGTTATGTGAAAGGGTAAATAACACTTCCTTATTGACTTTCTCCACACCATTCATGATGTTAGAGACTTCTATCATATCCCCCATAAATCTTTTCTAAGTTGAACAGTCCCAGTCTTTTTAATCTCTCCTCATACAGAAAATGTTCCATAACCCTAATAATTTTTGTTCCCCTACCCTGTACTTTTTCCATTTCCAATATATCTTTTTTGCGGGGGGGGGGGGGGGGGGTGGTGGTGTGTGTGTGTGTGTGTGACCAGAATTGCATGCAGTATTCAAGGTGTGGGCATACCATGGATTTATATGTTGGCATTATGGTGTTCCTGTTAGCTTTTTGACTGCTACTGCACATTGAAAAGATATTTTCAGAGAACTATCCACAATGACTCCAAGATCTCTTTCTTGAGTGGTAAAAGCTAATTTAGACCCCATCATTTTGTATGTGTAGTTGGGATTATGTTTTCCAGTGTGCATTACTTTGCATTTAATGAACATTGAATTTCATCTGTCATTTTGTGGCTCAACCATCCAGGTTTGTGAGATCCCTTTGTAACTTTTCGCAGTCAGCTTTGGACTTAACTATCCTGAATAATTGTGTGTCATCGCAAACTTTGCTACCTCACTGTTCACCCCCTTTTCCAGATCATTTATGAATATGTTGAACAGCACTGGTCCTAGTACAGATCCTTGGGAGAATCTATTATTTATCTCTCTCCACTATGAAAATTGATCATTTATTCCTACTCGTGTCCTGTATTCTAACCAGCTAATGATCATGAGAGGATCTTACCTCTTTATCCCATTATTGCCTATTTTGCTTAAGAGCCTTTGGTGAGGGACCTTGTCAAAGGCTTTCTGAAAGTCCAAGTATACTACATCCACTGGGTCAGCCTTGTCCATGTTTGCTGACACCCTCAAAGAATTCTAAGACTGGTAAGGCATGATTTCCCTTTACAAGAGTCATGTTGGCTCTTCCCCAACATATTGTGTTCATGTGTGTGTCTGATCATTCTGTTCTTTATTATAGTTTCAACAAATTTGCCTGGCACTTAAGTTAGGCTCATTGGCCTGTAATAGCCAGGATTGCCTTTGGAGCCTTTAAAAAAAATAAAATCATCAGTATTACATTACTTATCTGCCAGTCACCTGCTACAGAGGCTGATTTAAGTGATAGGTTACATACCACAATTAGTAGTTCTGCAATTTCGCATCTGAGTTCCTTCCGAACTCTTGGGTGAATCCTATCTGGTCCTGGTGAGTTATTACGGTTTAATTTATCATTTTTTCCCAAAATGTCCTCTATAGACACCACAATCTGAGACAGTTCCTCAGATCTGTCACCTAAAAAGAACTACTCAGGTGTAGGAATCCCTCTTACATCCTTTGCAGCGAAGACCAATGCAAGAAATTTATTTAGCTGCTCTGCAATGTCCTTGTCTTCCTTGACTGCTCCTTTAGCACCTCGATTGTCCAGTGGCCCTCGATCATCCAGTAGCCATTGTTGGCAGGCTTCCTGCTTCTAGGGTACTTAAAGAATTTTTTGCTGTTAGTTTTGGGGTTTTTGCTAGCTGCTCTTCAAGTTCTTTCTTGGCCTGCCTAATTATACTTTTACACTTGACTTGCCAGCGTTTATACTTCTCTCTCTTTTTCTCAGTAGGATTTGACTTCCAATTTTTGTCTCTAACCACCTCTTTTAGTATGTTGTTTAGCCATGGTGGCTTTTCTTGTTCCTGTTACCTTTTTTTTTTGGGGGGGGGGGGGGGGGGGGGGGGAGGAAACATTTAGTTTGATCCTCTATTCTGGTATTTTAAAAAAAAAAAAGTTTCCATGCAGCTTGCAGGCAGCTCACTCTTGTGACTGTTCCTTTTAATTCCCATTTAACTAGCCTCATTTTTGTTTAGTTCTCCTTTTTGAAGTTAAATGCTACTGTGGTGGGTTCCTCTGGTATTTTCCTCCCTACAAGGATGTTAAATGTAATTACATTATGAACATTATTACTGAGTGGTTCAGTTATAGTCACCTCTTGGACCAGATGCTGTGCTCACTTAGGACTAAATCAAGAATTGCCTCTCCCCTTGTGGGTTCCAGGACTATCTGCTCCAAGAAGCAGTCATTAATAGTGCCTAGAAATTTTATCTCTGCATCCAATCATGAGGTGACATGAACCCAGTCAATATAGAGATAAATGAAATCCCCCATTATTTCTGGGTTTTCTGTTTCTGTAGCCTCTCTAACCTCCCTGAATATTTCACAATCATAGTCACCATCCTGATCAGTAGTATATTCCGACTGCTATACTCTTATTATTCAAGCATGGAATTTCTATCCACAAAAATTGTACGGTACTGTCTGATTCATTTAAGATTTTTACTATATTTGACTCCATGCTTTCTTTCACATACACTGCCACGCACCCCAGCACAACCTACTCTGTCATTCCTATATATTTTGTACCCTAGTATTATGTGTCCCATTGATTATCATTGTTCCACCATGTTTCTGTGATGCCTATTCTATCAATATCCTCATCTAATACCAGGCACTCAAGTTCACCCGTTAGTATTTAGACTTCTTGCATTAGCATACAAGCAGCACTATAAAATTTGTCACTATTTAGTCGTCTGCCTTTATGTGAGGTCACTAATTAGGACAGTCCAAGGGGAAACAAAAACAAGTCACCACATCCTCATGAACCAAACAATGGACATTTTCACTAACTCAGGGGTAGGCAACCTGCGGCACGCGAGCTGATTTTCAGTGGCACTCACACTGCCCGGGTCCTGGCCACCGGTCCGGGTGGCTCTGCATTTTAATTTAATTTTAAATGAAGCTTCTTAAACATTTTTAAAATCTTGTTTACTTTACATACAACAATAGTTTAGTTATATGTTATAGACTTATAGAAAGAGACCTTCTAAAAATGTTAATGTATTACTGGCACGCGAAACCTTAAATCAGAGTGAATAAATGAAGACTCGGCACAGCACTTCTGAAAGGTTGCCGACCCCTGCACTAACTCCTCTGCTGGCAACTGTAGCCAAAGAGCTCTCCATGCAGTTTAGTGAGAGGTTAGCAAACAGGTATTTGGATTCTCCCAAAGTCACCTTTATTGCAATTGTCAGCTTTACTTATTAACAGCTTTAGCTCTGTTTCAGAAGAATTGCTCAGCAGCAGCAGTGAAAAATAAACATCACCTATAGGAGAGGATGAACTAACTTGGATAATGAGTTCCATGGCAGAGCAACACACTGGCATACAGGGATCTACGGTCAGGCTCACTCTTGCCTTGTTCTGTTCAGGAGTGCTAGAAGACAGTACAGTCAGCCTCTGTGGGAGGGGCAGCAGTATACTGCTCTCTCACGAGCTCCTCTGATTTGTCTGAAGTGGTGCTGACAGGCTCAAAAGAGTTGCCACCTCCAAAATGGAAGGAGGATTGCTCAGACTCAAAGGTAGGGAATGGGAGTACAATGGAAGGAGATTCCAGATGAAAATAATTAAGGGAAGAGGAGGATTCCACAAAACAACAATTAGCAGAGCAGGAAATAAATAGGGTCTTGGTTCGAGATATGCTTTCGATATGATAATTCTACTAAGAGGGCTATGCAATGTATCCNGGGGGGGGGGGGGGGGGGGGGGGGGGGGGGGGGGGGGGGGGGGGGGGGGGGGTCGTCAGTAAATGCCCAACAGTTTATGGTTGGGGTGCAAATGGAAGACCAGATGGGTGTGTGGTTTTGGGGCAATGTTACTAGGGGCTGCGTCAGAACTACATTCCCATTTAGATGGATCTCGTTACATAGATAGCAGGGGTGCAAGAGGTTCTCTCTTCAGCACACCAAGGTCACCAGAGGCATTTCTTACAAGCAAGCAAGGCCAATAAAATCTGTTCCAATCCAGGGACGGAGAAAAATGGCTTCCAAGGAAATGGATACTTTAAGCCCTTGAATGACTAAAATGCACAACTGAGAAACCCCAATATACCCTTCCGCAGCTGTAATGGAACAAGGCAGTGCTGGTCTGGCGCAGCAACTTACTCGTGAGGAAGACGATGTAACTCCACGGGACATCTCTGGGGAAGAAGTTCCCACCTGCAAGGCACAGAAACAGCGCCTTCTCAGAGGGCTGATCAAACTTACGGAAGACAACAAGTCAAGAAATGAACCATGTATATCCTACCTTGCAGCATGAAGGTTTGAATTAGAATCCAGATCCCATTCACAGCTACCACAGTATCTGGAAAACAAAATACACTGCTGCAATGAAAAGTTGCTGGATAATCAGATGTTAATTTTCTAAACTTTTAGGCAGGTAGTGTGGTCTAATGGTTAGGGCACAGGACTAGGCATCAGAAGAACCAAGTTCTGTTTCCAACTCTCCCAAGGTTACACATCCCATTCACTGGTAAAGCCCCCTACATTCTGTGCTTCAGTTTCCCAGTATATAAAATGAGTATAATAATTTATCCACCTATGTAAAATGCTTTGAGATCCTCAGAAGAAAAAGTGTATTGTTGAATCTCAGGCTGACAAACAGTTATTTTTCCTGGTACATTATTCCCTACATTGCCCTAGTATTACTTCTATATTCCAGTTTCTTTCCATCTCTGCAGAATTGTTCGAGGACCGTACATAGTTCCTAGGTCAGTTACAATGCAGGAAGGATACAGCACCATCACAAGGCTCCTACAGGCCTGCTTGTAGCGCCCACCATTAAGGCATTGGGACACAGAGGATCCAAGATGTAGGAACTCCCCTCTTCACTCCTTCCTTCATTCTACCATCATAATCAGCAAAAAGGGCACTTCTCTTACAGAATAAAAATCAATCAAAATTAGAGATTAGCGTAACAAGTGGGACCAGGAGTCAAACATACCCTCCTCTCTAGAGAAGCTTGACAGCAATTCTGCTGCTCTGCTTAGTACAAACTCCAAGCAATACCCCTTGGAATTAAGCTGTTTGCACTTTCTGAAGTACAGCAAACCATGGGAGCATTGTGTGTCAAGTCAGGTCCTTTCATCAACATCCTCAGCTGCGGTGTCAAAACTGAAAGCCTGAGAAGTGTAATCATGCACCCTCTGAAATGCAACAGGATGTAAAAACCAGTCCCATAAAACACACTTCAAAATAATGTATAAACTAGTCCTTATGAGAATCCCACAAGCACATGAACTCCTTCCCTGATCGCAGATAAGCACAGGAATTATTGTGTGTATTGTGGCTCCAATCAGAGATCAGGTTCCATTGCACTAGGCAGTGTACAAACACAGAGAGAATCCCCGCCCTGAAGAACAAAGAGAGCTGAGTAGGTAAAATCATGAGATTTTGTTTTTCACACTTACACATGGCATACTGGAATGCTCGGGACTTCACCAGAATGTTAATGCCTGTATGAAGAAGGGAAATATTACAAACAAATAGATGTTCATTACAAAAAATACTTAAAAATAAACTCAAACGTGTACCAAATACTCCCTCCGTATCTATTTAATGACCTCCCCGACATTAACTGGGCTCATTTTTCATATCCATTCTCAGCACAGGGTCTAGGTAGCACAGTGGGCAATCGTGCACTTACATGTCTTTCACTTCTTATGCCTGGAGTTCAAATCCTGACCTAGAACTCAAGTGACAGTGATGTGACAGTTCTCACCCTACTGCAGTTCCAAATTTGCCCACATCTTGAAACTAGTGCACAGTTCAAATGGAGATGTTAGTCACTGCCCAGTCCTGGAACAGGGGAAGTGTTCTAACTTCGGGCTAAAGTGCATTAGCACAGCTGCATAGGGATCTTGTACCAGTAGCTGCCTGCACTATCCTTGGTTCAGGCTAGTTGTCCCTCACTAACCTACATATATATTTAAAAAAACCCACTTATCCAGGGATACAAACTAGTAAGGAAAACCTGGGACATTTGCAACAGTGGCATGTAGAGGATAGATTACGTTTAAGACTGTATCTAGGCCACATTATAACCTCAATTTTCTCCTTTACAGCAGCTGCACATGCTCTGTGCAAATGCTGCATCCACCAGAGACTACGAAGACCAGCAACCCCTTGGAGACTGCAAATCCACTCCACAGCCCGCTGCTGTTGGAGGAGAGCTGCAGCCTCGGATACTGAGAAACCAATCTCCTAGACTTGGCCAGTCCCAGCAAGCTGGACTGCTGCATCAGACTCCCCTGCATGCTGTACCAGAAGATGAATCCAGCAATGGGTGGGTTCAAGGTATTTGCTAAGAAGCTTTCCTTATTTTATAAAGTTGGTTTCCGGGTCAGTGCACAGAATATACATTTGTGTGACGGATGTCCTCCTCCAACAGGTCAGAATACCGTTCCTTTTGAGTGGATCGGCAGCTAGCGATTGTGCCCGTCTCAGCAGTTTATCTGGAGTATTTAGGCTGTTACTGTATTTATGCTTGGGGTAGTGTACAGAGAATGTGTTCTTTCAGAAGGCCTCTCTTTTTTTGAAAAGAGATGATTTTCAAACAGGTACATGCTTCTGCACATGTCGAATTTAAAACATAAGACCATAAGAACGGGCATACTGGGTCAGAGCCATGGTCCATCTAGCTCAGTATCCCGTCTTCAGACAGTGGCCAATGCCAGATGCTTTAAAGGGAATGAACAGAACAGGGTAATCATCAAGTGATCCATACAGCAAGTTACCTTTAAATATAAGAAACGCTGTCCGTGGAAGGTCATCAAACCAGTGCTCGCGGTTTCGTTTTGCCTGGAAGTGGAACAGACCTGATCAGTGGGAGGTATGAGCAGAGATTTATCAAAGTAGGTCAATTACATCCATAAGAGAATGGAGCAAGACCCATCTTCTCCCCATGTCATTTCGGTCTTGTTCCACATAGTCTTTATTTCTCCTCCACCTTCTCTCCATAAACTTCCCTCCAGTCCTCATCCCCTTCTCTCCTCACACTCTCCTCCATTTAACACTTGCCTTCCATTTTAAGCCAACAACTTCATAGAAATTGTAGAAATCCTTTAGGCTGTAAGAGAGAAAGATAAAAGGGTGAATCAGATCAAATCTCGGTGGTATTTGGATTTTGCCATCATGGGTACCAAATGTTTCACTATTTAAGTGTATCAAGTGCCTAATTGTGTCACCTGATTGGCCGGGGGGGAGGGAGGGAGGGGGAGGAAGGTTTTCCATGCCAGACCTTCTTTTCAGGAGAAGTTCCCTTAATTTCTCTTGTTAACTCCTTGTTCAAACTATATGAAAAATAAACATTCAGCTCATCCATTGTTTGTGTCACAGGTTTTCCTAAACGCAAGTGGGCCTTAGGAGAGAGTAAAGGCTACCACATTTCTGCAGCAAGGCCTGACAAAGACTGATACAGTCTTAGGGTGAAATCTTGGCTCCACTGAACTCAAGGAGAGTTTTGCAATGGACATCAATGGAACCAGGATTTCACTTATATTGTAAGCTCTTAGGGGCACAGTGTTTACTTGCATGCACTACATGCATATAAATAAATAAGGTAAGATGTCACCAATATTGAGGTTTGCATAAGCCTCCTGGCTGATAGCTGGGTGATCAATTGTGTGGTTTGTAAAATGCCATTTACAAAAAATTGGACCTGAACCATCCTGGAAGCACATCTTAATTCCTCATTTACTACTAACTATTCCTTTCCTGCTAGGTTTTGGTTGGTTGTTTTAAAAAGGTAGTTTTAAACTTTTGAGCAACAATAAAACTGGTGCAAAGATATGAGATAAGAGAACCCTGTAAGCACATGAAGTAAAAATGACTGACAATCAGCCTGGGCCAGATTTTTAAAGGTGTTTAGATGCCTAAAGATGCAGATTTGGAAGAAAACAAACAAACAAAAAAATCTTACTTGGTGCCTAGTTGCACCTTTAGGCACCTAAACATCTTTAGCAATCTGACTCTTGGTCCCTATCCCATCCTCAACAGAGCGCACAGATGCTGAACTAGCATCCAGATTCACTCCCTTCCTGGGGGTTTAGTTTTATTGGGAAATGAAAACCATTATCTACCACCACATTAGCGTCACCCTAAGATTCCACCCCAAGCGTAGCTATTCCCTGAGTTTCCCTTCGGGGTTTCCTTGTCCGATCATTCTAGGTCTCTCTCGCCCAAAGACACACACCTCTCTTTATATCCAGGTTGGAGTTAACTGGACCCACCCAACAGCATGATTCAGCGATAATTACTCGGACTCTTAAGGCAGGGTTCTGCGGAACTCCAGGAGAGTGGTGCTTTCGCGAAATGCCAGGGGACATAACCAATTGCCAGTTAACTGGGAATGTGTTCAGCTAAAGTTGCACTGCATGTGCAGAAGTTCTCCTTTCTTTGGGTGTCTCATGTCCAAATAGGATCCTCTGTTTCCCCACTCTTTTATTCCAAGGACCTCTGTCTTTCACCTATCTCCCTCTGCTTAATGTCTGTCATCGCAGTACTGTCTCTCCAACAGGGCAGCAGGGAAAGCCACCCATTGATGGGCAGATCATAAAGCAGCAGGGGATTATCACTTCGACAGCCTTTTCAAGCCCAAATTCACCTCCAATAGCCCAAGGAGGCAAGAATCCCAGAAGTGTTCCCCGACCCCAGGCTGCATTTAAGCCTGCATTCTGGGATTGATTTTCCTTGATAAGGCACACCATTCCCTCTGACATATGATATGGACCCAGAGTGTCATGAATCCTGTAAAATGCCACCCCTTTTCTAGGTTACAGCAGCAGCATCCTACCTGACTAAAGTTGTATTGCTTTGATTCAGTGCTTTGAAAGTTAGATAACGCTCTCTGGCGCACATCCGAGGCTTATAAAACCGCATCAGCCCTTCAAACTGCTTGAAGGAGATA
Source organism: Platysternon megacephalum (assembly GCA_003942145.1). Lineage (NCBI taxonomy): Eukaryota > Metazoa > Chordata > Testudines > Platysternidae > Platysternon > Platysternon megacephalum. The sequence continues at coordinate 631,405 of QXTE01000130.1, read as the reverse complement.
CCAGACGGTCTCTGGAAACACAGAAAGGGGTTGCCATAAGTGATGCTGTAGGAGGAAGCATAGGAACATATAGGCCATATAGGAACATATAATTCTCTCTTAGGACTGCTTCTAAGCAAGATTTAAATGTCAGGGTAAGATGCCAATACCACCACCTTTAGAGGGCACACACTCACTTATTACTCTAGAACCTAGATAGAGGAAAAGTCTCCTGCGATTAGCTCCTCTGCTTGGTCTCCAGATCAGTGGAAGAACAGAGAACAATCTTGCACTGAAGTTCTGTCCAGTTTAAGTGCCAAGCAATAGGGCTTCCACCACTTCCCTTGGGAAACTGTTCCACAGCCTAACAGAGCTCACTGCCCGGATACTTTTACTGATACTCAACCTACGCTTTCCCTTTCCAATTTCATTCCATTACTCTTCGTTATACCCTCAATTCACCACGCTAAATCATCCCTCTTCTCCCTGCGTGTGTACAACCTGCAAAATATATTTATAGGCTTAACATTCCCTTTAGCTGTCACTTAGCCATCCTGTATCTATTGAATCCTTCAGGTTTCTGATCACACTGAACTTTGTCATCAATTGCTGCTGGTGGGACACCCCAACTCTTTAAACACTCAGTGTCTTCTGATGTGCTACTGGTGGGTGTCAGTGACAGTTTCCTGTGACACAGGCTGGGTATTTCTTTCACATACACAGAATATCCCCTACCTGCTTGCTGACAAGCAGGCGGTAGGCGTGTCGTATGGCTGTGCGTTTGTGCAGCAGCAGGGACTTGAACTTCCTCTTTTCAATATCACTGAAAGTGTCAAACACCACAGCAAGAAGCTGAAAAGAAACAGATGAGACAAAGCGGAAGTCAGGCTTTGATCGTTACAGCATATGGCCTCTTACGCCCCATGGTTTCTGGACACTTATGAATAAGCACCACAGAGAGGCACAATAGATGCCAGCAGTATGGATTTTGCTAAGTGCTGTGCTAATGCAAGGTATAGTAGAGTTAATAAGAATCTCTAAGCAACCTGGACACCAAGGGATTAACAAGAGCACACACCCAGTGTTACATTTTTAAAATGGTGCATAGGTATTTGGCTACACAGCTCCTATTACCATTAATGAGAGGCACAAAGAAGTTTGTACAGTGCCTGTTCATACCAGGACAGTAAGCTCAGGAGAACAGGGGGAAGGAGGGCTAATTGTTTTTAATCAGATAGACCCTGTCATTACAACACAAAAGATTACAACAGGCACTATTACCAAACCATTGTGACAGGTGAAGAACTCTACTGCAATATCCAAATGAGAGGAAGGGGAGTCCCAGCTGCAGTAAGAAACTTACCAAGTTCATAATGAAGTAGAGCTCAATAGAGAGGTACACTATGAAGAAGATACAGGACCAGGGGTTCCGGGAGTAAGATGGCATCATCACATCAGGGAAACTGCCCCCCAAAAGATACAAGCCAACTTATTAGCAGCCACAATAGTCTCATTCATGCAGCATTTCACACTGACTAGATGATCATACTATGTTGCTTTATACTACGTACAGGAACTGTGTATATGCATACACAAATCAACATCCTCATATGGTTATGCAGACTATGTAGCTATACACAATATACACATTATGAACCTATACATTAGCTGCAAGAGTTTGAAATGCAGTGAAGATTATGTATCCCTAAACATCCCCAAAGTTTGATGGGCAACAGGGACTTACAAAATCTCTGTGGTTTATTTATGTTTTAATCAACAATAATATTTTGCAGTTCTACAGAGATCTTATTCCAATGATTTCAAGTTAATTAATCCTCACAATCATCCTAGAAAATGCACAAGCATCATTATCCCCATTTTACAGATGGGAAAAAGAGGCAGAGAGAAGTGAAGTGACTTCCCCATGCCTGTATAGTGTGTTAGTGGCAGACAAAGGAGCATAACTCAGACCTCTGTATTCTTAGACTTGTGCCTTAATGAGACCATCCTTCCCCTTTAGTGGCTTCATAATACTTAAGGGTGAACTACAGCAGTTCCTTCGGGGCGGATCATTGCACATTAGGCTGCAGTGAAGTACGGGTTCCCCATTGGGAAACACTGCCCTCATGCTACGAAGAAGAGGTCACATCTGCAGACCCAGAGGTTTCACAAATAAAAGATTTGCTGAGAGAGACTTTTTTCAGGGGTGAGGGGAAGGGAGGGAGTCCCAGTAAAAGGAAGCATGGACTTACTTTGAAGTGGTCAGAAGAACAAAGAGATTCACAAGGCTGTTCTCTAAGGTATTGAAATACTGAAAGAGAAAACAAATACAAACCAGTCCCACATTGACACTGTCAAGGTTATAATTCCTTAACTAATTTCCTGACCTCTCTTAGTAGCTCTTGACATGTTATTTCATGCCCCTTCTGTAGGCAAACAGAAAGGTGTGTCATGTGAAGAGTTAAAACATTAAAGCTTGTCTGCACATTCCTGTACGTTACTCCCAATACTTTCATGACCCTGTGGTCAGACTTGGCAGCTGGAACCTGTGGCTGTTGAGCAGTAAGGCCATCATAGGTTGGGAGGATGAGAATAGGGTTTCTTATACCACTCTTTCACTGCAGACCCAACTGCCTCCCACTTGGGATCGAAAAGTACTATTTTCCTTAGACCTGTGATCAAGTGTCCCAGTTTTGGTGTATCACAAGAGGTTGCCAGCAGCTGTGCTCGGATCACAACTCTTTATTGGGGATATTCACTTACCTATCAAGGCAGAAGCACTAATAGCAGGGCAGCAAGATACATCAAGGAAATTGATGCACCAGCCCACAGTGTCATGCACTGCACTATATATGCAGTTGTGGGTAGTGGGAGATGTGGCTTGCCCTGATTGGATTGAGACATCAAGAAGAGGGGGTGACAAATGTAGTGTCCCCTTTTGGATTTCCTGACATTGAGGGGGCATTATTTACTGTTTCCCATTGGGGTCTGATCCTTGGTTAACTACGTTAAAAAAATAAATGGCCCTCTGCCCTTCTTATTGCTAACTCCAATTAAAAACTGCACCCCCAGAGACAATCCATTCAGGAGAAAAACGATATCTATACCATATACAGACTATTTGAATTTGGTTTTCAAGATGACCAAATGGGTCTTAAAAAGCTAAGTCTGAAGAATTTGTTGTTTACTTACGGGATCCGAGTGGTTAGAGGAAAACAGATAAAAACCTAGAGAAATGGAAGAAGGAAATGGGAAGGGGGGGAAAAACAAAAACAAAAACACATTTAATTTCAAGCAACAAAATAACGAAGAGTCCCTATCCTCAAATCGTGGCTATAAGACTCCAGAACATCAGCTAAATGCTCTGTTATTTAATATCTGTATGCAGCATAATGCATGTGCACAGTTCTTTAGAGAGGATGAAGATATAGGATCTCATTCTCCACTGCACGGGCACCTTGTGTCAGCATTTATACCTATGCTAAATGGGTGCAAGTGAGTGGGGAATCCTAATTTGGTAGCATTGTACACAAATTTTTATACAATTGTAAAGGACAAGAAGATGTGAGAATCAGGCCCACAGCCCCCATCCCAGATTAATCTGGAACACGGTTCTAAACATAAGGAGCAGCATGGAAGATGACAGACAGAGGATATCAGGAGAGAAGGTGGCTGAGGGAGAGAAAAAGGTGCGCCATGCTCTTGTCACCAGCACTGACATGCTTCTGCAGAAGACAGCAGGATTTGGGTTTGTGAATCCTTTTTTCCTGATCGGCCATTCCTTTCCTCTCTTTTCCCCTTTCATTACTGATTTTATTCCATCTTGATTGGTTTTATTCTCTCTTCCCTCTCTCAAACCTCTGCTTCCTCTCTCCTTCCCACTTTTCTTATTCCCTTTTCTCCCCTACTCTCTCTCCTTCTCCAAAACAGCAGGAGGTTCTTCAGCCCAAAGATTTGGCACCTGCCCCCATAGTTGAAGATCCCCTCATATCCTTTCCCAGCTAGTGCTACAAAGGGTCAAGTCCCATGATTTGACTGAAGACCTGGCATGCTGTAAGCTTGGACACACTGGCTGACCCTTAGGCTGGGCAGTGACTGTTTTGCAGAAGAGGCACTGCATGCCAAAAGCTCACCATCCTTGGCATACTTAGTCACGCAACTGTTAAGCTCTCTAATACCATGAAGGTGAAAAGGTATTGTATACGCTACACAGTGCCAGTTCCAATACTGTAGGCTCCTTGTACTTAACATACATTCAAATGACCCCTCTGGAAAGCAAATTTTCTGAGACTCTCAGAGGATGGCATTGTACAAGGCACAGTACAGACAGTAATTTTCAGAAGTTTAAATTGAACCTGCAGACTGAAGTTGATTAAGCAGAACTTGGAAGTCGCACACAAAGCATACAAGAACTCCTTTTGGCAAAGTTCCCTATTTCCCTGGTCACTTGTGATATTAACTTACGGGGCTGAAATCCCTGATTCCTATGTTTTCCAACTCTTCACCTGCCCTCACCTCCCAGATAATTATGAAATGAATCAGACAGAAAGGAAGTGAAGTGCTCGTCAAGACATCTTATGTCCATTCAGCTTTACATTCCCCCCTGCTCTTTTGTGGCACATAGACAATAATTATTGCAAGGTACCATACAAGAAAGCAGATAGCTTAACTTTTCACAAAGGCAACTTACCTAGGATGGCAAAAATCACCATGAAGAAAAGAAGGAGGAGGAGGATGTCAATGAAAGGAGGGAGAGACTGGAAGATCTGTCGCAGGTTTCTGAAAAGGAGGAAACATTTACTCCATATTTTAAACTGAAACCTGTGCATGTGCACCAGAAAGTGAGGATGGATCAATTCTACATTGGCAAGCCGATAAACTGGAGAATCTAGTCAGTCTTTTTCCATCTCTCACTTCAATGATTGGGAACGGAATACTCAGGATTTCTAGCACATTGTTAAGTTCTGTTAGCTCTGAGAAATAAGAATCTCAAACTCATTCCCTAGACCCAGGTCTCTCATGCAGCAGTAAAATGCTACATGGTCCCCAGAACATCAAGTAATTTTCCAAGCCATATTTAGTTTCTTTGCAGTCAGTTTTCAGATAACGCATGTGATACAAGTTTCACCATGTCAATTTCTTTCTGCCGGGTTAAGACATACAGCCTCCCAATAGGGCCAAAACACAAGAATTCTACGGTACAGTAACATTTCTGAGACGGCCTTGCTACTATTCTGCTTTCTCACACATCTCCAGGGTAAATATGCAGTCTCTATGAAAAAGGTCTGGACAACCACAAAGCTTTAGTTTGATCTCCTTCTCAGCCATGACTGCAGGAATCAGCCAAGTAGCCAGTCACCTTCTGACCGCTCCACAGTAGCGACAGTCCACCAAGAAGATGCACCGCAAAGCTCTTGTTATCCGGACGTGCGAGGTCTGACGCACCAAAACCACTATTGCTTCTACAAACTGCACTAACAGCACACAGGTCTGCAAGGAGGGGAAAAAAGGGGAAGTGATCAGCACTACAAAGGTAACTTCCTCTTCTTCCCTCCCCATTCCCGATTAGTGAGATGAAAATCTTCTTAATGTTGGCTGAACTGTACGTTTGACAGCCAGTATAGAGAAAAGCAAAAGAGCAGAGTTGTAGTGTTCAGGCACAGACAGAGAAAGCATGGCCTGCATTCCTCTTATGCCATTTCCCAACAGCCAGACAATGGAATAGCGTTCGCGGAGTGGAGGAAACAAAAGTTGTGAAAGTGTATCCAGAGTGGTACAAGTTCATAGATAGTACACAGGGATACCAGCTGTGTTCCAGAGTTTTGTGACTGTGATAACCAGGGAAAGAGATTTTAAGGGAGGGAAAAGAACCCCAAAATTCAGACATGGACAATAGCTCACATAATATCAGATGGAAGTTGGAAGACAACTCAATAAATGTCTATCTAATAGCCCAATATTTATTCTGGTTCTTTGGTTACAGAAGACATTGAAGGAGAAATAATATTGAAGACAGACAGGCAGTAGGGCAGGCAGCTTACCTTAACCATGGTTCTTTTGTGTCTGATATAGGTGTAGAAGCCCATCCATCTCATCTTCATAGAAAGTTCAAAGACCACAACCACTAACGCAAAGAGCTCCAGGGTGGCATGGATCTGCAATCAGACCACCAATACATTTTACCTCTCATTTCCACTGGTTCCAGAAACCAGAGTTTTACCCTCCCTTCTCAAGAAGCTTGTGGCTTCTGTAACAAACCTCTGCTTTGTAGCCATCAGGCTTTTTCTACAGAGATAGAAGACCTGAATATATATTGAAAACATCTGCACAATCAGAACAAACAGTCCTCTCTCTGTCTTTTAAACATTCTTAAAGTTAGCCTGGCACTAATATTCTAAGGGTTAGATTAATGTTCAGCATTAATCGACAACAGCTGCTGAGCACTTTGGAAAAATCCAGCCTCATATCACTTAGCACTTTCTCCAACAAGGGTTACCTTTGATTGAAATGTTTTCTGTTTGGTGTTATCCCAGAAATAATGTGTGATAAAACACAGTCAATGAAAACTATTTTGCCATTTTTGATGAGCTACTGATGTGTGATAAGTGTTTATTTCCATGTAATTACCTCAGTACACTTTTTGCACATCTAACTCAGAAATGGCTTTTTTTGAAAGATCCAAGTCTGGCATATACCCCCCCAATGCAGTATGGGAATAAGAGCTGGATGGAAAAAAGAGCTTGCATATATGAAAAAGTTATGGATGATCAGAAATAGCACCCTGAACAACCATGGTAATAACCCTTAGCACTTAACTGTTAGGGTCAGCTTCTCTGTTTGCAGGTGCAAGCTGCACTCACAACTCAGAGTGCTTGCACTTCTCACTATCTGATCTGTAGCCACAATGAGGTAGAGACACAAGTCCTCTGATTTGCACTCAATTCATTCTTGCAGACACACTGCATCCATAGAAAGGGAGGCTGGGCCTTTGAAAAAAAATCTAACCATAAAGCTTCAAACCACTTTAAAATGAATTCTCACAAACACAGAGAAGCAAAGTAAATATCTTTATATCCATTATAAACCTTGGGAAACTGAGGCACAGAGCTTCAACGACTTGTCCACATTACAGGAGGAATCCGAGCAAGAGCTGGGATTAGAACGCTATTCTCAAACATACCAGGGGACAAAGATCTGAAATGTTTGCATTCTAAGAGCTGCTAATGATTCTGTTTGAATACATCATGGGTAGTATGGTCTGGGATGATGGCGACCCTTAAAAGCATCATACATATGTCCTGTCTTGCTCGTTGACCTGAGTGAGCCTGATCTCATGGAAAAGGAATTCTGCTCTATCCATATCCAGTGCAAAACAACACTGCTTCTGCTCCCCCCATGCCCTTAAACAAACCAGATGGTATTTCTGGTGCTGCCGCCTTCTCTCTATGCCCACCCACTCAGGTCATCATTCTGTGACTGAACTACGTACATAGATGCCAAGGCGAAGAATGGGGACAGCAGGGGCCTCGCAGAGGGACAGCAGCAGGAGCAGCAGTGCCGTGATCAGCTCCATTAGGTAGAAAAGGTGATTGTGTACAAAGAGGTAGGCAGCCAGCGCTTTGGCATTCTTGGGGTGGGTGAAGAATTTATCATTGTTTTCTCCTTCCTATAGAAAAATAATAGCAGCAACATTAGTAATGTTTTACACTACAAGAGCACCTTCCAACCAAGGAACACAAATCTTACATACATCAAGTTAGTTTCACAATTGCCCTGTCAGGGAAGTAGTGTTATTCCCATTTTACAGACTGGTAAGCTGATTCATTGAGTGGTTAAGTGTCTTCTTCAAGTGGCAGAGATAGGACTAGAACTCAGAAGCTTTGGGTCCCAAGGCCATGCTCTAACCACTAGGTAACATTGCATATATTATACACGAGGCACACCCCATTTTTTCCTGTATATATATTTCAGTAGTACAAAATACATTAAGAGCTGTGAGCTTCCCACTTAGAAAGCTATTAGTTTCTTAGGAAAAGGAAGGGTACAGGTCATTTTTCAGGGTAGCCAAAGAAACTTAGCTAACACTTCAAATAAACTCTGGGGTTTTGTTTATTTTTAATTATTTCCACATTTGTGACTTCCCACATCAAGAACTCAGATAAGCTCAGGGCCAGCTGGTTAACAGTCATGGTTTCTTATCTTGACCTCACAAAATGATTGTGCAAGGAACATCCTTTTGTAGAACAAATACTGTCCAGTACATTCTGGAAAGGAATGTGGGAAGCTGGAGACCATGAAAAATTAAAGCGATCTATACGCTGATGTGTCATTCCCTCTTGCTTCAGGATCTTAACAACATTAAAAGTTCAGTTACTCCACTCCAACAGTTTGCTTGCAACCGATTTACAGCAGTAGCTTTATTACTGCTTTAGCTCGTAAGAAAAAGACTGCTCTGATTCCAATGAGCTTACGTTTAAATAGTTCTCAGTCTCTCAATATAAGACCATCAAGCAGCCACTTCTATTGTTTAAACTAGAGGTTCTCACACTGCAGACCAGTGGTGATCTGCAGAGCACTTGCTGGTTGGTCTGAAGTTGTCACCTGGTGCTGTCTAGTTTTTTCCAACTGGGACAGTTATGTTAAATATGTCCCTAACATTACATTTCTAGGTAAGGCAAGCAATTGCTGCAGTTATTATGAGGATGTTAAGCAATTATGGATGGGAGGTTGGTACTTGTGGTCAGGAGTGGGAGGTGAGGTCAGGTCCACAGGACAGTTTTTCCATTAAGAGGTGATCCACACTATAAATGTGAACTAACAGTCCCAACTATACATATAAAATGATTGGGTCTAAATTAGCTGTTACCACTCAAGAAAGAGATCTTGGAGTCATTGTGGATAGTTCTCGAAAACATCATAGAATATCAGGGTTGGAAGGGACCTCAGGAGGTCATCTAGTCCAACCCCCTGCTCAAAGGAGGACCAATCCCCAGACAGATTTTTGCCCCATGTCCCTAAATGGCCCCCTCAAGGATTGAACTCACAACCCTGGATTTAGCAGGCCAATGCTCAAACCACTGAGCTATCCCTCCTCCCTACTGAGCTATCCCTCCTCCCTAAAACCACTTAATGTGCCACAGCAGTCAAAAAAGCGAACAGAATGTTGGGCATCATTAAGAAAGTGATAGCGAATAAGACAGAAATTATCATATTGCCTCTATATAAATCCATGGTACACCTACATCTTGAATACTGTGTGCAGATGTGGTTGCCCCATCTCAAAAAAGATATATTGGAATTGGAAAAGGTATGGAACAGCTGCCACATGAGGCGAGATTAACAAGAATGGGACTTTTCAGCTTGGAAAAGAGACGACTAAGGGGGGATATGCTTGAGGTCTATACAGTCATGACTGGTGTGGAGAAAGTAAATAAGGAAGTGTTATTTACTCCTTCTCATAACAAAAGAACTAGGGGTCACCAAATGAAATTAATAGGCAGCAGGTTTAAAACTAACAAAAGGAAGTATTTCTTCACACAATGCACAGTCAACCTGAGGAACTCTTTGCCAAAGGATGTTGTGAACGCCAAGACTGTAACAGGGTTCAAAACAGAAATAGATAAACTCATGGAGGATAGGTCCAGCAATTAGCCAGAATGGGCAGGGATGGTGTCCCTAGCCTCTGTTTGCCAGACGCTGGGAATGGGCGACGGGATGGATCACTTGATGATTACCTGTTCTGTTCATTCCCTCTGGGGCACCTGGCATTGGCCAATGTCGGAAGACAGGATACTGGGCTAGATGGACATTTGGTCTGACCCAGTATGGCCGTTCTTATGTAACAACTTGGTCCCATTTAATCATCTCACAAGGAAAGAGCCAATTCTCAATAGTTAAGTGCAAGCTCATGTTCTGTTTAACTGTTAATATATTAACAGTCAGTTCGGTGATCCAGATTGCAAACGGGACAAAAAAACCTAAACCAGATTAAACACAAGCTCCCACTCAGAGACAGAGCTAGCTTTACATCAGCAAGGCATTCTTATCCAGGCCTGACCCAAAACAAAACTTGCAGAATGAAAAAGAGCCAAATTCTGTCTTTTGGTAACTAACCAATTCAGAACATTCTCGGGCTGCTAAACCCACTTATTCAGATAGCAAACTCTAGCCCAGGGGTCTCAAACTCAAATGACCACGAGGGCCACATGAGGACTAGTACATTGGACCGAGGGCCGCATTTACTGACACCTCCCCCCGGCCGCCCTCGGCCCCGCCCCCACTCCACTCCTTCCCTGCCCCGCCTCTTCCCACCCCTTCCCTGCCCCCATTCCAACCTCTTCCCCGAAATCCCCAACTCTGCCCCCTCCCTGCCCCCAGGGGGCGCAGGAGGGGTGTGGGGTGTGGTGGGGGCTCAGGGCAGGGAGTTGGGGTGAGGGGTGCAGGAGGGGGTCGGGGTGCAGGGTGCGGCAGGGGGTTCAGGGCAGGGGGTTGGGGTGCGGCGGGGGTTCAGGGCAGGGGGTCGGGTGCAGGAGGGATGCAGCGGGGGGCTCAGGGCAGGGGGCTGGGGTGCAGGTTGCAGCAGGGGGCTCAGGGCAGGGTGTCAGGGTGTGGGGTGTGGAGGGGGTTCAGGGCAGGGTGTCAGGGTGCGGGAGGGGACTCAGGGCAGGGGGTTGGGGTGCAGGAGAAGTGCGGGGGGCGGGCTCCGGCCCGACCCGCACCGGGGGCAGGGCAGGCTCCCTGC
>QXTE01000130.1:532099-618326 GCA_003942145.1 Platysternon megacephalum | reverse complement strand
GGGGGGGGGGGGGGGGGGGGGGGGGGGGGGGGGGGGGGGGGGGGGGGGGGGGGGGGGGGGGGGGAGAGAGAGAGAGAGAGATGTACAATTAAGTAGGCCCAGTTTGATCAGGGAGAATGCACCAGCCTTGTCTGGAACACAAGCAGGTCAGGTATCATGTAATAAGACAAGTGACAAGCATCAAGTGACACCTGAACACACAGTGACAATGTAGACACTGGCTAAATGATTCTTCACAAGAAGCAGCTTTCAAAAGCTAGCATGTTATGATCAGCTCTCTTGAACTCAGCAGTTAAGGACTTCTGAGTGCTTGAATGTGAGCATCTTATAATAGGACATGCCGGATTCTCTCAAAACAGTCACCTGCCCATTTAACATAAGATGACGGTCTCTTGGTTCATGACATTAATGCTTTCAGGTTCATACCTCTACCATCAAGAGCAACAAATTAAGAGGAGATGGCAAACTTCTGAAAATCTCTTTGGGGGCATGCAACCCAGAAAAAAACAAAACAAAAATACAGCAAAACTTTATTTTTAGACCGAATACTAGGAAGGACTAAGGAAGAGTAATGGGTTACAGCAAGTAACAGAAACTAAATCATAATACTTAACATTGATAGCGTTATATTTTGAGAGTGCTCTGTAGTCATTAATTCATCTGCACAACACTCCTGCAATACAAGTAAATATCAATATCCCCATCTTACAGCCTAAGAGAGAAAGTTAATTGTCTATCTTCATGCCCTAGGTTACTTTAAGACTTTTGGGGTCTTTTTAATCTCTAAAGAACCACACAAACGAAGAGTGCTCTATCATTTATACAAGATTCCATAGAAAAAATCCTTGTATAAAAAAGGGTATTAGGGATAACTGCAATATTTCACCCCGACTCAAATCCTAAAAAGCAAGGAAACAAGTTATGGGACACTACATAGCAAACTTCCCATGACAGTGACATTGTTGGTGGGCATGTGTGAAAACCAAATACTTGCGGACACTGAGGTTGTAATTGCACTACCACAAAGACAACACCCCCATGTCCAAGAGGATCATTATCCCCGTTTTACAGATGGGAACGGAGACAGAGAGGCTAAGACTTAATTTTTCAAAAGTAATCAGTGATTGCAGATGTCCACGTTTTTGGTGGTTGCTCAGTCAATCCTTTTTGAAAATTAGGTTCCTTTAATGTTTGGATACCCAAAACAAGAGATACCAAAAATTCACGTGTCACCCTTTTTAAACGTTAGGTCTAAGTAACTCACCCAAGGTCACACAAGAAGCCCGTGGCACAGCAAAGACATGAACCCAGTTCTTCTGAGTTCCAGTCCTGTACTTTAACTACAAGGTCAATCTTCCTCCGTGGTAGTTTCCTTACAGAGGTACACATAAGAATAGTTTTGCTGAGTCTCAGCATGGGAAGTAGTTGGATTTCCCTCTACAAAAGCCCCAGTCCTGTTGTTTCAAAGTTGCTATGCAGCAATTCTTAATCTCTGTGTTAGGAGTAGGGCCCTACCAAATTCACCTGTGGAAAAAGTGTCACGGACCATGAAATCAGACCTCCCCATGNGGGGGGGGGGGGGGGGGGGGGGGGGGGGGGGGGGGGGGGGGGGGGGGGGGGGGCGCACCAACCGAGGGCTCCTACCGTGCCCCCTGCTCCAGCTGCTAGTCCCCTCTGGGCTGGGATGGGACTTACTCTTCCCCTGCACAGCCACTCTGGGGAGGAGATCAGACCCACCTCTAGATACCTACCCAAGCTGCAGGAAGTTGCTGGAAGTGGGTCTGATTTTCCCCCCCATGCTGCTGGGAGCACCCCAGACAGGGGCTCCTAACTGCTAGTCCCAGCTGGGCTGGGGAGGGACAGGACTTGCTCTTCCCCAGCATGGCCACACTTGGAGGGAGATCAGGCCCATCTCCAGGTACCTCCTGCAGCTGCAGCAAGCTCTGGGACTGGGCAGCAGCCCAAGAGGCTGCCAGAGGTGTAGGTAGGTCTGATCTCCCCCAGAGAGCGGCCATGCAGGGGAAGAGCAAGGCCTGTCCCAACCCACCCTGGCTGGGACTAGCAGCTAGGAGCCCCTGGCTGGGGCACTCCCAGCACGGGGGAGATCAGACCTGCCTATACCTCTGGCAACCTCCTGTGGCTGCAGGAAGCTCCAGGGGTGCTGCCTTCAGATCCCACATCTAAAGGCAACAGAGAAGTGAGGGTGGCAATCCCACAGCCCCCCTACAACAGCTTTTGGACACCTCCCTCCCCATGACCCTCTTTTGGGTCAGGACCCCCAGGGTTACAATACCCTGAAATTTCAGATGTAAACATCTGGAAACATGCAATTAACTAATTTTCAAATCCTATGGCCGTGAAATTGACCAGAATGGACCATGAATTTGGTAGGGCCCTAGTTATGAGACTTTATCTGGGGGTAGGGGAAAACTGTAACTGTGCTTTCATTTCTTCTCTCTTTGCTATAACGTTCATGCAGATTTGCTGAGGCACTTTGCAGCAAGGTCCTTCTCAAATGCCAGAATAACCCCATAAACTGATGATTCAGTTCCTGTAGTACCCCTCTGGAAGCACTGGGGTAGACCTGACAAATATTCTGGAGCACACCAAGGAGAAGTAATTGAAAGTAACTGCCTATAAGGACATGGTACGCAAGGGACTGACAGTCTTTGTGTCAATGCAGCATGACAATTGCATTCTAACCTGGAATCAAATGAACATAAACACAGCTGCAGAGTGACCATAAAGAGCTTTGAGATCCCAGACTTCAAAGTGATCTAAACATGCAATGTTCAGTCAGTCTATTCTTTCTTTTCTTTTTCAACATGTGGATGAATTTGGTGAGTATTTAATCCTCTCCTCCACTGAAGCTTCTATGAATGCAATGCTACAGAATGCTGAAGCCCAAAGTCTTCTATTTATCCACGACAGGTGCAGCATTTTTTAAATGAAAGATTATAATCTGCAAAAATTTCTTAGAGATCTTTAATTGTGGGATCTGCTTTATTATTATTTTTAAAAGGATTGTGCGTGTGCGCATATTTCAAGGAGACATGAACTCCCTTATGTAAATTTTAGCCTGACAGCAGAAGCCGCCAAGTATCCTGGTCAGAGAGAATGTTTAGTGGAATTACAGAGGGACCATGGTTTCATCAGTATTTGCTAGCCTCTCAGCACATATACATTTTTCAGTCAATATAAAAAACTTTATATTTTCAAATCCCCAGGCCAACAAAGCAAAGACCTCATTGGGAACTCCGCCCAGCACAAGGTCCAAACTTCATCTCATGACCCAAATGAATGAAGGGTTTTTTCCAGTTACACCCACCCACCCACCCCTCTCTCTCAGAGCAGAGACTAAAATGGAAATTTCAAGCCCAGAATGGTGAAATGTTTAGAAAAGTTATTAGTATGCAAAGGAAACAGAATTATAATGGAAACCTAGTTTGTTGCCTTAACTACGCACAGTTTTGTAACTGGCACCTACTACTTCTGCATTTCTTAAGTGTTTAAATTCATAATCCTAATAGTGCATTAATATATGTCTTTGCTAAATACATTATTATAATTTGCTTAACACCTGGGAGGACAAAATTTCTGAAAATATATCCTGCAAACAAAATATTAACAGAAGTGGAAACTCAAAAATGAACACATTAGCAATAAACATCCATTTGACCTATGGCAGGATGTTAGGGATAAAAAGGGACCTCTAAGAAGCTGTAAAAATTGACCCAGAACTGAGGGTAGGGAGTGAGCTGTGGGAATCCTCTTAACTGCTGGTATCAACTGTCTGAGAGTATATGGCTACTTTCTGGAGACAAGTATATTTATACTGTTCCTATTTTCCACCATCGTGAAATATCACCAGGACACGTGGGCCAACTGCAGTTTGAAAGCAATTTACTTCATAGACTGCAGCTCCTTTGTAGGCTGGGCTTGTGTCCAGGTGCCTCATCCACTCACTCAGACTTGCCCAGTTTGATACAAATCCTAAAACGATGGGAAGGCTTTCAAAATATCAGCACTGATTTATTTCATTTCTCTTTTTCAAAAATATTTCACCACCACCAAAACTTAATACCCACAACATTTAAGAGCATCAAAACTTAAGGTCAGATCAATTTAGCCACAGGTGTGTAGCATTAGAAGCTTTTTCCTTTAATCTCTAAAATAATGTTTTTGAAAGAGAGACACCTTTCCTTGAATGGAATCACACCAACATTTTGAATGGAAAGAAACGGCAGCACTGGGTTAAACAAAAACTTTTCCAACATTTCATACACAAGATGCTCACTGCTGAAATACAAATGAGATGTCCCTGGGGGAACAAGTGCAAATACAACAACAGCTCTCAGAGCCATGAGTCAGAAACAAAAACTTTGGAGACTGCTATGTATTCTCTCTGCCCAAAACAAAACATCTCCATGCTAGACTCACATAGAATGGAAAACTGATTAGTGAAGTGTCCCATTGCAGAACTCCATTTACTCTATCTGCTTATTCCCATTGGGTTCCAGAAGGTTGATCTAGAATCCCAAGGCACTAGTATCATCTGGCTAGAATAATAATACATTTAAAATGTGACTCTCTGACTCTTGCTTGGCAGCCATCCAGGTAGCTAATTTCCTCAGCTGCTCCCCCGATAACAATGACACAGACTAATGCAACCCTTCACTCTGCTCCGATCATGCTGTGCAACAGCCCCAACGGCATTTACCATTAGTGTCAGGCTCAGTCAGATAGGAGGATCTCTCCAGGGGACTCTCGGAAGAGTGGATAGCAGGCTGCTTCCACCACTGCATGTCAGCCTTTGCCTCAGGACGCAGATGCAGGATATTTGGAGATGGCAGAAGGAGAAGAGTCAAACAATTTAAGTTCTCCCCTCTCTGTTGTCTGAAAGTTTCTTTTCACCTTCAGAGCTTACTCAAGGTTTTAAGAAAAGCTAAACAAACTAGATTCCCTTTTACTCTCTGCAAAACAAAACAATTTGTTCCTGTGTGGAAAGTGGCTCAAGGCTCCAGTTAAAAGTTTGTCCCGGCCATACCAGAGACAGGATGCTTTGATTTCTCAGAAGGTTTAGCCACTGGATGAAGAGTTTCTAAAAGTAATTCTAGTTATAAAGCAAGAACTCATTTGCACTTCCCCCTTCTTTTCTTGGCACGCATCAATCTGCTCACCCCCACAAGTGTACTGCTAATGGGAAACGATTCCACAAAGTGCTGAGTGATCAATGTAAAGAACCCCCTCTCCCAACCAAAATCATATGAAAATGTTTTGGGAAGTTCATAGTACAAAGGGTGCAAAGAAATAAACCAGCTGAACTGCTCACACAGATGGTAATATTTCCTCCACACTGATGTAACTTATCACAGACATTCCCTTAAAAAAAAATAAAAATAAAAGCCAGCTGGCCTGCTTACACAAGGCATCCGGAATGATACTGCAGGGATTCCAACATTTTCATTCACCAGAGCAAAGCATGCTCCAGTGTAAATAGCTTCCATATGCCATCATTAAAAATAAAAAAAAAATGAGAGAGAAAGGAGGGGCACAAATAAGAAAACTTGCCTCATGCCAAACAGCTCCCTTTATTAAACAAAGTTCCCTGCCACGGGAGAAAGAAAACTCTATTGGTCAGCAGCATAAGCAACTTCTGCCACTGAGATTTGGGCAAGAGGTACACAGCTTTCAGAAATGGATCAATGCCAACACAACTTACACACGGCCATGTGTAAACCAGCAATAAGTATGCTGGTCCATATGACAGAACGAGGAGCAGAGCAATGAAAAAGGAAGTCCCCCTGTGAGTTGGGACAAATCTTCACCATTCTGCATTTCAATCCAAGTTGATATCAATTTGGCAAAAGTCTTCAACTGCATTTCTTTGATGTAGGGTGGTTTGTTTTTCTTTAAACCCCTCCTCCCCACAACGAGCAAACTGATAAATATAAAGTTATAATACAAACCATAGAGAGTCTCTTTCATATTTCCCCAGATCTCCATGCCTGGCTTCTGCTTACCACTTCCCCTGTGATTTTCTCTTTTCTGGATGTAACACACCGTTTAAGGTGTTGAAGCAAAATAGCCTTAGCTGCTTCTAGTTAGCTCCTCAGCTGACTACAAACCCTGGTTAAGAATTAACAGCCACTTAGTAAGGCCACCTCCTAGGGGTACCACTGAGGTGTGCCTTAACAGGGTTTTTGATTGCTCTCTTACCTACCATTTTCCATACATATGCCCTCTTCAAAATTCCATTCAATCTGAGGTTTATCTTCAGTGTTTGCATTGTTACCATTTGTCAATGCTCAGTTATCTACTTTGGCCCACCATTCCTCCATCATGTTGGAATATTTGACTGTCTGAATCAACTGCTGACAGATCAGGAATGCTTCACTGAGGGAGGGCATGCATCCAGTAGCATCCAGACTGTTACATCCTGTAGCATCCTAGCTAATGCTGTTGGCTTTACTGGTGGCCTTACCTCCCCTGATGGCCTGGTAAGGATGGATGTGGTTGCATTAGGCAGGCTTCATTCATTTCCTTCAGAGAGGTGTCAGAGACAGCTCTTCTCTGAAAGCCCTTACCAGTAGAGGGATCAGTACTATTGGTCCTTATGTTCAAACACGTGAAGCCACTGGAAGGATACTGCAAGAAAGTATGGGACTATAGTGGATCAACATCCTTCTTAAATGCAAAACAGTACAGATGCCCTTCTATCCCAAAGCCTGAAGTAGAGACCTGAGTAAAATAAGAGTTCAATCCAGGCAAAAACAGAGGTGATGGCTGTTGACAGGAAGAAGCATCAGGAGTGATGAAGTTACATCAGCATCATGAAGAAGTCTACCTTCCAAATGCCACCATGGATCTTGATGGACTTATCTCTGCTCCTGGACTCTCCAGCTAAGAGACTGCACCCGCTTTTCTCGGATGCTGACTGAGTCACGATAGTCTATACTTCCGACATTTCAAGACTAGTCTCACCCTGTGGGAGATAACACTGAAACCCACCTGGAAAGCACTGCCAATTTGACATTTAGCTGACCATCGTATAGGTAGTGTGGGCCAATGAGAGCACAACTCACCAGTGCTTCACATGCGGTTTGATTGCCAGTTACTTTTTACATCTAATTTCAAGATTTTGGACCTCATATTTAAAGCTCTGCATATACTAGCGCCACTAGAGCCCCAATAGTACAGAAATGGCCTTTTGCACACATCCTCTTTCCCACTCATTGTGGAAACTGCATTTGACAGGAATGCTGTGTGTAACTGATGGTACCGAGCTCCGAACAGGTAAGAGCCATGAAGGTAGAATTCATTGTCAATAGAGATCAAGCTGAACCCAAACCCTGCTACCTACAGGGCACATATAAGCGCTCTCATACCACGGTCCTGAAGGCTCTCTCTCTCTCATATACCAGATGAAGGAGGAACAATCATGGCTGGGCACTATGGGAAGGAAGTCACCTGGGGTTTTCTATTGGTTTGTTTAGGTTTGGGTTTTTTGAGCCAGTGGCTTTGTTACTGGGGGGCAGGGGATGAGAGCCATGGTCTTGTCTGGGAAAAGACCTGATGTACTTTACATTCATATGATGGTACCGGGATCCTGTGGGTTGAGCACCTTAAATAGTAAGTGCAATAAGCATGCATGGGATCCCTCTGGAGCAGGGATTTTAAAAAAAGATATCCAGAGTAGCCTAAACAAGTTACTATTGTAATTTTGGTGCGCAGAACATACAGTGTGTCCCCAATGACAGGCACTGTCATGCCACTCTGTTTCAAGAGAAATAATGTTGACTTGAAAGGTTAGCATGATATGCAGACAGTGTGTCATTAAAAAGAATGGTTGGTTTCAGCCAATCACAATTGTTAGCAGCCACAAAGTATGCAAATCCCTGCCCTCTCATTAGCTACTCCCACACCCTCTATAGACAAAATAATACGGTCACCTCAGTCTCTCTTTTAATGCAGCTGTCTCAAAAATATTTAATTTTCAGCTATTTTAGCATAGAACAACTGGATGGTACTTCCTGTTAACAATAACTGTAACCAGGACTATAAAGCAGCCTCGCCTTCTGCCTCAGTGTTTAGTCCACAATACAATTACCTCATAAAAACGAGGCACCCTCAAGTTAACATCCAAACGACTGGATTATGAAAATTTTAAATGGGAGTTGAATACACATGCTGAAGGATGAACAGACCCCCTCCCCAGCATGGAAAGCTATTTTAAATATATCATCACTTCTTTTATAAACCATGCTGTCTAACTTCTCATATCAAAACACAACACACACAGAAACTGCACTGTTTGACTAGATGAGTCTATGGTATCTGTGTTAATGTTTGTGCTACACACACTTAAAATATTGGTATGCTAACGTTAAAATGTTCTAGGGAACCAAAGACAGTTCTCATTTTTGGTACAACAGTGCTCCTAGTGTACTATTGTAGTAGGAGGTACCATGTTATCCAATGTACACTTTACATCTTAATATTAAATTAACAGTTAGTTTAATGACTTGTAAACAATTTCAAATGATGAAAAACAAAGATCCTCTTACAAACCATCTCCTATCCAAACCTGTTTCCCTGTGGCAAGTACAGTGCATTTTCACATGAAAAAACAATGGAAAGGACAGCATAAAAGAGCAAAGATGAAAAAAACAACGCAATAACTGAGGTTGCTTGGTTAAGACATGTACAACCCCCTTATGCATCTGTGCTGTTTGTTGCCTCATTTTGGGTGCTGCACTGATGCTTATTAATACAGAATCCCAACTTGTTGCCTGCTCCCTCACTCACGCTCTCTGAGTCACTCTGTGGTTTGTCTCCTGTAATTGTGCTGACTGCCCAGTTTTGATCACAGGAAAATTTGATCACTGTTGAATTTTCAAAGACACGTCCTAGATTCACAGGAGCCATGCAGGGCATACAGAAACGCATTCCCTCTTTCATTTAGCTGGTCCAAAACACCTCTGGAAATCCTAAAGAGTCCTAAACTAGACTACAACTATCCCCAGGCATCATTGGCTGAACACTGACTGATGCTTCACTATGACAGAAGCTGCTCCATGGACCAATTAGAAGCTTTCTATGGACCACTGGGATACACATACTACAGTTTGAGAGCCACCGAGTTCATTCATAGTTAGTATATAAAAGTATGAAGATCATTGTTCAATTTATGAAAGGTTGCATCCGATTAAAAAAAAAAAAAAAAAAAGGTTACTTATCACCAGTAGTTCTCACTCTCCATCTGTATTGCCTTCACAGAGCCACACACCTAGCCCTTTTCCACAGAACCTTTTTCACCTTGGCATTCAATTCCTACACTGAGGCTTTCTGGATGTAACATCACAAGGGAGAATATTAACTACACCTCTACCTTGATATAACGCTGTCCTCGGGAGCCAAAAAAAATCTTACCACGTTATAGGTGAAACCACGTTATATTGAACTTGCTTTGATACACCGGAGTGCGCAGCCCCGCCCCCCCAGAGCACTGCTTTACCGCGTTATATCTGCATTCGTGTTATATCGGGTGGTGTTATATCGAGGTAGCGGTGTACTATAAGCAGGGGCAGATTTCAATACTCTTACATCCAAAGTCTGATGACAAAGAAGTACCTGCTCCAGTTGCTGAAGTCAGATGTTGTTTTAATTCAGGGGATTCTGACTAGCAAAATACATAGCCCCACTTATTTCTACATGTTGGGGTGCAAAAGACAAACTAGATCCTTTTTGCATATATTTAAAATCCAAAACTACTGTAAGTTTCAGATCTTTTATTTTGTCCATAACAGATCAAAATCAATCCTGCAAAAAGGAGAACCCTCAAACCACAATAAAAAATAAATTAGTCTCCACAAAGTGATTTTGATGGTCATTTTGTCAGTTCTTTCAACCAGTAGTACGCTTATGTAATCCTATTAGACCTCTGATATCACATTATAAATACATACATAAATTCTTATAACTGACAAATATTAACTCCTGAGGTGAAGACAGGGTCTGCAAATTTGTTTCCAACAGAAAAAAATAAATCAACTTAAGTTGTAAGATCCATGTTTTCAAGACTACTACTTAAGCATACAGCTATCCTACCATATTCAGTAGGAGAAATGCAAGCTCCCTCTAACGGTGCAAATGCAGAAGGGTCAGTCAAAGAATGCATGAAACAGAGTTTTTAATAGGAGTGTCAGAAAGGAATCCAGAAAGACAATATCTGAATCCCCCACTACTGTCTGTCTTTAATACAGTAAGTTAAAATGAATGTTAGATATTCTCTCCAGTTGTGCTGCTCACTTCTAATGTAATGCTTTCAGATGTCAGCACTAACTATTTCTTAAGATGAAATCAGAATGAAGTAATCCAAAACTGGCAGTGAAAAGAGAAATGCGATATTAACATCTGAAGAAAAATAGACTGGAAAAATCTGAAATTTGTAAGTTTCATGGAAAAATCTGCATTAATCAGTAAAAACTGAACCCACAAGAACCTGTTTATAAATTATCTCCCTGCTAACGAAACTCAATTTTACAAAGTATACACCCTTAATTATAGTGATAAAGCTCTGTGGTATTAAAAATATGTTCCAGCTTGCGACACTTGTGGAACACAGCAATTATCACCTCCTCTTCCTTCTCTACTCTGGCAGAACTGGGGAAGAGAAGTTGCTAATATCCCATGAGGCTGTATTCAAAGGAATAAGGAGAATCCCTGACTTCTTGTCTCACTAAACTGCTGCCCAAGGAAAATAAAGAGGAACTGCGTAAGATCAGCCCCAACAAGATTTAACAGGGAGTAAAGATACTGTCTTCCAGAGGCTTACCCACAACTGCAAGATTCATAAATTTTTTTAGGTCATGAGGGATTATAAACATCTAATCTGACCTCTTGCGTGACTCAGGTGATAGGACTTCTCTGAATTAACTTCTGCTTATTTGTGGTTGCTAAAGCATATAATTTAGAAAAACATCCAATCTTGATGTAAAAATTGCTAGTAGTGGAGAATCCATCACAACTCTTGATAAAAAGAACGAGAAGTACTTGTGGCACTTTAGAGACTAACAAAATATATCTTCTTACTATATTTTCCACTGCATGCATCCAATGAAGTGGGTTTTAGCCCACAAAAGCTTATGCCCAAATAAATTTGTTAGTCTCTAAGGTGCCATAAGTACTCCTCGTTCTTTTTACTGATACAGACTAACACGGCTACCACTCTGAACTCTTGATAAGTTGTTCTAATGATTAATTGCCCTCACTGTTAAAAAAATTCCACAGTATTTCTAGTCTGAAGTTGTCCAACTTCAACTTGTAGCCATTGGCTCATTATACTTTTGTCTGCTAGTTCGAAGAGCCCTCTAGTACCAAATTTCTGTTCCACATGTAGATATTTACAGGCTGTGATCAAGTCACCCAATATCTTTCTCTTTGATAAAGTAAATAGATTTAACTCCTTGAATCTTTTGTTATACCAGACAGGTTTTCCAATCCTTTAGTGGTTCTCGTGGCTTTTCTCTGAACCCTCTCAAATGTTTCAACATCCTTCTTGAAGCACAGACAACAGAATTGGACAAAGTATTCCAGTAGCGGTCACACTAGTGCCAAATATAGAGGTAACATGAACAGGGGAGCACTGAGTTTAAGCATCTAAGGATCACATTCACCTTTTTGGGAGCATTGCCTTGGGAGCTTGTGTTCACCGGATTATCCATTATCCCCCTCAAGTATTTTTCTAGAGTAACGGATTCCCAGGATACAGTACCCAATCCTGGAAGTATGGCCTACATTCATTGTTCCTAGATGTATGACTTTAAATATGGCTATAGTGAAATCCATATTGTTTGCTTGCACCCTGCTTAACAAGTGACCCAGATTATTTTGTATCAATGACCTGTCCTCTTCATTATTTACCAGTCCTCAATCTTTGGGTCATTGCAAACTTTAACGGTAATGATTTTGTTTTTCTTCCAGGTCATTGACAAAGATGTTCAACAACATAGGGCCAAAAACCAATGCCATGTTGATTTTATATCATTTTAGTTTCTTAATCAAAATATCATAATGCTACCAAGTCAACTGCCCTACAGAAGTCTATTACATCAACACTATTCTCTTTATTAACTAAACTTGTAATGTCATAATAATATAAGGTTAATTTGACAAGATTTTTTTCCATAAACCCATGTATATTGGCATTAATAAAGAAGTTCTGTAACAGCCATTCCACTATTTTACCTGGAATCAATGTCAGGCTGATTACAGGCCTATAATTACCTGGGCCATCCCATTTACTTTTTTTAAATATGGGCACAACATTAGCTTTCTTCCAGTCC
The DNA here is from genome assembly GCA_003942145.1 of Platysternon megacephalum. Lineage (NCBI taxonomy): Eukaryota > Metazoa > Chordata > Testudines > Platysternidae > Platysternon > Platysternon megacephalum. The sequence continues at coordinate 605,979 of QXTE01000130.1, read as the reverse complement.
TTTGGAACTTCCCCAGTGTTCCAAGACATATTGGGTTTAAAAAAAACAAACACCAGCATTAACGTTTCAGAGAGCTTCTCATCCAATTCNTCATAATGCTACCAAGTCAACTGCCCTACAGAAGTCTATTACATCAACACTATTCTCTTTAACAACTAAACTTGTAATGTCATAATAATATAAGGTTAATTTGACAAGATTTTTTTCCATAAACCCATGTATATTGGCATTAATAAAGAAGTTCTGTAACAGCCATTCCACTATTTTACCTGGAATCAATGTCAGGCTGATTACAGGCCTATAATTACCTGGGCCATCCCATTTACTTTTTTTAAATATGGGCACAACATTAGCTTTCTTCCAGTCCTTTGGAACTTCCCCAGTGTTCCAAGACATATTGGGTTTAAAAAAAACAAACACCAGCATTAACGTTTCAGAGAGCTTCTCATCCAATTCTTTTAATATGTTTGGATGCAAGTTATCTGAACCTGCTTATTTAAAAGATGTCCACAATTAATAGCTGCTGTTTAATATCCTTAGTTATTGTTGGAATGGAAAAGTGCATCAACATATGATTTGAATACATCATCTGGCTTTTCCCCAAATACAGAACAGAAATATTTACTGAACACTTCTCCCTTTTCAGCATTAATAAAAATTCTACCATTTCCATTTAATAATGGACTAATCCCATTGTTAGCATTCCTTTTTTCCTAATATACTTAAACTCGTCCGTATTATCCTTAACTCTGCTGGCCATAGGGGTGTGTGTGTGTGTCTGTGTCTCTTTGTGCTTTACCAATTTTCTAGTTTCCTAGCTTCTAGTTTACATTCACTACTACCAATTTTCCTCCCTCCCTCCCCCCCCCCCCGCATTTGTTATGTTTATTTTATAGCCGGTTTTACTTTCCCAAAAGCAGAACACTTAATGTACATACAGGTTGCAAAGCAGAGTCAAAGAATAAAGGGACATGGCCATGTAACACCCAGCAAGTTTGCAATAATTGTTGTCACATTTCCAGTTGTTCTGGAATGACCATCACACTACCAAGTCTCTGCCCCACCCAGGCATCAGTAAAGAGGTGTGACTGTCCAATACAAGGAGTACTTTCAAGTTTCAGTGATGACTTACTGTTGACAAATTAATAAAATAATCAACTCAAGTTAGCAGTTTCACCTTGTAGGAACATTACGTGAAGAGGATAGCATTTGGACCATGAATGGCCTTCCTCAAGATACACTTTTGTGAGGGCATTATCAACTGTGGTGCTAAATGCTGCTCACCTCACCCAGGCAAGCAGTCCCACTGACAACAGGACAATTTACATGAATAAAGCAAGCAGGATTAGACTATGGCTCAATACTTCAGATATTATTCAATAAAGCACCAAAGATGGATACCCTCAAGCAGGGTTGCCAGGTCAATGAAGGAAGTGGGAGTGTGTGTGGAAATACCATTCTACTCAGACCCACCATTCTTCTGAGGATTCCCCCCCCATCCGCTTAGAAATAGTGCAACATATTCCTATGCCTTCTGGAGCCCAATGACTGCATCTGATGGATTGGAAAGGATTAGCTCTGGAGGAGATAATGCTTCTCTTTACCTCCTTACATGTCTGGTTCTCTCTTAAATGGCAATATAATCTGCATTTAGAAATGGGATGAGGCCAAACTCACTAAAATGGCTGGGCCCTGGAGATTTTTTCATTGCTCCTACATATGGAATTATGTGCTCACGCCTCAGTTTTATGGGCATCGCCCTCATTTAGCCCAATGCACAGACGCATTTATGTATTCCATGCAATACATTTAATGGATTACGTCATCTTCCTGTATGCAGCTTTTCCCCCCATAACTGGTAAAAGTAAACGCCACAAACTGTATTTTGTTCTCATATAAATTCAGAGGACATCAGAGATTACCAGATTATGATTTACAGAAAAAACAACAGCATGTACCATATTTGTTCATATTTCCAAGGCACCTCTCATCATAGCATCTGAGTGCCTCATATCTACTTGTATTGATATATGTTCCATAATTTTTTATTTCCTCTTATGCAAGAAAAAAAGCATTGTTATGAATAGGTTTCACCAGGTCAGCGTAGCTCTCTCACATGTAGTAAGCAGTGTTTTTTGCCTCCCCAATGACCTTGACACAAGCCACTTAACATTCTGATTTGATCTTAGGTTTGTAAGAGCACCTCCTTGTCATCTGTGAAGTCGTCCACCATCAATGCTGAGCAACTTGGGGTTGAACCAGATATATTTTATTTTTTTTCCCAAAGGGAAAGAGTTCCCATGTCTCTTACACGGCATGTGGGAGCCTGAGCTCTCCATTCAAATGCTCAATGGGTACCGATAGAATCCCAGAGCCACTCCACAGTTCACGTAAAGTTGCACCTAAAGAACTACTCAGATTAATAAAAAGGAAGTGTTCATCCTAGAATACAAAACATATTGCACAATCATGCTATAAACACATGGAAACCCTTGGAAGGTACACATCTAAAGCCAGAGCCTGTCAGAGAAAATGAAGACCTCTCAAACTCATTCCACTTTCCCCATTTTAGAAAATCAGAAATTGAGTGTTCTGGCTCATAAATTCTACTCCGGGTGAATGTGAGCTTAGAACCCCAGAGGCAATAAGGAAAAGGCAATCAACAACAACTCTAACCACTGCACAGATGCTGCTGTTTAGTTTATACAGCACTTCTTAAAGCATTCGGATGGATAAAATGGGATTTCAACGCAGGGGGGCTGAGGGCAGCAGGCAGGATCCCTCAGTGAAGACACCAAGGGCAAAGGAAGTTCTGAGGAGCATCATATTGGTTATGATGAGTTAACTCAGCATGCTCAGCTTTTGTTCATTTTAATCTGCCAGTAAGCAAACTTGGCCATACCAAACATCCTGCTTCTAAAATGCTCTAAAAATCCACAGGAACCATAAAAAAGGAGGAAAAACAAACTGATGTCTTCCCTGGGAAGCCATGAAAAGCTAATAACTATTTGTTTCCAACTGTTGTTGGGTTTCCTGTTGTCATTTCAGAATCACAGTCTGAATGTTTTCTAGCTCTTTAAAACCTTTTATAGTTCCAGGACCACCTGTTCAAATACTCTGACACCACTACACATGTGCACTTCTCTACGCATCCCTCAACACAAGCCATCAGCCTGGGAAGGAAACACTTCGCCTGTTTTTCTGTTCTCCTATCACGCAGAGCGAAGATGTGCTGAAGAAAGATGCAGATGGCTCTCTCAAAGCATCATGGTCATTGTCGGCTTCTACACAAAAGGGGAGATGAGTGGCTTTCAGATTCTTCAATCCCCATTTGTCATACCCTTAATGACTTATGTTATGTGTGTATAAAACTGGATAGGTGTTTATAATTCTGCGGGTAGAGTGGTGAAGAGAAGGGTTTTACTTTAGAATAATTACTCCTGGGGGAATTCTGTGCCAAAAAAATTGAAAATTCTGCACACATTTTAAAATTTTGCAAATTTTATTTGTCAAAACACTATATAATCATGCCAGTTTCAATTATTTTGGTAATTTATTTCAAAATACCTGTCAGCAAGTATGTCTGTAGCAATACAGACACACAAAAATTCCCCAGGAGTAGAGTTAAAGAAACCCCTATGACAACCCAGTTCCAGCTTCTCTCCCCACTACCCCTCAGAGCCCAGCTGGGAGGCTGACACTCACACCCCCTACTCCCCAGAGGCCAGCCATGGGGCCCTTCCCGGCCCAGAGGCTCACACCGCCTATTCCCCAGAGCCCAGCCGCGGGCCCCCCCTGGCCCAGAGACTCACACCACCTATTCCCCAGAGCCCAGGGATCCAGAAGGAGAAACAGCTAGATGCTGAGTCCTAGGCTAGCACGGCGTGTCACCACCTCTTTCCTTCAGGGCGTGCTGGGAACTGCAGCGACTGGGAACCCTCCAGTTCCCTCTCCCTCCCTTTGACCTTCTCTTCTATTTGTGAGCTGGGCTCTGCTGGGTCCAGTGGCCCCTAATGGCAGCCAACATCTCTGCAGCATATTTCTGTGGGGAAAAAAGGGAAATTCTGTGCATACAACATTAATTTCTGCAAAATTCTGCATTGTGCAGTGGCGCAGAATTCCCCCCAGAGTAAATAATGGAACCCTTTATAACACACCATGAAATGATCTTGTGCATCCTACTTCTGTGCAGAACAAGTAGGATGGGGAGCAGGGGGAAGTTGGACCATTCAAAATACCATTGGGGGACAGACAAGACAGTCACTTATGAAAATTATACTACATTCAACAGTGCAGCTGTTCTTTGTCAACAAAGTGCCCTACTGTGAAAGGCACAATGTCTGAATTAATGTAGATCAAGCCCCCCTGACTGAAAAAACAAGACAAACACAGTGAGTTCATGCTAACTGCAAGACAATCCTTCATAGTACTTGATTAAGTTGAGAGTTACTCTTCTATAGTTACCATGCACTGTGGTCATACATTACTTTTTTTTGGGGGGTAGGGGGGGCACANTTGACGCCTTTGAGGAGCAGTGGACGCTGTCCGGGGTCCTCTGCTCGGTGTCCCCATCAGGTTCCCTTCTTTTGACCCTTTGACCTCACTCCTGTTCCTGTTTTTTTTTTATTAGTTGTCCCCCGGAATCTTTTGGGTTCCCGGTCCTGTGGGTCCTCCCCTTAGGCTGGGGGGGGGATCCTTTAGCAGTGGGCGGGCTCCGCCCGCCCACTTCCCGGAACCCAATAGGTACAGCAATTATGCATAATTACAAAACCATACTCAAAGCACTGCTCTCTCACTAAAGCAGAGACACAAGGAGATGATGTGTTAGGAGCCTAGCACACAACTGTGTATTCTCCAGTATCAGAGGACACACAGCAGCTCCTGAATGGAATGCAAGTTGGAAATCAACCTTTCCAGACTTTGAGTTTACAGGGCATGGGCACATTCGACCAATAATCACAGTGAGAGGGGAACAGTGTTGAAACATCGGAATGTACTGATTTCTCTCTCATGTGCTGATTTCTTTTGCTGTAATTTCCATCTCCTAGAGCAGTGTTTCTCAACCTCTCTGTGCTGGAAAACTCCCTATTTGAAAAAATTTGAGACCCTCTACCTACCTTAAGCTTGGCCTTCGGCTTCAGTCCCCCTCCTCCCCGCTGCTGAAACCATGTAAACTGGCAGGAAGCAGGGCAAAAGTCCTGCAAAGCTATCTAATGCTGACTATGTTTGCAACCCCCCTAAACCCACTCTGTGACCTCCACTAGGGGACACAAACCCCAGGTTGAGACACTGTCTTAGGAAGCCATATTGGAGACAGCTTTCCTTCAGGGGCAATTTGCTCTTCTAAAAGAGTTCCATTATAAGTTATCTGGGCTAGATGCATATTACAAAAACCCCAGCAGACATTCAGACTGTACAGTTGTGAGTTTGTGAAGAGATTTTTATCAGTTTGATGCCTCTCATTGAAAGTCAATGGGAATTAGGCACCAAACTGCCCTATGTACTTTTGAAAAAAAATCTCACCCTTAAATAAATAACAGAATAAAAATAGTTCATCACTACAAAAAAAATAGTCCTTCATAAAACACTAATTACTCCTCCCAGACCCACTGTGAGGTAGGTATAATACACATTTTACCAATGAGAAAACTGAAGCACGGAGAGGTTAAGTGACTTACCCTAGGTCAAAGAAGGAAACTGTGGCAGAACTGGGGCTGGCAAGCCTAAATTTCTGGCTCCCAGTCCTGTGCTCAAGCCATGATTTATCTCCAAATGAAGTAGCTGTAGCACCACTACTGGAACTATTTAAGAGGAGATCAGTGGTACGAGAAGGCATGTTGTAGGAAAATATACTGCATGGTATGTAGAAAGTTTAAGGTTCTGCTGTCAGAGATCCCGTGAATTACCAGGTCAAATGCTACCACCTTGTCTGCCCTCACTTTTTCCCCATTACTTTAGTCACAGTCATCAATTTCCACATAATCTGTGTGCTGAGTCTTCAATCTCACCTTCTAAATCTCTCACTGCCATTTGGAGGCTCAATACCTTCATTTCCTGGTAGGTTTTCTAAGTCTTCCACAAAACTAAATTTTAGTATCCATTTACTTTCAAAGCCAGTGAAGTCAAAGACCTCCTTGACAGGGAATCTGTTTCCTCAATGAACAGAGTATTAGCACAAACACAGATAGTTTGCTGGAGATTATAGTATTTCCAAAAGAGCCAAAAAGCTGTTGCCTACGTGTTCCCGCTAGGAACATCAGAGGATGTGGTGCAATTTCACATCTGGGGAACTCTCATCCACTGGCTGCACTATGAAAGTTACATTATTAGATGATAACAAGGATATTTTCTAAAGAGATGCTAACTGTTCAGATATGGTATCCCTGCTAAGTATGAAGGGAAAATCCTTTTTCTTTCACTGCTGACACATATGTTCTTGAACCAGAATTTATACAAGGAAACTTGTGTTCCTTCAAGCTTTATGCGGATTATAGGAGTCAGCAAGTGGATATTCACATCCCTGAATGCTTGTGTATTTCAGCAGAACTATGTCAACCATTCCTCGGCTAGATTCTAGCCCAGTGCTTTGGGCACGTGCCTACAAGTGGATAAGTAGACAAACTATTCAAAATGAACTGGTTTATTGTACATGATGTGCCCTTACTCCATAATTATACTCCAAAACTGTTCAGTTATTTGAACAGAGCATCAGCCAACTGCACATCTGACAACTTTGCTGAAAGCCTCATTACATTCTCTTAGTTCCTTGATGGGATTTTTCTAATATCAAGACCAGACTGTACTTGATAAAAAGAACTCCTTTATTCCCATATTCTTATGGAAGTGTAGCACCTTCTCCAATACTTTGAGGCCTGTGATGAACACTCACGCAGTAAGTACTGCAGCACAGCTTCTTATAACTGAGGAAATTTGGATTCATAATCTTCATGCAGGAGGTCTTATGCCATAAATTTCAGGGTGGCCCAGAACATACTTAGAAGTGAGCTTGGGTAATAATTCTCTATTTTCCACCCATTACAAATTAAACAGAATGGCTCAGGCTTTCTAAAGTTTCCTTTGATTCACCTTTAAGTAGAGCCCAAATTGGGAAAGACTCAGCAAAGGTGTGAGTGTTTTTGCAAAATTACAATTGTCTGAAGACAGGAAGCTTCATTCAAAACCTAGAGTGGCAGCTGACACTTCTACTAGTATAAAAATGACTTTTCCCACTTGCTATAAATTGACTAGCGAGGAAGTACTGTGGTAACATAGTACAACATTGTTGCCTATATAACATTTGTACTGTATGTCCTGCACTGGACCTGCATTGCTAGTTGATGCAACAGGAATTTCCATATAGAAGAGTACATCTTGAACCTGAACTAACATGGGGGTAAATCATATGTATGTATGATTTATTGCCTATAATTCCAAGCAGTTCAAGAGAGATGCTGTCCAATACTTGCAAGGCTTTACACACACACACACACACACACAAATAAATAAATACTCTCTCAGACTGAGATATGATGGAAGAACATTTTTAAATTTAAGATAATATTGAGCTCTTATATAGCACTTTTCATCAGTGGATCTCAAAATGTTTTACAAAGGAGAGCAGTATCATTATCCCCATTTAACAGATGGAGAAATTGAGGCACAGAGTAGTGAAGTTACTTGCCTAATTTCACCCACTAGGACAGTGGCAGAGGCAGGAATAAAACCTATATCTTCTGAGCCCCAGTCCAGTGTTCTTTCCACTAGGCCAGCCAAGGTTTAAAATAAGGAACTAAAAGTCAGGAGGTCCTGGGCTATTTTTTCCACCACTGTTAGTGACTGACTGTAACTGAGTACGGTCACTTAATTCCTGTGTCTCAGTTTTTCCCACAGTAAAATGAGGGTAATAACACTCATTTAACTCACAAAGGAGTTGTGAAGCTTAATTAGTGTTTATTCAGCACTTTGAGATCCTCAAATAAGATGCGCTAGGGAAGGACAACATAATTTCTTTAAGCAACAGACTCAAGTGATGACAGCACTTCTCTCCCTCTCAGTCTCCTCCAACTGCTGGAGTTTTGAAGAAGAAATTACTATCAAGCCTCACAATTCTTTTTGTTCAGACTGCTGCCTGCATTGTGGGAAAACCTCACTACTGCATCCATTAGGGTCAAAATTCTCGTCAGCTTTGCACAATTCTGACAATCTGGTGAGACAGAAAAGTGATAGCATCCTGGAAGACATGATACTTCAGTACAATATAAAACCCTGCCTCTTTTAATCTCAGTCATTATAAGCCTTTTATGTACTCCTCACTGAAGTGTTTTCCTCTATTCATAGTTTAAAGAATTAAATAGACCAGGGGACAATTTGTCTTTAAATTCTTATTTTAAAAGGAAATCCAGATTCTATCTTCTCATTTAATTTTCTTTAAATTCCAACCTTGTAGCATTAACTTTATCCAATAAAAGGTCTCTCCTGCCCACCCCTCCTGCAACAGTTTTAAGAAACACACCCCCTGTATTTAAGTTACAATTTTTACTTTGTATCATGATTTTGAGAAAATTGGCATGTAGCTACTCACAAAATATTGCAGTCTAGTTTCTACAGACTATCAACACTACCAAAAAAAACCCCAGATGTCTGAAGGCCCAGTTGCAACAGAGTTAAACATGTCCCCAAGTTAAAAGAGTTAAACAAAGGCCCAAAACAGATAAACCATGGCTCTGTGTTGTAAAGTAGATGGGACCTAACTGTGTTGCACCCACATACTTGAATTATGCTACAACGTTGGGACAGATCAGAACTATAACATGGTTTGGGAGTATGGGTTAAACCTTGGAGATATTCCATCTACACAGCAAAATTGAACTGTTGTAACTCAAGGATTCTCAACCTACAGGTTGAGGCTAGGTGCCAGAAGGTTGCAACCACGCAGCTCTATCCATATAGTTACAGGGAACGGGACCACTGGCTACATTGTAAGGGGCAGTCCCAGTTTAGAAGAGGCTGAGAACCACTGTTTTGGAGGACAAACTATAAAGTAATTGAGCCCCCCAACATGGTTGTGTAACACTACAGAAAGGCCCTTAGAAATCTGAGATCAGAATCAATGACAAGTAGACCTTGTCATGTAATTCCTCAGAATCCTGTTAGTTTTGCTAACATTGCTAGGACTAAATTCACTCATGGAGGTGGACAGAGACTGAAAAGAAAGCAGGGAGCAGAAAACAAGGAAGGAAAGAGATGTTTTGTTTCCCTTTTTTGGTCCTCTTCCCCTGTGAATAGTGATTGCTTCTACTCACAGCTTTCCCCAAGCATCCCCAAAGTGAAACAGACATCTCTAGTCAACTTTAGAGTTATCAACAGGGTTCTGAACCAGAAACTTCAATTTACGGGCAAGAAAGTCCCAATTTATTACCTGAAAGTATCAAAGGCTGCATGAGACACAGACTCATAAAAACCAAATCATCTACTCCTTGATCACCCAAGACATTCACTAAAGTTATGAGAGTTTTCAGTAAACAATAAAAAAATTCCTAATAGGTTTTTTTGAGGCTACTCCTAATACTGTGAGTGATTAGTTTTTTTGGTAGGATTTCAGGCTCCAGCAGGAAGAATACAGAACAACTGCTATGGATAGAAAAACACAAAACAAAAAAACCCACAAACCACAATTATGGCATCTGACTGAAAATAAACTGTGTGCTCCAAAAAAAACATAAAGTGATCTTACTTTCATTAGGCAGGTCCTCCCGATCCAGCTCCTCGTTGGGTGCCGAGGTGTTGCTTCCACTCTCATCCAAAGTGAGAATGAGGGGATCATCATCATCCATGCTCACAGCCATTCTATTTCCTTTCAGGCTCCTCTTCCAAGAACTTTAAATAATGTCTTTTGCAGTTCACCTTTCAAAAACACTTTGTCAAAAATATTCCTCAGAAAGTCCTCCATCAGGTGCATCTTCTAGACTTAAAAGTATGCAGAAAGATACACCCATTTCCAGGGGATCTCAGTCCAAAAAGAATCTACCAAGCTGTTTGCAAAGAGTGGTGCAGAACAGTAAGTTCACTAGCAACATTAGTTTATATCCAGCCACTGGCTACTAAAACAAAAAACTTTATCTAACTTGAGCTACTTATCCGCAACCACAATACTCATGATCTTAGCTGCAATAGTCATGCTTTAATTTAGAACAGAAGGAAAATAATTCTAGGTAAATCCCTCAATGTTTATTAATAATAAGGAATAGGCAGGAGCTACATATAGATAGTTAACCTAACACTGTCACACACGGCTTCAAATCCAAAGCTATTCTGTTCTTCCATTTCAAAACTCCGGACTCCAAGGGGGGAAATGGGAAAACTGGAGCCCGAGGAGCGTGCACGCTCATGAAGTCACTAGCAGAACTTTTCCACTTGTGAATCCCTAAGAAGAATCCAGAAGTTGCCCTAAAAGTGCCTCACTACTGACCCCCCCCCCCCCAATGTTGTTATGGTTTGATTCTTTTGTTGAGGCCGAGGCGATGGCCGGGGGCAAGTCACAGTGAAGGCTGGGGCAGTGGTGGAGGAAAGGCCGGGTCAGGTCACGCCAGGACTAAAAGTGCAAATGTGCAATTCCGGGTAGCGGCGCCAAGGGAGACGCGCTGCCCGGTACCGGGACGCGGGGGGGAGGTGCTGCTTTGCACCTTGCCTAGGAGAGGCACCGGGATCACCTCACCCGAGCTGACTCCGCACCTGCCCCAGCAACTCCCTGGCGCGCTGCACGAGCCCTACATGGCACCGCGGCCCCCGGCGCGAGACCCTCCTCAGCGGCCCCCGCCCCCCGCGTCCCAGGCGACCCTTGTACGCGTTTCACGAGGGCTTTTCACGCCGCGCCCAGCCCCCGCGAGCCCCGCGCGGGAGCCAAGGCCCGTTCCCCCGCTGCCCGGAGAGCCCCGAGTCCCAGCAACCGACCCGAGCCCCCCAAACTACCCCCAGCCGCTGCGACAACTCGCCTCAGTCAGCCGCCGACTCAGAGCCGAGGCGAGCCCCGCCCACCGGCACCGCCCATTGGCCGCCTCCCTCCAGGCTGCCTTCTGATAGCTCCCCCATCCCAGAGACCCACCAATCGCCCCTTGGCACCCTCTCTGCCCCGCCCTTCCACTGCCGTGGCGCATGGAAGGGGATCCGGGTTTCCCACCCCTTTTGTCCTGCCATTGGCTGGAGGTCTCGCCCATCAAAGTAGAGGTGAGCGGTGACGTTTTTGATTGGTCAGAAGGCTCGGTGACACACTGGAGACCCCGCCTTTCTCCGGAGAAGGAAGGGGCGGGACTAAGCGTGCTAAGCAAGGGCGGCGATTGGTTACGGGGAGGGGCGGGGGGAGAGTCAGGGAGGATCTGTCCCCGCCTTCTGTGTTTGGGGTTAAAGGTTAGTGATGGAGTAACCTAGCAACAGAGACACGCCGGAAATAGACAGGACGGGAGGCGGCGGCGGCTTTGATGTGAGCATGTGAAGAGTCAGGGAACCACCCGGGAGATGGGGAGCCCTGCCCCCAGCCCGACCCCCGATAGACCGGGAGCCTCCCCCCGATCCTTGAGGGGAGCCCCAGGAAGACAGGGAAGCCCTTTCGCCCGTCTCCCCCTCCCTCCTCCAAAGAGACTGGGGAGCCCCTCGCCACAGTCTGACCCCCCCACCCCCCGAGAGAGACCTGGACACCCCTCTCCCGACCTGCCCCCGTTTCAAAAAGATCGGGGCCCCCCCACACACCAACTTGGCCACCTGCTCAGAAAGACCAGCCCCTGTTCAACCCACCTTCAGAGAGACCAGGGAGCCTCTTAATCCAGACCCTGAGAGACTGAAGAGCTTCCCCATCTCCTAGAAACCAGGGATCCCCCCCACCACCGTCCCCGTCCCTTCTCAGGACTGGGGAGCTTTCCCTCCACCTTTCAGCATGGGGAACAAGTAGCTCATCACTCGGTCTCAGTGCCACTGGAGGCTTAACATATTGTTTCACCTCCAACACAGAGACAGGCTGTCATAGGTGTAAGGACCCAATATCCTGAATGTGCTTTTAAACCTAGAGACAGCCCCAGTATAATTTAACATTCTTAATTTTTACCAAATTATATCGTGTTGCTAATGTTGAAATCAAACTTTTTTTAAGGTAAATTTTGTGAAAGAAGAGCATGCAGCTGAAGCACCGGGGGGATCTAGATGTTGTTTGATTGAGATGCCCCATATAGAAGATTTTTGCTCCCTTTCACCTTAGAACACTCAACTTGTAAGCATTTGGCTGAGAACATGGCAACGGAGGTGGCTACCATGCTTCAGTTACCATATGAGTCTACTGATTCAAGCAGCAAGTCCTCGGTGGGACACCGTCAGACTCCAAAAAAGTCAGCGATCAAAACAAGCCCACTAAAGCTCTTGGATCCAGGTCGTTCAAAACTTACCACTGTTGAGACCAAGAGGATCATATCTGTTTTGGATGAGGCCATCTTTAAGATAGAACTGATCAGCCTGACCTCTCACATTACTGAATTTCTGGATGGCTTAAGCACTATACTGGGATCTGAGCTCCAGGGTACCCTTAAGGAGCATGAGCGGCTTTCAAACAACATGGTAGCTCTACTTACCCAGCTTCAAAGAGAAGGTCTCCTGAAGCAGGAAGATGGAAGAGGGGACCTTGTAGGAACTGAGGAACAAATCCGCCATCTTCAATTGCATCAGCAAGCTGTAAAAAGCTCTATCAGAAATATTCTGAGACTCTTTCAGGCTGACCCTCTAGCTTCTCAAGCCGTGAGAGATGAGGCCTATGCTAGGGATTTATCATCTGAAATATTTATCAAAGGCCTTTCAGAGTTCCGGGGCTTCTTGTTTGAGAAACTCCTGACTAGTCCCTTAGAAGAACAAGAAAAGATTCAATTCATGGAAGAAATCTCCCTCCGGGATAAGAAAAACACTGAAACCATTGCAGCTTTAGAGGCAGAACTTGCAACAGCAATCCAGAGTCGAGACGATGAGGTACGGTGGTAGTAAGACTAAACATTTCAGGCTAGAGGGGAAGATCATTGAAGGAAAGGCCAGTAAACTAAAATATAATCTGTTGCCTCTCATAAAGTGAAAGTCACTGAAATATTTCTTGAAACATTTTCTGAATTAGAAATAGTTGTTACATTCTAAATATAATTAAAATGACTCACTGCATATTTAGATTGAGGCTTTCAAACATGGTTCTAGCATCACCCCATCTTCATTGGCCAGTTCACCCACCACTGAGTTTAAATAGTATTTAAGAATGGTTAAAAACAGTTGAATGTCTCGTGTAGACAGGGCTATATATATATATATAGATAGATAGATAGATTGAATTTAAAGTGACAGTGAAGTCAAGCATGTTAGTCTATGTGTCTGAACCATTCAATAGCTAAAGGAAGGGCATTTGTGCAAATCCATAAAGGAACCAGGGTGCAGCCTTCAAGTATGTGGCCTATATCTTCTAACTGACCACCGTGGCAAAGAGGGAGTCACAAAGGCCCCTCATAATCAGGGCCATAAGGTCATCTCTCACTGAGAAGCACTAGCACCATTCTCTGTAACTGAGATAGTGAAACAGTGACAGGCAATTCTAAAAAACTGTTTTAAAAGATCTGTTTTTAATACAGACTCCACATTCACTATTTAACGTATTTGTTATAGGCATTTTCTATGGCCTTCATCATAGTATCTCTGTGCCTCATGAACATTAATGAACTAAGGCCCACATCCCCAAAGGTATTCCCCAAAATACCTACAAGGATCTGGCCCTAAGGCTCACAACCCTCTTCTGAGGCAGTATTGTTTCTTCATTTTACAGCTGTGGAAAATGAGGCTCAGATCACACTACAGGTTGGTGGGCAGAGACAAGACAAGAACCCAGATCTCCTGACTTCCAGTCCATCGTTGCCTTATACACAAACTATTCCTTCCTCCCTAATTATTTAACTAGTCATTTCAGTTTTCATATGGGGTACTGGTAGGGTTGCCAACTTTCTAATCGCACAAAACCGAACACTCTTGCCCCGGCACTGCCCCTCCCCTTCCCAGAGGTCCTGCCCCACACCACCCCTTCTCTGAGGTCCCGCCCCCACTCACTCCATCACCCCTCCCTCCGTCGCTCGCTCTCCCCCACTCTCACTTTCACTGGGCTGGGGCAGGGAGTTGGAGTGCGGGAGGGGCTGAGGGCTCCAGCTGTTGGTGCGGGCTCTGGGGTGGGGCCGGGGATGAGGGATTTGGGGTGCAGGAGCAGGCTCCAGTCTTGGAACCAAGGGGTTCGGAGTGTGGGAGCAGGCTCAGGGTTGGGGCACGGGATTGGGGTGCGGGAGGGGGTGTGGACTCCAGTGGAGGTGTGGGCTCTGGGGTGGGGCTGGGGATGAAGAGTCTGGGGTGCAGGAGGGAGCTCACGGCTGGGGCAGGTGGTTGGGGTGCAGGAGGGGGTGCGGGCTCCGGGAGGGAGTTTGGCTGCGGGAGGGGGCTCAGGTCTGGGGTTGGGGGGCGGGAGGGGGTGTGGCGGGCGGGCTCCAGGAGGTGGTTCCAACCTGGGGCAGGGGGGTTGGGGTGAGGGAGGGCGTTCGGGGTGTGGGCTCCAGCCAGGTGGTGCTTACCTCAGGTGGCTCCCAGTCTGCAGCGCAGCAGGGCTAAGGCAGGCTCCCTGCCTGCCCTGGCTCCACGCGGCTCCCAGAAGCGGCTGGCATGTCCGGCTCCTAGGCGCAGGGGCAGCCAGGCAGCTCTGAGCGGTGCACGCCACCCGGGCCCGCAGGAGCTGCAGAGCCGGCACTCGGGGCGGGGGCAGCGCATGGAGCTTCCCTGATCACCCCTGCACCTAGGGGCCACAGGGACATGCCGGCTTCTTCTGGGAGCCAGAGGGAGCCTGTCTTAGCCCCACTGCACCACCGACCAGACTTTTAATGGCTTGCTCAGAGTCCCTTTTCAACTGGGCGTTCCGGTCGAAAACTGGATGCCTGGCAACCCTAGGTACCAGTTTATCTTGTAGGCTTTGCATAAACAATGAAAGAAAACAGAAGTAAGGAAACAGATTAGCAATGGACAAAGCGTAAATTCACAAGTGGGCTTGTAAACAACATGTAGTTATTAGATAAAGAAATAGTAAGAAGAGTGATGTGTGATAAGTTTACAGCTTTGCTTTGCTTACTAGCAGTTCCGGATCTGTACAGAGGCTGGCTACAAAAATTAGTAAGCCAATTATAAATCATGATGCAATGTAAAATGTAATGCACATGCGTTAGTTTGTTTTCAAATACGTATATAATCTGATTTATTATTACGTGCTTTGGAGCTGTGGTAAACCTCCATACCCACCCCACTGCATTTGAGCTTGATCACCTCAGCATAGTGTTGCTGTGTGTCAGTTAAAAAAACTCCTAGAGTGATGAGTCCAGATTTGAGTTAATTTCTTGGGAACCAAGTGGAAAAGGCCTCGGAGAAAAATCCCAACATTTCTACTAAACTTCTGTAATATATATGTATGTTAGTTTGTTTTCATGCTGGGAGCAGTTTCCAAATTACTCCTTTCTGTCCAAAAGACCTCCACAGTGACTATTTAAAACCACAATCTAAATGTCCATTACTGCATTCCAATCAGCGGGTGACAACATACACACACACGTGTGCATGCCAACCAAAACCACTTCTCTTTCTGCTTGACTTTCCAAATACAAGGTAAATACACAAGCTCTGAGGAAGAACATTGAGCAGCTATTCTAGCCAGGCCATTTGACATGAGGATGTTCATTATGCAGCATTCATGATTCCCATTGCTCTGAGAAGGGATTCATTAAAAAGTCATTTTAATCTCTTTCCTTTAAAATTAATTAAGAGTAGAATAAAAATAGCAATACTCTTGTAGTCTTTAATTAGACCAAAACCAGTTTAGATCCAGCGTAATCTATTAATCCAGCATAATGATCTGACATCCAGTGTAATCTGTTAATACAGCCTTGCAAAAGTCTACCTACCCACTCATCTGGAGTGAGAAATATATTAGTGGGGTAAGTGATAGGTCCGATTTTTCATCATCATCATTGCAGGGAAGGGTAGCTGAGTAGCTTTTGGGCTTGGACTGGTACATTTCTGGGATGATTTTATAGGGATCTATTAGCAGCAGCACCTAGTTATTTTTCTTTTACAATTTAAAGCTACGATCCTGCAATCGGATCCATGTGGGCAAACACTGCATTCATTTAGAGCCCCATTAACTTCAGTGGGGCTCTGCACAAGCCCTAAGGTCCGCTGGAAATGGTCCGATTGAATGATTGGGGTCAAAGTGTACTTAGCAAGGCAGTAGGTCAGGCAAGATAATCATCCTTTTTTTCGCACTTGGGGGATATCTACAGAGGAACTGAGGCATCGGGGGTGAGTTCTAATTTTCAAGCTCAGGTCAGGCATGCTGGTAATTCAATGCACTCATTGTTTTTAAGTGCAGTTTAGCAGTTTGCTCAGTGCTAGCAAGGAAATGCATTTCACGTGTCTGGACTGTAGTTTTGTCTGTTCTAGACGGCCAATAGGACTGGTCGCCCAGTCTAGCCACAGAACAGGCACAATAAGGCTGATCCCAAGCTCACTGAATTCAGTAGGAGTCTTTCCACTGACTTCAATGGGCTTTGGATCAGGTCCAGTATGGATAGCAGCTGTGCCAGCTTCCCTGTGCTGCCCAGCCGGTGTTCTTCAGTGCTGCTCATTCACTCCTTGGCCTGTCTGCTAAACTTCCAACAAGAGTCAGTGGGGGAGGGGATTTCACTCCGGGCTTGTCTACACTAGAAGCGCTACAGCAGCGCAGCTGCAGAGCATCTGGTGAAGACGCTCATTGCCAACCGGAGAGAGCTCGCCCATCGGCATAATAAATCCACCTCTGTGAGAGGCGGTAGCTATGCTTGTCCACACCAGTGCTTAGGATGGTGTAATTTACATCGCTCAGGGGTGTGGATTGTTCACGCCCCTGAGCAGTGTAACTTATACTGTAGTAAGCGCTAGTGTAGACCAAGCCTCAGTGTTGGCCTAACTCTGCTCCCTTTGAAGTCATTGGGAGTTGCACCAATAATTATTTCAGAGTTCTGTGCAAATGCAGTGTACTCGCTGTCATTGGAATGTAGTTACTTATCTTAGGACACTGGTGTCTTTGTAACTAAGCCTTAATTCTCCTGTAGGTTTGATCTGAAAACCCCTTGACGTACCCAGCAGTTCCTTATGGTGCCTCTTTTTCCTGGGTTTAGATTATGAAAAAGAATGCTGCAATCAGGGATCTCAAAAGCCACTTGCTTCACCTGGAGAAGTTCTCTGAAAGCCACATCCAACGCACCAAGCAGGAAGCAGAGAAACTCCAAAAAGGGGAGCTGCGAATTTCCCAGGCAAAGTGTGCCAAGATACAGCAGGATATACATCAGCTAAGAGCACAGCTCAATGTTCTCATCATAGACAATCGAGACTCAGAGCTGGCTCTCAGAAAGGTACCGAGGGAGGGGAGTTCTAGAGAAGCAAGCAGACCTGTTAAAGTGCTGTGAGTTCTTTATTTTGTCTGCTAAGCTTAACCACTTAACTGCTAACAAAAACGACAAGGAGTCCTTGTGGCACCTTAGAGACTAACAAATTTATTTGGGCATAAGCTTTCGTGGGCTAGAGCCCACTTCATCAGATGCATGAAGTGAAAAATACAGGAGCAGGTATAAATACATGAAAGGATGGGGGTTGCTTTACCAAATGTGAGGTCAGTCTAGCTAGATAAATCAATTAACAGCAGGATACCAAGGGAGGAAAAATAACGTTTGAAGTGGTAAGAGCGTGGCCCATTACAGACAGTTGACAAGACTTCATGCATCTGATGAAGTGGGTTTTAGCCCATGAAAGCTTATGCCCAAATAAATGTGTTAGTCTCTAAGGGCCACAAGGACTCCTTGTTGTTTTTGCTGATACAGACTAACACGGCTACCACTCTGAAACCTGTTAACTGCTAACAGACATTCCTGGCAGAATGTACCTGCTGTGCAGCTGAGCATATCCGCTATGATCTAACATGCCACTGATTTCACTGGAAAGCAGCATCACAGCAACCCATCAGCAAAGGGTCTTATTTGTAGTTACCTATAGCTCCCACCGGACATGTACATACTGGGTGCCAGCCTGCCTCTGAAAACACTTTCAATATATAGCACAGGTTACACAGTGCTCTAATAGGTCAATGAAGCAGTCAGAATTCATAGCCCCAAAATGACTACTGCAAAGTGCAAGGGAGACAAACTTATTCTGAGAAACAAGGGAAGAAATCTGAGACCATCAGAGGAAACGACATCAGTCAGACAGCGTCCTCACTTTCCACTTAGCTAGGTGCTACAAACAAACCTGACTGGCCCTCCCAATCACCCGCATCTCCAAGGCCTCACAACACGACCCTAGCGGTATTGTTCCTGCTGGAGAGTGGCTGAATTGTGCAGGAAAAATCTATAGCGTTAAAAAACTTCACCTTTTCTTTTCTAATCAGTGTTCAGTCCAAATGGGCAGAGACCAATTTGCAGGCAGAACATATCTACTTAAAGGATGTTTACATTATATATCTTCTCTAGCTCTTTCAAAACACTGTACAGTCCAAGGCAGAATAAGGCTTCATAGTGTAGGGGCTCTGGCAAAGTGGCAAATGAAAGTTTCCAAAGCAGTATGAGATCCAAGAGCCCCATCCATTGTTAGGCCTGCTTTGTCATCCGGCTCAAATTCAAGCTGCAGGTCATTTCTCTGCTTTCTGTTAAAAGCTGCTCAGCTCAATCAATTATACATGTTGAGGGAGTAGGGGAAGAAAGAGAACACACTTTCTCACCACTGAAGTCTCCTTTCCCTTCCTACGTGCTCTTCTCCTATGACCCAATGTTTTAATTGGATTGAGGAATTCATGTGTGAAGAACTGGGAACAGTCATAGGCTAATCTACCTCACATAAAGGCAGGAGCTGGTCATCAGGGTCTGCCAAAAACCTGGCCCTTATACCATCCATGCAGAAGAGCTGTGGTCAAATAGGGAACTGGGTCTCTTAACAGTGAACGGGTAAGCTTAACTGGGTGAAATTCTCTGCCCTGTAATATACAGGAGGTCAGACTAGATGATCTTCTGGCCTTAAAATCTGAGTGCAGGTACCGTCAGCTTGAAGGAAACTGTTCAATAGCTCTCTAGGATTCCACCACACAGTGAGGTCAAGTCATTTTTAGCTCATTTTCCAACGGTCCAAAATATTTCTGTGTTTCAACCACGCCCATCATTATAATCAGTCTAGTGTCTCTGTGCTGCAAGTGAATCCCAGCCACTTGCTGTAGACCAAGCATGCTCCATATTCTGTAGGTGAATGATGTCTGCTCTCCAGTAGAGGCCCAGAGTCGGAGAAAAAGACATCTCGGACTGAAGAACCTTTCCGAAAGGAGCAGGCATCACTCAAGCATACTAGCTGCTGGGATTCAAATCTACAGCTCCTTTCATCCCAGCATACTGCATGTTATATTTCTATATTCAGCTGCCTGTAAATGTCATTTTTTCCTGTGTCGTTTATTTTAGAAGAAGTACAAAGTGGAGATGGAAATCGAGAACTGGATCCAGAAATATGATGCTGACATGGGAGAAAAACAGGTACCCTCAGTGGTCAAGACAGTTGGTTCTTCTTCGAGAGGGCTTGTCCATGTGGATCCCACACAAGGGGTGCATGTGATGTACACAGACAAGCCATTTCAAAGAAGAACCACAGTTATTATCAGGCAAGTAACCATTTTTCTGCCCTGCTTTTGTGTTCAGCTGCTCTCTGCTGTATAGGCATTGTTGAGAAGGGTCATGTCAGCTGCAAAATCCTACCCTATTCTAGCACTGGATGATTGTTTCCTCAGTGTATTGGGTGGAATTGTCATGTTAGTTTCCTTAGCCCTACTGGCTCCACCTAGTGTACAAATCAAGTGCTCTTCCACATCACTGCTAACTTGTTAGACAAGTAGTTCAGAGTCTGGAGAGTGACAGCAAATGCATCATTGTCTATCTTCCACATTAAGCTTAACAGTCTTAGAATCATGTCCACACCACCTAACCCCTCCTAGAATCCACGAATTCCTCACATGTTCCTGGGCTGTAGCCCATGAAGGCTGATGCTCAAATACATTTGTTAGTCGCTAAGGTGCCACAAGTACTCCTGTTCTTTTTGCGGATACAGACTAACACGGCGGCTACTCTGAAACCTGGCATCTTAGTGGAGGTTTGCTTCATTATCCAGATCAAGACAGGGTGCTTGGTTAACAGCAAAGCAAGGGCCTAAGGAGGGGGACCTGGAAAATTGTTGCTGATTGGCCTTAATAGTAGGTCCCTGCCTTGTCAACCTTGTAATAGGAAGCAGAAATGAGCTCAGTACATGATGGCTTGTGGCACCAAGCCCTGCTGGTTCCTGGCTGCCCATGAAGCCATCATCATGAGCGCAGAGGCAGAATTTGATAAATTGGGGTTGGTAGGTCTGACACACAAATGTTGCTGGTTCCCCTTATCCTATCATGCGAGCATGTTATCTCCATACTGCTTATTTTCATCCCTACAGCTGGGTTATAATGACAATAAACCACCATCATCCAGCTGATTGTGTTTATACCGTAGATAAAAAGTTGCTTAATAAGTTGAGAGTATCGCTGCCTGGCCTTGCAAGGCAATGGATGGTAACAACTGGAACCATGCCTACAGTTTTTAAAGAAGCCTAAAAGAATTGGGAACCCAGCTCCCACTGGAGTTGGGTGCCTCCTTTTAGACCTCTTTGAAAATTCCATCCCAAGAGATGAAAAGAATAAGGGCTGCAAGTGGCCCTGCACGCATTTGTGATGGATGAAACGATCCCTATTCGTATCCAGTCTGTAAAGCTCTTTGGGGTCCTTCTGGAAAGACGCCACCTATGCTAAATATAGGGTGATATTATGAATGTCATTTATAAGTCTGGTGTTTGCTGTCCTACCAGACTGAGTATGAGGAAGTCGATGCTGTCTATACTGAAGAGAAGGCCCAGCTAGCTGAGCTGAAGGAGAAGTATGCTGTGCTTGAACAAGAGTATTCCCAGATCAAGGAGGAGAGGAGGCGATCCCAAGAGAAGAAGGAAAGAGCTGAGCGGGAACTGGCTATCATGGTCCGTGCTGCCACCCACATTCAGGCCTTCTGGAAGGGCTACTTGGTCAGGTCACTGTTAAAGTCAAAGAGAAAGAAGAAGGGAAAAGGCAAGAAGGGCAAGAAATAAATTAGTTCCATCCTTTCCCCTCGCTCTCTCTTCCCAACATTGCAGACATTTCCCCTTGGACCTCAGCTATCTAGGATGTCTTCCCTTCAACCAAACAAACAACCTCTCCAGGATGTCTATGGTTTTTATATACACAAATTTGGCATGTAAAAGTGATTCTATCATAAATAAATGTCAGCCAACATGTTAGACTTCCAGGTGGGATATTTTAATTGCTTTGGGCCCGAATTTAAGAGAAGAAGGATGATCTTGTAGTTAAGGCACTGGACTGGGAGCTGGGACTTCTGGGTTCCATCCCCAGCTCTATCACACATGCACTGTGTGACCTTGTACAAGTCACTTAGGGCCCACTCCTGCTCCTGCTGAGGTTAATGGCAAAATTCTCACTGACTCCGGCACCGGTCCCAGTACAGACCCCAGCAACGGTCCCATGTGACATACCCAGAGTACAATCTAGACTAGGTAGTAGCTGTGTCACCTCTGCCCTCTGACTTGGGGTGTCCTTTACACTGCTTTGCTATTGTTGCCTGCACTCCTGGATTGCTCACACACAGCTTCTGGCATGTAAGTCACTCCCAGCTATGTGTGTCTGCGATCATAGGCGCCGACTCCGTGGGTGCTCCGGGACTGGAGCACCCACGGGGAAAAATTAGTGAGTGCTCCGCACCCACTGGCAGCCAAGCTCCCCTCCCCCCCTGCCCCTCCTCCTCCCCCCCAAGCGCTGCATCCCCGCTCCTCCGCCTACCTCCCAGCGTTTCCCGCCCGGCCGCCGCCAAACAGCTGTTTGACGGTGTTGGCATGCTCTGGGAGGGAGGGGGAGGAGTGGGAACGTGGCATGCTCAGGGGAGGAAGCGGGGCCAGGGCGGGGATTTGGGGAAGGAGTTGGAATAGGGGCAGGGAGTGGGCGGAGTTGGGCAGGGGTGGGAAAAGGCGGGGCGGGGCCTCATGGAAGGGGTGGAGTGGGGGCGGGGACAGAGGGGGGGGGGGTCGGGCACCCAGGGGAAAGCGGGGAAGTCGGCGCCTATGTGTGCAATTGCAGCCTGCCAGTCACACTCAGGATTTCACTAGCCTGACTTGCACTGCAGGGTGACTCCAGCATGCTCCCAGTCTCAGACTTTCCCCAGAAATGTATGTCTTATACTGCCCAGCCCTCGCCTGGACAATACAAACTCCTATAAAGTCTGTCATTTTATTAACAGAAATTATATGCACAAATCTTGTTACCCCCGATGGAATTCTCCAAACACACTGGTTTAGATAAAACAATAAAACAAGTTTATTAACAATAAATAGAGAGATTTTAAGTGAATACAAGTAATGCGTCAGAAAAGTCAGAAATGGCTACAAGAAAAAGAGGAAGTTACTCACTTTATGCAGTAACGATGGTTCTTCGAGATGCGTGTCCCTAGGGGTGCTCCACTGTAGGTGTATCTGCGCCCCTGCACCTCTACTCTGAGATTTTAGGTAGCAGTCTCCGTTCAGCCTGCATATGCACCCTTGCTCCCTTGTAGTTTGCCTCAAGGCTATCTAGCCCAGGGGTTGTCAACCTTTTTCTTTCGGAGGCACCCCCCAACATGCTATTAAAATCTCCATGGCCCGGCGGGGGGAGGAGGGAAACTCAGGGCTCTAGGCTGGGTTGGGGTGGGGGGGACTCTTGGGCATAGGAGTAGTTTGACTTCTATTTTGGGGGGGCAGAGGCCAGCAGGGCCCAGGCCAGCTCTGCATGGCAGGGTCCAGGGAGGGAAAGCCACCTCCACCCCCTGACTCACCTAAGCAGGCCACGCAGCCTGTCTGGCTTGTGTGTGGGAGGGTGCTACCAAAAATTATAACTCAAAGCAGGAGGGTTCATCTGGCCCTGATAAGAGGGCTGGGGGCCAGGAGTAGAGGGAGTCTCACTCTAGCCCTGGGAGCAAGGTACCTGAGGTGGAGCAGGGCTGGGGAAGGGCAAAGGGAGCTGGGGAGCTCCAGCCTGGTAAAGCCTCAGGCTGCAGGCCTTGGTGAAGGCCTACAAAAGGTACTGGAGCTGCAGAGGGGCAGCCCAGGGATAGGCAAAGGCAGCAGGTCCTAACCCTTGCCAACGATGAGTGGCCTTTACAGACTGCAGTTTGCCCCAGTGAGCGGGGGCTGGATGACGACTGGCAGTAGCCACTGAGGCAAGGTGGGTGTAGAGGGAGTTCCCCTGGGAGGGGAGACCCAGAGTGGGGGTACTGCAGGGGAAGAACCCCAAGGTAAAGGGGCACCGGGGTCCGGGAGGGACACGGGGGCCCTAGGGCAGGCGAGACACCGAAGCAGAGGGCGCTCCAGGCTGGACAAGAGCTAATTCCCAGGACGACCAGCAGGAGGCGCCTCACCGGTGAGTCTCGACCTCGCTACACTACTGTACTTACCTACACGCCTCCAGCTTCCATCCAGGACACATCACATGATCCATTGTCCACAGCCAGGCCCTAAGATACAACCGCATCTGCTCCAATCCCTCAGAGACAAACACCTACAAGAGCTTTATCAAGCATTCTTAAAACTACAATACCCACCTGGGGAAGTGAGGAAACAGAGCGAGATGGGTACCCAGAAATCACCTACTACAGGACAGGCCCAACAAGGAAAATAACAGAACACCACTGGCCATCACGTACACAAACCTCTCCAGCGCATCATCAACGATCTACAACCTATCCTGGAAAATGATCCCTCACTCTCACAGACCTTGGGAGGCAGACCAGTCCTCCCTTACAGACAGCCCCCCAACCTGAAGCAAATACTCACCAGCAACTACACACCACACCACAGAAACACTAACCCAGGAACCAATCCCTGTAACAAACCCCGTTGCCTACTCTGTCCCCATATCTACTCTAGCGACACCATCATAGGACCCAACCACATCAGCCACACCAGGGGCTCATTCACCAGCGCATCTACTAATGTGATATATGCCATCATGTGCCAGCAATGCCCCTTTGCCATGGACATTGGCCAAACCAGACAGTCCCTACGTAAAAGAATAAATGGACACAAATCAGACATCAGGAATAGTAACATACAAAAGCCAGTAGGAGAACACTTCAATCTTCCTGGACATTCTCTAACAGATTTAAAAGTAGCTATACTTCAGCAAAAAAACCTTCAAAAACAGACTTCAAAGAGAAACTGCGAAGCTACAATTCATTTGAAATTTAACACCATTCATTTGGGCTTGAATAGGGACTGAGAGTGGCTGGCTCACTACAAAAGCAATTTTCCCTCTCCTGGAATTGACACCTCCTCATCAATTATTGGGAGTGGACCACATCCACTCTGACTGAATTGGCCCTGTCAACACTGGTTCTCCACTTGCGAGGTAACTCCCTTCTCTTCACGTACCAGTATATTTATGCCTGTATCTGTAATTTTCACTCCATGCATCTGACAAAGTGGGTTTTTTACCCACGAAAGCTTATGCCCAAATAAATCTGTTAGTCTTTAAGGTGCCACTGGACTCCTCATTGTTTTTGTGGATACAGACTAACACAGCTACCCCCCTGATTCATGAGTGAAGTGATCAATTAGAAACTGAATGTCCTCACTTGTGTGAGCAACTGATGTACAGTTATTAGCAAATAAAAGCTCCTTAATGAGTAAATTTGCCACTTGCGTGCAAGCATGGAAGCATGGCAGATTGAACAAATTCCCATTGGTGCAGAACTGGATAAATACTCCTCTGCCAGTATCACCAAATTCATCCATCAGCCTAGCTGAAAAAAGGATGGAAAAGAGTGCGGGAGCCAGCACACAGCCTTGTCTGGTGCCACTGGTGACCGGAAAGGGGTCTGCAGTGAAGACCAATGCAAAGAATTCAGTGAGCTTCTGCACAACAGCTGTGTTTTCCTTCAGTGCTGTTTTAGCACCTCAATCGTTCAGTGGCCCCCCTGATTGTTTGGCAGGCTTCCTGCTTCTCATATACTTAACTTTTTGGGTTTTTTTGCTGTTTCGTTTGTGTGCCCTTTGCTAGTTGCTCTTCAAATTCTTTTTTGGCCTCCCTAATTATACTTGTACACTTGACTTGCCAGAGTTGATGCTCCTTTCTATTAGATATCAATAGAAAGCCAATATCATACTGATCATTGCGTGGTGTATGTATGGAGGACAAAATCTACATTACAGATGTGTTGGGAATTATATTATCAAAGTGTGTCTGCCAGGCAGGGCTGAAGTTACCCCACCTTAGACAGAAGAATGTGGTTCGGTCACCTGAAAGGTATTTCCAAGGTACATTAAGACACACTGGGAATGCAAATTACATAGAAGGTAAACAGGACCATCGAGACAGCAGGGAGATTGTAGGAAACAAATCACTTTGCATTTTAGCAAACTTCAGCAGAAGAAACCAGCATGGAACTTCCTTCACCATGAGACTTCATGTCGCCTTCCTCACAGCTTGAATGAACTTTGCTTTGTGTGTGTGTGTGTAGGTGGGGTGACCGTCAGAAGGATCCATTTTAAAGGCTCATTGGACTCTAAAGAGAGGGGCAGAGAAACACAAGACTGTAGTTTTGTTAACTCTTAGCCTCTAGAAAGCATTTTATTTGCTTGTGCCCATTTCTAACTATTTTTTATATTTGAACTCACTTAAAATCCTATCCTTTTTGTTAATAAACTTGTTTTACTTTTAATCTAAACCAGCCCAGTGCTGTGTTTGATTTAAAGTGAATGTTCACTCCAGTTAATGTGGCAAGCTGCTGGGTACTGTATCTTTAAAGGAACAAACAAGCTTAATCTCTCTCTCTGGTCCAGGAGAGGGTTGGACATTGCAGAGTACATGGTTTGGGGAAAATTTGGGACTCGGAGTGTGTTGGCGTCATCTTGCCAGGTGTAACCAGGGTGTGGTCAGTGTATAACAAGCAGGCATGTGCTGGAATGAGAATTGTTGAATCAGAGCTGCTTAGCTCACAGACACTCAGTGCAGGCTGGCTGGGAGCATCCGGACAAAGGCTGCTACAGCAAACGAGCCTTCTGAGGTACTTAGGGTTACAGGCCAGGCAGTGACCACTCCTCACTGGTCTGCATTAAACCCCAGAAAGCAACAATAACTCATTTTTTAAAAAGTCAATGGAGCAGGGGAACTGGATGCTGGGTGTCCCACATCAGCGCGCTAGCCCCCACGCTATAAAGTCATTCTTGTGTTTGTGCCCTCTCACTCGCTCTCCTCCTTTCCCTCCTAATGACTTTAACTATTTAGCCAAGAGGACTGCTTCAACAGGAGAGACTGGGGGATCCCTGTTTCAGAATATCCCATCCTCCGTCATCGCTAATTTTTAAATCGAGATTGGATGTTTTTCTAAAATTTATGCTCTTGCTCAAACAGGAATTAATTCAGGGAAATTCTGTGGCCTGTGTTATGTAGAAGTTCAGACTAGGTGATCAATGGTCCCTTCTGGCCTTCTAATAAATGAGTCTATGGAAAAAACAACCCCCCCCCCCCAGCCTTATTCCCAGAGAGACTGACTGCCCACAGCCCATCCCACCTGCAGCATCGCTTCCACAGAGACACCAATGTTATATCCCTAACTCACCACAGGATGGCAGGGTCTGTGCACCTCTTGCATGTGTCTAACCCCTACAGTAGTAGCAGTGTCCGTAAGGTTTTGTGTCATGTCTCAAAGCTACCTGTGTGTGTGTTGCACAGTTCTTTCCATGTGAGAATACCGGGGGACTAGGGTGACCAGATGTCCCAATTTTATAGGGACAGTCCCGATTTTTGGGTCTTTTTCTTATATAGGCTCCTATTACCCCCACACCCTGTCCTGATTTTTCACACTTGCTGTCTGGTCACCCTACGGGGGACAGGGTGCAGTTGTTTGATGGACCACTGGAAAGGCCACGGATTCATGTCCAAGGGACCAGTCAGATCCAGTCTCTCAGAAGTGATTAAAAAAACCCAAAACTGATGCCCTCTTCCTAGCTTCTTTCCTTTCAAATTTTACCCAGCCCCATGATGACTTTTACTGCACAATGGCTTGGCTGGTCTCATGGCAAAGCTTCCTGCTTTGTTTACAAATGCTCCCAGATTCCCATCCTAGCTAGGCTCTTACAGACACATTCAGTAACCTCTTATGAGTATATATATAGAGAGAGAGACTCCATGATTTACTTAGTTCTTCCTGTTATATCCGGGGAAAGGCTGGGTCAGGAGTAACCGCATCTAATATTTGAAGACTCTAGATTCCTACCCCTGCCTTTTTGTGTGTTGCAAGGTGGTGTGTCCCTCTAAAGAGGCAAACTGGTGTTGCTGGAGTCCTAGCCTTAGCTTACGTTCCTATCCTGACAGCCTGGACTCCCCTTAATGGTTCTTTCTGGGGCCTCTGTTTTTAGGTTCTTCTATGTTTTACTGTGTGCTCTGAATAGCTTTTTGGCTGTTCTGGCTGGGATGAAGGGGTTGTTTTTCTGTTTCCCGTTTCACAGAGGTGTTCCGTGATCTATTGGGTCTTTATTTGACCCCACTACTACCACCAGATAGTGATTACAGAGACCCAGGAGGCCAGGACACCATGGTTTGAATGAATGTTTTTATTTCCTGTTTACATCGACACATCTCCTTGTGCTGTGCCTGCTATATATGGGGGGAGCAGTAAAAAAACAAAAAACATGAGTGGGGGAGGAAACCCTGTTTCTGAAGGGAGGGATGGGTGGGGGTGGGGTGCACATGAGGTACCTGGCAGCCCACCCTCATGTGTGCCATTCCCTAGCACCCCATCCTGACTGCACTCAAAACCCCTGCACCCCACATGAATGGTATCCCACATCCCCGACAGCTCCCAGCGCGATAGTAACCCCGAGTCTGCCCCCAGCATTGGGTCACGTACTGATGTCACACAATTCTCGCAGCATGCGAAGATACGAGTATCCAACAGCAGCGAAGCGGTTAAGCAAGAGAAGTTCACTGGCCTTCTTCACTCTGACATCACAGCCAAAGGCCTCCTGTCAGCCCCCAGAGGGTTTCTGCAGTGAAGCCCTCTGAAAGGTGCATGAAGTTCTTCAGCAATCCCGAGTGACTGGAAAGGTAGGGAACTGCCGTAGCAGCAGCTAAATGAAAGTGGGTGGGATGCGGGAGAATTCCTGCCGCCCTGGCATTCTGAGCGACTTTATTAAGACTGCACGCAGCCCAGGAGAACTGGCTGTACTCCCTGCTGCAAGCCTAGGACAAGCTGCATTACACACACTGTAGCTCGGCTCAAGCCTCTTCTAAACTGGAATACAATGCAAAGGATTTCCAGTATAGCTTTCTGCTGCCTGAAGGGACTCTGAGCAGCGTTCTTGTAACCTTATGTTTTCGTTTCACTGTGGCGCCAGGCTTTCCGCTCAGGTAAGCAGTTCTTTTAGGTTGTGCATGATTTTGCTTTCTGAGCAGCAAATGGATAGATTTCTCTTTGGTTGAAAACTGAAGTGCAAAGAAGCTGTTTCTCTCAAATTGTGATCATGTTCATGATAAACATTATTCTGTTGACACTGCTACCGGGATATAATTATGGCTTTCTGAATAGATTGACTCTCTCATCCTACGCAGTATGTGCTCTAATTTAAAATTAAAACCTAAGAAAAGAATACAGGCCGGTGCTTCTAATTTAACATTGACAGATTGCAGCTCCCCTATGCTGCAATGTGTGTTATTACTGCCAGCAGAGTTCAGCTGATCTGCTCTGCCAGCATTATCAGCACAAAATGCAACATTTTATCTAGGTTCGGCTGGGTCAGATTTCTTTTTACATTCAGTTTGGGCCAGTCCCAGGCTTCATTCATGATAAATGTTGAATCAGTTCTTCCAGTATAAATAGCACTCACGTTTATTAATGATTCTTGATAGCCTCCAGTGTAAGTTTGAATCATTAAGCACAAGATGCCCAGGCTAGTAGTTAAAGCACAGGACAGTGAATTGGAACAGCTGGATCAAGATTTTCAAACTTGGCTGCCTAAAATTAGGCTCCTAAATCCATATTTAGGCATCTAAATTGGGATTTTCTGGGGCACCTAACTCTCTTAGGTTCCATTTAAAAATCAAGCCATTTATTTAAGGGTGGAATTTTCAAAGTTCTGAGCACCCTGCAGCACCAAATGAAAGCAGTGACATTCAGTCCAGTTAGCCAGCTGTTTAAAAATGATCTTAGGCTGAGATTTTAAAAGGTGCCCAGGAGAGTTGGGTGCCCAGCTCCCATTGACTTTCTGTGAGATTTGGGCTCCTCACGCCATTTGGCCCCCTTGAAAATCACAGCCTTAGGACCCTAACTATAGGCAGCCAGCTGTGAAAATCTTGACCCTGAGTAAAGCAGAGTTGCAGATACAAACACTCTTCCCCTCCAACTCTGAGATATTTAGATTGAACTGTAGAGCCACATTTCATGGCTTGGGCACCTTTCTGCCGGGTTGCATTTTTAGCTCTGAAATGGTCTCCCTGTGTGATCCTGAGCAAATCCTTTAAATTCTGTCTCCGTTTCTCCAACTGAAAAATGAAGTGATGACACTTAACTTGCTAAGGGGTGGAGGCTAAATTCATTAAAGTTTGCAAAGCACTTGGGGCCAGATTCTGACATACTGGCTCATAGCAATGATGGGGCCTACGAGACCTAGTCATGTTCCAGGACCCCATTATGCCAGGCGCTGTACAAACAGAACAAAAGTCCCTATCCCAAAAAACTTATAATCTAAGACACCAGACAGATGGATGGGGAATACAAGGAAACAATGAGACATTATTGGTCAGCGTGCCAGGCAGTGATCTCAGCACACCCATGGCCTAGCGTTGATAAGGGGAAATCCTCACAAGTATAAGGGGCAGCATGGGAGAATGCAGGAGGATGCTTGAAAATGTAACAAGTGGGTGATGGAAGCCCATCATGGGCTAATGGGAGGCAGAAGTCAACCTCTTGATAGTGAAGGAGAAATGATAGGTAGGGTAGGCATAGGTCATGAAAAGACTAGAAAATGAAGACAAAGAGCTAATGTTTGTTGTAATAGAAAAGGGAATGCCACTGGAGGGATGCAAAAGAGGGATGAGGTGGTCAGAATGATGGGCTAGGAAAATGATCTTTTCAGCAGCGTTCAGACTGGAGATGAGCAAGGCAAAAGTGCATTTATCAAGGGAAGAGAGAAAGATGTTGTGGTAATCAAGACATGAGATGATGAGAGACTGCATGAGAGTTTTAGGTGTGTGCATGGATAGGAAGGCCGTATCTAGGAGATATTATGCAGAAACAATCAGCAGGATTTAGACTTAGCCTGGATGTGAGGACCTAGACAAAGTTGGAGTCTAATGTGATGCCCAGGTTTTGGACCTTAGTGACAGGTAGGTGATATTGTCCTCAGTGATCAAGAAAGGAGGTAGCGGGGGTGATTGAGAGTTCTGTCCGAGCCATGCTGATCTTGAGGTGACAGTTAGGCATCGATGAGTAGATGTCAGAGAGGCAGGCCAAGATATTAGTTTGGACAAAAGGAGACTCATCTGGAGTAGCAATAGAGACCTGAGAGTCATTACAGATGGTAATTGATTTGTGTTTGTAGATAAGATTACGCGGCGATCCAGTGTAGAGGGTGAAGAGAAAGGGACTAAGGACAGACCTGTGTGGAACCCCCACAGAAAGTTGGAGTGGGGGGGATGAGGAGCATCCTCCAGAGCAGTGCTTCTCAAAGCCGGTCCGCCGCTTGTTCAGGGAAAGCCCCTGGTGGGCCGGGCCAGTTTGTTTACCTGCCGCGTCCGCAGGTTCGGCCGATTGTGGCTCCCACTGGCCGTGGGTCGCCGCTCCAGGCCAATGGGGGCTGCGGGAAGCGGCGCGGGCCGAGGGACTTACTGGCCGCCACTTCCAGCAGCTCCCATTGGCCTGGAGCGGCGAACCGCGGCCAGTGGGAGCCACGATCGGCCGGACCTGCGGACGCAGCAGGTAAACAAACCGGCCCGGACCGCCAGGGGCTTTCCTTGAACAAGCGGCGGACAAGCTTTGAGAATCACTGCTCCAGAGGACATCTGAAGGAGCAACTTGTGAGGTAGGAGGAAAACCAGGAGAGGACAGAATCATAGAAACTAAGGGAGGACAAGATTTCAAGAAAGAAAGAGCATGGTTGATGGCCTTGTTGGTGATTGACGAGTCTAAGAAGATGAGGATGGAGTACTGGTTCTGAGCTGTCAGTAGGAAGAGATTATCCAGGCTTTGGTAGCAGTGGTTTCAGTGGAGTGCAAGGAGCAGAAGCTGGATTGGAGAAGTTCTAGGCTGGAACTGGAGGAGACCTCAGACAACAATTGTAGGCAGCACATTCAATAAGCTTATATGTGAAAGGGAGATGGGCCGGTAGTTAGAAAGGCAAATGGTGTCATGGGTGGATTTTTTTAAGGTGGGAAAGAATAAAGTATGTTTGCATTATGAGGGGAAGGAGCTGGAGGAGAGTGAGGAGAAGAGCAAGGGAGGGGATGAGAGGGGAATCGAGGGAGATCAGGAGATGGGATAGGGTCACTGGGGAAAGTGGAGGGTTTAGAGAAGAGCAGATGAGAAACTTCTGTGACAGGGGAGAAAGGGAAAGCAAGCTGAGGGGAGAGGGAACGTTACATGGTATTTTGTCAACTTTCTCTTGGAAAAAATTGGCAAGATCCTGTGTAGAGACAGAAGTGGAGACAGGAGAAGGGAAGAGTTTGAGAAGTGAGTCAAAGGTAGCTGGGACTGAATTAAGTCAGGAATGGGATTCAGTTAAGTTGACAGAGTTATTTAGCTAGGAAGATGGCAGAACCGAAGGAGAGGAGAATGACTGTGCAGTGGAGGAAGTCAGACTGGTCACAGGATTTCCCCCAGCGACGCTTCGCAACATGAGAGCAGGAGTGGAGGGAATGAGCCAGGGCTGTGGGTTGGCGGGATGGACTTTGTGATGAGTGAGAGGGGCAAAAAAGTCAAGGGTGGAGGAAAGTGAAGCATGGGGAGAATCAACAACAATAGCAATGAAAGAAAGGGAGGAGAAGGCTGAGAGCAGATGAAGGCATCAGCGCTGATGGACAGGAAGCCACAGAAAGGCAGAGTGATGGTCTGTACGCCGACATGCACCCCTTTTTATAGGACAAAGTATGCATTGTGAGGTATCATTTGAAAGCTCATGATTTACTGATCGTTACTGTCCTGGTGAAATATGTGAAGCAACATTGCATGAAAAGATATACGATTCCTCTGTATAGTGTTAAGACATGTTCCAAGCCTGGAGAAGCAGCCTCAAACCAGTTCCCCAGAGACAAAAGGCCAGGTGTCTACAATATCAAATGGACAATCACCTAGTGAAGTGGCCACTCTTGGGCAGGAAAAAGGGTGTGTGCAGAAAATCTACACCTTGAACAAAGGAACAGCTTGAGGATCCCTTCCACTCAGATTTTCTGTCTCCTGAACCTCAGCGGGAGATGATTCTTGTGCAAGAGAAAGGACTGTAAAGGGAGAGGGCAGACTTCCCAAAATATCTCCCTCCTTATCTCTCTACCCACTGCATCAACAACACCTGAAGAACAAAGAAAGCAGCAGTGGACTGAGGGAGAGATCTTGTCTGAAAGGGGATCAGCTAGTAAGACTGTTGGGACATGTGATGAGAGAGACCTTTGCTTTGAATTCATGTAGCTTATTAAGTTAGGTATTAGTTGGGTTTTACTTTTTATTTCTTGGTAACCAATTCTGATGTTTATGCCTCATTACTTGTAATCACTTAAAATCTATCATTTTCTAGTTAATAAATTTGTTTTATTGTTTTATCTAAACCAGTGTGTTTGGATTAAAGTGTTTGGGAAACTCCATTTGGGATAATAAGGCTTGTGCATATCATTTTCTATAAATAAATGACAGACTTAATATGAATTGTATTGTCCAGGAGAGGGCTGGGCAGTACAAGATGCACATTTCTGGGGGAAAGTCTGGGACTGGAGAGTTTGCTGGTGTTGTTCTGCAGTGTAATTCATGAGTGGTTGGCAATAGCATTCATGCAATGTAACGGAGAGTTTACATGCTGGAGGCTGTGTGGGAGCAGACCAGAAGTGGTAGCTCTCATAGCAAAGCTGTGTAAAAAGCACCTCAGTCTGGAGGATTGAGGGGACACAGCTGTTCATCAGTCCAGATTGTACCTTGGGTAATGTCTCAGGGCATGGGGGATAGGGGCTGCTGGGCGATGCTGAAAGAGACCAGGTGATGGTTGGAAAGGGGGAACTTGGCAATAGAACAATCAGAGAGAGAGCAGTGCTTGTTGAAGATCGAATAATTGAATGGCCATTTTGGTGAGTGGGAGAACTGAAGCAGGGCTTCAGGTCAAGAGAAGAGGTCAGAGTGAGGAAACATGCAACAAAGGGGTCAGGTGGGCCATCAACATGGAAGCTGAAGAGACAGAGGATGAGTGATAGAGATTGCGAGGAGAGGAAGCCAGGAGCTGGGACAGGAGAGAAAGGCTGATGGGAAGGAGTTGGATGGACAGTAGATGACAGCAACATGGAGGGAGCAGGCAGAGGCGCGTCAGATGCAGTGCTGTTCAAAAGATGAGACCGTGAGAAGGGAGAGGCCAGAG
Organism: Platysternon megacephalum; assembly: GCA_003942145.1. Classification (NCBI taxonomy): domain Eukaryota; kingdom Metazoa; phylum Chordata; order Testudines; family Platysternidae; genus Platysternon; species Platysternon megacephalum. The sequence continues at coordinate 572,184 of QXTE01000130.1, read as the reverse complement.
GAGTTGGAAGCAGCAGGAATGGGGAAAAAGAAGTCTAAACATTCCATGAGTAGTTCAACTGACTCCACTGTCATTCAGTCTCAGTAAAGGGATCAGAATCTGGCGCTTTGAGAACATCTGCTAGAGCGTGCTATAGAAGATCAAGAAATACTATAGTTCCTTTTATGACCTGATTTGAAATACAGCTATTGTCTGAAATACCAAAGCACCAGGCAAATGGAATATGGTTGTTTCAAGATGAAAGACACATTTGTTGTTAAAATCTACTATTTCAGAAGCCCTATTTACATGGGGTCAAAGTTTTCAAATGTCCACTAAGTTTGCTTGCCTCAGTTTTGGGGACTATAATCCCTTTGGAGCAAACAGGGTCACATTTTCATTGGCCAGCAGCGGGGTCCTGGGACAATTTGAATAGTGGTGGTGCTGAGAATCACTGAACCAAACTGTAAACCCTGCATATGATGGAAACCACTTCAAGCCAGGAGGTGTGGCAGCACCCCCGGCACCCCTAGTTCCAGCACCGATGCTGTACCTGCAAAGGGCACACTATCCTGGATTTGCGTGCAGAAATCTGCACTTGCACAAGTGACTGAGTAGTTACACATGCAATTTCCTGTTTCTACAGGTAAATGTGAGACTTCTGGGTGTAATGGATTTATGCACAAATTTTGTGGGTGCAGCTTAGTCTCTGTTTGTTGATGTCCCTTAGCAAACTGTCCTGATTTGTTTTGCACACTCTGTCGCAGAAATATCCTTTTCTTGTGCAAAAGTCTAAAATTAAAAACTACGAAAAAGATTTGAAAATAATTCACAGCTTCAAAATGAAAGTTTCATTCTTACCATTTTGTGCGTTGTGAAATCCTTCAGTTCCACATAGTGCAATCTGACACCTGTGAAACTTTTCAATGTTTCTGTGTTTATTGATGCACCTTTGAGATCTTAATTGCATCTCTTGTTTAATTATTAATGTCAGAACATTTCCAGTCTATCTTGCAAAGAACATACTAAAGCTGTGGTACCGAAAGCTCTGTTAATGACCCTTTAGCCTGGAGAATATAAACTGCTGAAGCAGCAGCCAGTAAAACAATACTAATTGTTGCTTTAAACAATGTTCATGGGATACATCTCAGAAAAACATCTGAACACATTAAATGGCAGCATGATAACATTTAGTGACAGTGAAGGTTGCACCACGACACTATCCACTGAAACCTTCACAGCAGAAGATAAGGGAGAAGTCTCTTGGATTTCATGCCACAGCACGTCACCTACAGCAGTGTGGAAAACACTCCAACACTCGGCAAGGCTTTCACTTCCATCGCCCATGAACACCGAAAGCAATATCTCACTTGCAAACAGAAATCCAACTATCACCAATATGCAGTTGATTCATAGATTTACCCTCTATACTCTGGATTTGTCTCTTTCTGGCCAAACTAAAATCTTGTCCTGTCTCTGACATCTTCTCAAGGACATCCAGGCTTCAACTTAAGCTCAACATGGCCAAAACAGAGCTCTTAATCTTTCCTTCCATGCCGTCCTCTCTCCCTCCTTTCTCAGTCACAATGTACACGACAACCACGATATCCTCTCCGTCAATCAGGCCCCTAACCTGGGTGTCCTCTTCTACTCTAGGCTCTCTATGTCCTCACATGCAGGCTGTGTCTAAATCTTCCTGGTTGTTCCTGCACAACATCTCTAAATCCAGCCTTTCCTCGCCATCTGGATTGCTTGGTAAGCTGGGTGCAAGTAAACAATACGCATTTTAAGATGGCTAAATGTAAATCTATACCTCTAGGAACAAAGAATATGTAGGTCATACTTACAGGATGGGGACTCTATCCTAGGAAGCAGTGACTCTGAATGATTTGGGGGCCATGATAATCAGCTGAATATGAGCTCCCAGTGTGAAGCTGTGGCCAAAGCAGCTAATACGACCCTGGGATGCATGAACGGGGAATTCTCCAGTAGGAGCAGAGAGGTTATTTTACTTCTATATTTGACAATGGTGCAACCGCTGCTGGAATCCTGTGTCCATTGCTGGTGCCCACAATTCAAAAGGATGTTGATAAATTGGAGACAGTTCAGAGAAGAGCCAAGAGAATGATTAAAGGTTTAGAAAACCTGCCTTTAACAATAGACTTAAAGAGCTCAAGCTATTTAGCCTACTAAAGAGAAGGCTAAGGGGTGTCTTCATTACAGTCTGTAAGTACCTACAGGGGGAATAAATATTTAATAATGGGCTCTTCAATCTAGCAGAGATCCAATGGCTGGAAGTTGAAGCTAGAGAAATTCAGACTGGAAATAAGGTGAGAATAATGAACCATTGGAATGATTTACTGAGGGTCATGGTGGATTCTCCATCACTGAGAATTTTTAAATCAAGACTGGATGTTTTTCTAAAAGATCTGCTCTAGAAATGACTTTGGGGAAGTTCTCTGGCCTGTGTTATTCAGGAGGTCAGACAAGATGAGCACAATGGTCCCAAAGAACTTCCCTGTATTCATTTCTACTTTAAATCCAATAGCTGTGCCTGAACTAGATCCTATCTATTAGAAAAACCTCCAATCTTGATTTTAAAATGTCCAGTGTTGGAGAATCCACCACAACCACTAAGTTGTTCCAATAGCTAATTGCCCTCCCTTAAAAATTTGCACTTTATTGCTAGTCTGAATTTGTCTAGCTTCAACTTCCAGCCATTGGATCTTGTTACAGTGTTGTCTGCTGGAGTGAAGAGCCGTCTATTTTCAAATTTCAGTCATCCATGTAGGTACTTATATGATCAAGTCATCTCTTAACCTTGTCTTTCATAAGCTAAATAGATATGGCTGAGGGGGGAGGGTTGTGTGTTTGGGGGTGCTCAGTGGCTGGAGGGAGAGGGTTGCTTTTGTTCTGGTGGATTATTTGTAGCTGAGGGAACAGGTTTATGTTTGTTCTGGGAGGGGTAGGTGAGGGGGTGAGCTGTGTGTGTATTTTGGAGATGGTGTATAGCCTGCAGGGGAGGTACTTGTGTGTGTTCTGGAGGGTTGTGTGTAGCTGCCGGGGGAGGGTTGTTCATGTGGTTTTGGGTGTGTAGATGAGGGTGGAAGTTGTGTGTTTTAGGGGGCGGTTTATACCCGAGGGGGGGAGGGGAATGCATGTGAGTTTGGGGCGGTGCGTAGCAGAGAGGAAGGGGTGTGTATGTATGTTTTGGAGGTGGTGTGTGGGTGAAGGGTCCCAGATTGGTGTGTTTGTGGTGGTGTTTAGCTAAGGAGGCAGGGTGTGTGTGTGTTTTGGTGTCTGTGTGTGTTTGTAGGTGGTGTGTAGCTGAGGAATGGGGTTGTGTGTGTTTTTGGAGAGTGTGTGTAGCTGAGGGGCAGGGTAGTGTGTGTTTTGTGGGTGGTGTGTAGCTGAAGGGCAGGGAAGTGTGTGTTTTGTGGGTGGTGTTGCCATGGGGCAGGGTTTCCTCTTCCCCTGAGGGGTAAGCTGGTGGTGGTGGGCAGCAAAGGAAGGAGTGACCTCTTTCTTGGTCTCCCCCATACAACCTGTCTTCCCTGGCAGGGTGTCTGTTCGCAGCTCCTGCTATCTGTGGGGGAGGCTAGTGCAGCGCTGGCTTGGGACACCCTTACTAGGCAGTGAGTGTTGTGAACACATTTGCTACAGGGAGGAGCTGCCACTTGTTAATTAAAGACTTGTCCTGAGTCAGCAAGGTCAGAGGCCAATTGCTCCCTGGAGATCGGGGCTCTGGCTGTTGACCTTTTGGCTCTGTTCTGTCCTGAAGACACAGCCCTAGTTCATACAATGCAGGGCGTTTTTGCCTTGGCCTCCAGGTTAGCCACCATTTCTTTGCCTATGCTCTTTGCTATCTGACTCTGGCTAGGAGTCGAGGCTGGGAGTGGGTGTTGGAGGCTGGGAGATCACCCGGCCATTGTTTATAAGTAACCCTGGTTAGTTAAACCCAATGACGGTGCAACTCCTAACTTCACACACTAGATAGTTCCAGCACAGTCATTTTTTTTTTTAATCACCTCACCCATCTTGTAAAGATAACAATGTACTACGCACTGAGCTTGGAGATAACAAAGGGCATTTGTGTCCAAAAGATACACTTCACTCATTCAAGGATTAGCCACCCATGAATGGTATCCATGTTTACTCCATATTGGAGGCAGCATGGGTAATGACACCTATAATCAAGGTTGCCTAACAGAGTAGCCCCAGCTGGGATGCCCTCTTGCAGGAGCTCATGGTATGACATGTTTACCTGCCTTGGTTTCCCTCTTTAGAGACCCCAGTAACTCCCCAACTGCTCTCTTGCCTCAATAGTTCCCCTCATTGGGGCCAGTTTCTTACAAAATGTAATTTAAACTAGTTTCATAAACAAAAGTCCCCAAACATACACCCCAGGGCATACAGTCCCTAAATACCACACCCGCTAGTCTAGTCCATTGATATAGCACATACCACGCTCGAGCATCTTCCACCTCATCCAGGCACTTCCTCAGCTCTCTCCTGTCCTTTTATCAGGACAGCCACCCCAACGCCTCACTCTTCACAGCAGCTTCTTGGCTGGGAGATCATCCTCACCAGGGGAGCATGCCTGACCTCCCCATGGCCCTCTCACTGGTCCCCTGTGTCCAGCTCCCCTGTATGGAGATATCAGTGGGTAAGCCCCTTTGCTGCTCCCCTGCCTTCTGCCCTCTCCAGCCCATGGCTTTGGTTCTCTGGCTTATAGTCAATAAGCAACACCCTTTGCTGCTCTTCTGCCTTCAGCTTCCCTCAAGAACATCCTTCAGTTTCCTGCTCTCAGACAGCACTCACCTATTGACCACCAGACTGCAAGGCAGCTCTCACCCGCCCTTTTCCTGGCTGACTCCCTGAGGACTAGCTGCCCTTTTTAAAGCCCAATTGGGGTCAGGTGACCAGTCACAGGTACACTGACCTTTTTCCTCATAAAGGACAAATGTCATCCTGTGACACCCCATTGCTTAGAACTTTGCCAAACTTTAATCCTTTGGGCTGAAATGTCCCATGCTTGGTGTCTGCCTCAGATCAATTTTTTTTTTAAATTTCAGATAGAGTTCACTGAAATTCAGCCACTTCCCAGATTGAGATTATAGGGGGAAATATGTTGTTTTGTCCATGTTTAAAAATATGTACAGCCTTTTTGTTAAGAAGCTCTAGCACCCCCAGTCTTTGGAGCAGGAACTTTACATTTTGCAGCAGGGTCACTGTGATATCAGGGATGTGCCTTTTGCTGCTCCTGTGACAATCCAGCCAAATGTAGCCAAATTATGTAAATTACAGTGTGCAGATTCAAAGCCAGTCAGGCCAGAAAATTTCACCCACTTGACCCTGCACTGAGCTCAGTAACTTGCATTTGGCTAAAACGCCTTCCAAAAAGGCATCCGGTCTTGACTGAACATATCAAGAGATGGAGAATCCACCTTGGTGTTCTGTTCCCATGGTTAATCACCCTCACTGTTAAAATTGGTACCTTATTTCTAATTTGAATTTGTCTGGTTTCAGCTTCCAGCCATGGGTTTTTGGTCTGCCTGTCTCTGCTAGATTAGAGAGCCCCTTACTCCCTGGTGCTTATACACTGTAATCAATCACCTCTCAATCTTCTTTTTTGATAAACTAAACAGATTGAGCTCTGTGAGTCTCTCACTGTAAGGATGATCAGTAGAGGTTTATTAGAATTCAGCAGAGCTAAATTCTCCAAAGATTCTGGCTGTGGGCTACAGTGGCCGAGCAGGACTTTCTGTGTAATTGCTCTTCCTGGCTGCCGGGGGTTGTTGTGATGCCAGAACTGACAGCAGGGAAATTATCTTTCTTCTGGTCTCAGTGCTACCCCCCACCGGAGCTCGCCATGGAGGCAAAGGAGGAAGCTGCCTGCACCCTGATTGGAATGCATAGGGGTAGGACAGGAGCTGAAGAAGGGGTGGCGGGATGGGAGCACAGGGAATAGTGACAGGAATCAGGGGTGGGGGAGAATAGGAGCAGAGAGGGATGTCAGGGACAGGTTAGGGCGCAGGTGCAGAAGAGTCTATATGTTCCTCTCTGGAAGAACATAGGAATGAAGCCAAGTACCCTGAGTCCCTACATTCCTCTGCTGTTAGCTGGGAGCTGTAAAAACCACTGTATATCTCATCCTGTTGTACTGACTGGTCCATATTGAGGATAACAGCCTGCTACTGCTATCAGTTACCATTAGCTCAAGTGGTAGAGGTCTGTGCTGTGAGTCTAAAGGACCCAACCCTGCTGTTGTCCCATGTAGGGATCAGTATGGTTCCACATAATAACATTTCAATTTTAATCAATTTGCTTTTTAAAAATATAAGAAATTACATTTAAAAAAAACGACATTAAAATAGTGTTATGGATGGAAAGTCAAGCACTCGAATGTTAGGAAATGCTAGAATTAAGGTTCCTAATGCATCCTTAATTTGGCCCCCTTGTACACGTCATACAATCTTTAAGTATGTGATCACACAGGATTTATTTCCACAAGGTCCCTGCCTCATTCACTGCAGAGGGGATCTGATTGTGCACTATATTTACATACAGGGCAGAGCGGGGTGGTCATGGTTTACACCTCAGGGAGGGAGATTTGCTATTTAAGCTAACGGATAATATTGGCACAAAACCAAATGGGAATAAATGGGCCATGAACAAATTTAGGCTAGAAATTAGAAGAAGGTTTCTAACAATGACAGAAGTGAGGTTCTGGAACAGCTTCCTAATAGGAGTTCTGTGGGCAAACAACTTAATTAGTCTTAAGATAGAGTTTGATACATTTATGAGTGGGGCTTCTGTTGTGGTTGGGAGGCAGGGCTTGGTGGGTCTTTCCAGTTCATGATGTCTTATGTTCCTAAACTCTCATGCTTCAGGACTTCAGCCAGTCACCTGTAGGGTCAGGAAGGAATCTCTCCCTCCCTCCCCCGAACTGATGTATTAATATTTTTTTGTTTTTCTCTCCTTCCTCTGAAGCATCAGAAAAGGTCGCAGCTGAAGATGGGACACTAGACAGGGTGGCCAGTGCTGTGAGGTGGCACGGAACATTCTCTCTCTCAGGTGCTTGGCTAACTGGTTCTTACTCATGTGCTCAGGGTCTAACTGATCACCATATGTGGGGTTGGGAAGAATAAAGTATGTGTGTGAATGTATTCCAGTTATTAATTTTTAATTGAGCTTTTCCATTTAATGTAGGTTATGGAGGCAGCCTTATACTCCCGCTGGCATGACTGGCCAGTTTACCATGAAAGGACATGCCAGTCATCCTGGGGAGCTGATTGCTCACTTTAAGCCCTAATGGTCTATCTCTTCTGGAGATTGGGCTGAAGCATCTACTAGCTGACTTGCCTCCTATTGCTGCTGTGATTCCCTCCTTCTACTTGGCGCACCATGGGAGGATGCTTCTCCAAACCAAAACCAGGTGACTGCTGTTCAGTGTTCCTCTAATCGTCACATGTTCGCCTGAGTAGCTGCAGACGAAACTAGGTCAGGCACGCAGAGGTGCTCCACGGGGAGGCTGCTTCAGAGAATTTTAATTCTCTGCTCTTACACAGAGGATTACAGGGCAGTTAATCCGCAGAACATTCCATTTCATTTTCATTCACATGCAGTGAATTGTGTAAAACCTTTCAAAGCGCTGAGGGGTTAGGGTGAAAAACTCAAATCTCAGTAAACTAGAGATAGAAAAGCTCACCGGGGTGTCAGCCGCAGCCTGGGACAAAGGTAAGAATCCAGCCTTGATCTGAAAGACAGAGATTCAAAATCTATAAGTACATTTCCCATTTGATTTGCCCTCACACATAAACTGCACACTCCCATCCTGCTGCCCTGTACACTCCCACCCAGAGCAGCTGTTCAGTCCCCTTGTGGCCCAGATCCACAAAATGATGGTGTGGTCTTCCCACATGCTTGCCCCACCTTGAGGTTACTGCTGTATGCTCCCCTATCCCTGATCCTCTGCCTGATTCACAACCCTACTGTATTCTCCCTCACCCCACTTTCAGAACTGCACTGCTCCCAGGCTCAGCCCCGAAGGCACCGCTGTACACTTTCCATCTGCCCCCCGGATCCTCATGGTGAGTGAAAACTCGTGGGGAGGTAATAGGTCCATTACGGACAAGGACTGTAAATTGCTTCAAAGGAGCAGTGTGACAACCATCCTTAAAACAGGCAATATTGTGACCTTGCTCAAGAAACAATCTCAGCTCTAGTAACCTCATCAACTATTGACCAGCCTCAAATCTTCCCTTTTTGGAAGATCTTCCATAGTTGTATGCGGTGTTGTTGTAGCCGGGTGGGTCCCAGGATATTAGAGACACATGGTGGGCCAGGTGATATCTTTTATTGAACCAACCTCTCTTGGAGAGAGAGACAGCTCAGAGCTCTTCCTCAGGCCTGGGAACGGTACTTACACTGTCACAGCTAAGTACAAGATCAAACAGATAGTTTAACATAAGTAGTTAGCACATAGTCTTTATTCTTTTAGTTAGCACATCTTTAAAAATTTCATTATTTTAAGCTGATCTTATAATTTTGGGGGCCTGATTAATCATTTTTGAATTCTTGAAGCTGGCAATTCGAAGCATGGCATATACTGAGGTGACGCTCTTTTGTACAAGATTAGCATTTGCAAATAATATAAATAAACCCCTTCATCTACTTTATTTTGTATCTTTAAAAAATACTCCAATTATCGGGTTAGTTCATGTGTCCTTCCATTATATGTACCTGCTTTGCCATGAGAGAGAACTGATTTCTCATTCCTGACTATCTCAGGACTTAGATGGCAAGCGTCCTGGTCTTCAGTTCAAAAGTTCCCCCTTTTGTTAGTCCAACAGTAGTCAGCCCTCACTGTTATTGAGTAAACAGAAGTACAGTCATATGTGACTGCTTAAAAAATTGCAAAACATTAGATCACATTCACATTAAGCTTAAGACCCTCTTTTAGTAGGTTTAAAAAGGGCTTAAAATATGCTGGAATGCAGTCCAAGTACATCAAGCCAATCGGATTAAAAAAAAGTTAAGAAACTTGGTGTTTATAAACCTCTTATTTCTTAGAAATCTAATTTTCCTTGATCAAAATAGTTCTGTTTCCAGTCTGGACAAACCCAGTTACCACAGAGCCCCAGACTCCAGAAAGGGACAGCAAAAGGGAACAAAGCTCCCTACCTAGAGCAAAGGGGCTGTCCCAGAGGCACCCAGTGTGGGGCAGGGTGGGGTGAAGCAGTGAGTTGCCGGGATGGGGAAGAGGTGAAGTGGACCAGGGGGGTGCCATAGAGAGGAGCAGGTGGGGTGAAGATGGAAGGTTGGGGGGGGGGGGGGGCGGGGGGGTGGGGGGGGGGGGGGGGGGTGAGGGAGGGGGTGGGGGGGGGGGGGAGGGGGGGAGGGGGGGGGGGCCGGAAGGGAGGAGGGGGGGGGGACGCGTGGGGGGGGGGGGGGGGGGGTGGGGTGGGGAGGGGGGGGGGGGGGGGTGGGGTGGGGAGGGGGGGGGGGGGGGGGCCGGGGGAGGGGGGGGGGGGGGGAGGGGGGAGGGGCGGGGGGGGGGGGGAGGGGGGGAGGGGGGGGGGGCCGGAAGGGAGGAGGGGGGGGGGACGCGTGGGGGGGGGGGGGGGGGGGTGGGGCCCAGCGGCACCATGTGGGGGAGTGGAACCATGAGGCACAGGGAGCAGGGGGAGGGGAGAGGGGCAGTGGTGCGGGGGGGGAGGAGCTTGGAGGTGTCCTAAAGGGGAAGGTTGTGGGGGGGGGGGGCGGGGGGGGCCGGAGGGGGGGGGCGGGGGGGGGGGGAGGGGGGGGGGGTGAGGGGGAGGAGGGGGGGGGGGGGGGAGGGGGGTCTGGGGGGTGTCCGGAGGGAGAGGGATGAGGGGAGCTGAGAGGTGCGGTGGGGGGGGGGGGGAAGGAGCTTGGAGGAGGCCTAAAGGTGAAGGGTGGGGGGGGGGGGGTGAGGGGCGGGGGGGCGGGAGCTGGGAGGTTCAGTGGCGGGGGCAGGGGCTGGGAAGTGTGCTGAGGGAGAGGAATGAGGGGAGCGGAGATGTGCAGTGGTACGGGGGGGAAGGAGCTTGGAGGAGGCCTAAAGGTGAAGGGTGGGGGGGGGGGGGTGAGGGGCGGGGGGGCGGGAGCTGGGAGGTTCAGTGGCGGGGGCAGGGGCTGGGAAGTGTGCTGAGGGAGAGGAATGAGGGGCGCTGAGAGGTGCAGTGGGGCGGGGGAGGGGGATGTGGGAGGGGGAGGGAGGGGGGGGGGGGAGGGGGGGGGGCGGGGGGGGGGGGAGGGGGGGGGGGGAGGGGGGAGGGGGGGCGGGGGGGGGGGGGGGGCGGGAGCCGGGGGGTGGAGGGGGGGGGGGGGGGGGGAAAGGGCGCGGCCCGGGAGGGGGGGGGGGTGGAGCCCAGAGGCACCATGTGGGGGAGGGAAGCCATGAGGCACAGGGAGCAGGGGGAGGGGAGAGGGGCAGTGGTGCGGGGGGGGAGGAGCTTGGAGGTGTCCTAAAGGAGAAGGTTGGGGGGGGGGCCGAGAGGTGGGGGGGGGGGGTGGCGGTGGGCGGCGGGGGCGGGGAGAGGGATGAGGGGGGGTGGGGGGGGGCGGGGGGGGGGGGAGGGGGGGGGGCGGGGGGGGGGGAGGGGGGAGGGGGGGCGGGGGGGGGGGGGGTCGGAGGCGGGGGCAGGTGCTGCGCGGGGGAGAGAGGGGGAGAGAGGGGGGGGGGGGAGGGGGGAGGGGGGGCGGGGGGGGGGGGGGGGGGGAAGGGGGGAAGGGGAGGGGGGGGGGGCGAGGGGGGGGGGGGGGGGGGGTCGGGGAGGTGTCCTGAGGGGGGGGAAGGGGGGGGGAAGGGAGGGGGGGGGGGGGGGGGGAGGGGAGGGGTGGGGGGGGGGGGGAGGGGAGGGGTGGGGGGGGGGGGGAGGGGAGGGGTGGGGGGGGGGGGGAGGGGGGGGAGCGGAGGGGTGCAGGGGTGCGGGGGAGGAGGATCTGGGAGGTGTCCTGAGGGAGAGGAATGAGGGGAGCTGAGATGTGCAGTGGTGCGGGGGGGAAGGAGCTTGGAGGTGTCCTAAAGGGGAAGGTTGTGGGGGGGGGGAGCTGAGAGGTGTGGGGGGGCAGGAGCTGGGAGGTTCAGTGGCGGGGGCAGGGTCTGGGAAGTGTTCTGAGGGAGAGGAATGAGGGGGGCTGAGAGGTGCAGTGCGGGGGAGGAGCTGGAAGGTGTACTGAGGAAGAGGGATGAGGGGGAGCTGAGAGGTGCTGTGTAGTGGAGGGGACAGGTGAAGCATCCATGGTACCTTTTTGCTAGGGACAATTGTTTTGAAAATTACTTTAGTGATACTGATTATTGTGTGAGCCGCCACATTTTTGTGAAGTGCTGCACTAGTTAGCACCTTATGGAGCTGTCTAGTGTCATATACTGCCCTACTGGTTTTGCATAGCAGTGGTTCTGAACCTGTGGTCCATGGACCTAGACTATGTCTAAAGGGTCTGCAAAAGACAGATTGAAAACTAACTGAACAGAATTCTACTCTATATACAGACAATAGATTTCCAAAGGAGCCCACACCTCCATTCGAAATTTTGTAGGGGTCCGTAAATGAAAAAAGGTTGAGAACCACTATTGTATAGTGCCATGGATTTGTTGCTCTGCCTGTTAATTCAGCGGATAGGGAAGTACGTATTCCCACATATCTGCTCACGAAGCTCCTCCTTTGTCCATGGAGACTCATATTTGCATGGGTTCTTTAGGCCATGTCTATACTATAAAATTAAGTTGACCTAACGCCCGTCGGCATATAACCGCTGCAGTAATGATATTGCTTGTGCATGTCCACACTTCGCTCCTTGTGTCGGCAGTGCACGTGCTCACCAGGAGCACTTGTATCGATTGTACTGTCAGTGTGGGGCATTGTGGGGCGGTTCCTGAAAGCCAGTAACAGTCAATGTAAGCAATGCAGTGTTGACCTAACCTAACTACTTTGACCTTGACTCTACGCCACCCATGAAGATGGAGTTATTAAGCTGGCGTAGCGGTGCAGTTATGTCAGCGAGAGTGAAATTTCCAACTGACCAGCAGTTAATGTGCTACAGCAGGTTCCACAAGGCTGCATGACCATAGTGTGAAATTATCTATTTTTGACCATGACTGTGCCGTGCATTATGCACGATACTCATTGTGGAGAGTAGCGGAGCTTTGCTCTGCCAGAGCTCTAGGCAGTCTCTTAGGCCATGTCTACTATAAGGAATTTTTGTACAAAAATTGCCACAGGTGCTACCTCTGGTAACACCAGTAATAGCATTGATGGGAGCCCTAATGTAGATGGCTTTCAGGCTCTGGCAGTTGTTTTCAGTGTCAGTTATCACTGCTGAGGAGAGCAAGTCTAAATGTCAAGATCCTGAACACTGCTGCTGAGCTGGAAAACTTTCTATACTAGGCCTCCCATCAGTGCAATTACTGGTGCAGCTGAACCGGTGGTAACATTAGTGGGATTTTTTTGTACTGAAGTTCCCTAGTGTCCATAAAGCCTTCATAAAAAAGATGAAGGTCCTTCTTTGTAGAGCTGGCAGCTAATGTAGGCTTTGCATGATGGGACAGGCCCATTTCTTGGTTTTACCTCTTCAGTTCTGTACTGAGTACGCGGTATGTACACCACGCTACAGAAGGATTGAAGAGAGGGTTGTTTACAGACTTTGAGCTCTGCTCAGAGGTAAGGTGTGCAAATATTATGGCCTTTGCACTGTAGTAGGAAAGTGCGATTGGGCGTGCGCAGGTCTTTGTTCATCAAGAGCTCATTGAAAGAGGCCCCTCTCAGGTGGGTGAAACGAAATTGGGCAGGAAGAGAAGAACTCCAAGGAGGTTTGTATGGGAGTAAAAACCAATTTGGGTTTGTGATGTGGAAATATCCTGACAGAAAAACACTATGTAAATATGTAAATAGTTAGATGGGTCATATAGAGCATCACCCTTCGGGACTCCATAGAGATGATGGGCGGAGCTGAGACAGGAGTGTTGTCATGTTGGGCAATCACATCTCCTCATGGAAGTTGTTGGGCAGGATAGCCGACTTCCATTCAGGTCAAGTGAGGGAACAATGACATGCCTCTTTGGCTAGTGAAAGCTGAAACAGGGACTAGGCCGCATACAAGCCTGGGCAGTGGCTGTGCCATATGGTCCAAGGGGTTTTCCAGGGGATCTGATAACAAATGCTGGGGCAGGGGTTTGACTGGATTGCAGCTGTATGTCTGTGTGTGAGAGAGAGAGAGAAGCAGCAGAAACACCACCAAAGCGCACAGAGAAGGCGGTAAGGAAGCCCTAGCCGCATCCAGAGAAGGTCTTGTAGCATGACCTTCAGAAAAGATGAAAGAGAGCTTGTGGATAAAGGGAGGGAGCTGGAAAAAGGCTTGCCACTGAGAGCAAAGAATCTGTCTCCATCTGTTTGATTCCTACTGTGTTCTGGGAAACAGGACTGTGTGCATTCTTTGTAAGTAAACAGGATTGCATCCAAGAAATACCTGACTGCATCAATTTCTTATGCTCACAAAAATAATCTGCTGGACCCTAATTACTGGCTAACCACTCGGGTCAAAAGCAGTAACAATACTGTATCTGGATCCAGTACTTGCATGGTGTTTCTGTACCATAGATAGGGATGGATATTTCCCCCAGGGGTCTATCTGGGTAGCAGAGCCTACACATCTAGGCACTGTCTTTATTACAAAAAGTGTGTTTTTACATGACGATAGCTATCTCAAGATAACCATCTTGCTGTAAAATCAGTGTGGAGACAAGGCACAGTAGTTTTTAATTCCAGGTAGCTAGTCAAGGTATATTCCAGGTGGTGCAATAGTGTGGATCTTGACTAGCTATACCAAGGTAAAAAGAGCTGCATCTCATCTCCACTGGGGTTTTATATCAAGATAGTCATCTGGAGTTAGCTCTCTCAATGAAAGAACACGCCTTTGTTTGCAGTTAGGGCATAGCCACAGGGCAGGGATGGGAGGAGGACATGGCTCTGTCTAACAGTCACCTAACAGCTTCCACTTAAGGGCTGTTAAGAGACAGTGCCAAGCGCACTAACCTTAATGGTTCTAGCCTGACCTCCTAGGCAGCCCCCAAACTGGTTTGAAGAGGGTGGGTGAGGCTATAGAATCCAGCGGGACAAAGGGAGGTTATGTGGCTTAAATAAGGACAGACTCTGAAGAGGAATCAGACAGAACTAGAATGAGACCGACAGAAGAATCTGGGCTTCCCTAAGAGTATGTGAGTTGGGTCAGTTCTGTTCTTGGAACTTCACAGGGAAGTCTCTCTCTCTCCAACTCAGCTTGTAGAGAACATAGGCGGTTGGTGTATGTGGAGTAGTGTACTCGGGTCCCGGTTTAAGAGTGGGAGAATTGTGAGATTGCACCTGACAGAGGCCTATCTCCTGAGGGGGTGGGGGGGTGCTCAGCGAGGCCAGAAAGGCACAGAGCTGCACCTAGCCCTGTAACTATGGCACTGCCCAGTTCCTTTTACAACAAAAGAGAATGGGGAATTTACACCTCTTAGGAGACTTTGAGAATCCAAGTCTAAATGTTTGCTCGATAAGTTACGTCTTTCCATTTCATAGTAGAGATAACTAGTGCAGTAACACCTCGTTCTGGAAATCTAGAAATCAAAATTCTCCACTATAGGACAGGTCATGCCTATTCACTTCTGAGCAGATGCTCTGCATGTCACGTCAACCAATAAGTCCATCAGGGACCACCAATTTCTGCATTCACCCCCACTTTTGTCTGCCTAGAACAGTAGCAGTGAGGGATGATCTTCTCTTGACCAGTGACAAGGGCCAGAAATCCACATGCATATCACTGCGCCTCTCCACGTCAGTTGACATGTCAGTCATGATGCAGCTCAGAGACACGGCAGGGGTTGGGGGATTGTGCTGTGATAGCTTCCGTTACCTCTAAGACTGTTATCATGGTCTCCTGCTCCTCCAGCTCCAGAGTCCTCAGAGTCCCAAAGGAATCCATTCTCTTCTGCAACTTGCTCCACATCTGTGTGAAGTTGCTAGGGAAGAATATGAAATAGTAGAGAATAATATACCAGTAATACACTAATAATAACTAGCCCTACATCAAGGGCAGCTCCACTCCACCATGTCCTCCCTGCCTGCTTGTGTGCCACCCCAAAACTGTCCACACACAGCCCCCTCCTTCTTTTTACCCTGGGATAGGGGTGTAGCTGTCATAAAAGGCCTCAGAGCTGCCTTTGCCAGATCCCCACCAGCGCAGAGTTCTCCTACACTGGGAATTCACTGGCCTCCTCCTGCCACTTGAAGGCCACTTTGTACTGTGGTCTTAGCAGGCCGGAGACTCAGGCCTTTATCTTTATCTTTCATTTTGTAATCCTTTGCATCATAACGGTTTATGTGGGAACACTCTGAAGAGTATCGGTGACGGAGTGTACAAACCCCACACTCGAGAGCAAGGGGTTAAGGAGCAGCTCTGGGCAGAACTTGCAGAGCCTGCACAAGCTGAAGGCAGAGCTTAAAAGGGGAAGAAGAGGGGTTCAGAAGGGGACAAGCAGGGGAAGGGAACAGATTGGTGCTCTGGGGAAATAATAGCCCAACAGCTCCTGTATCCTGAGACCTGACACACCAAGCCTGCAAAAGAGACTGGTCACTGTTTAGGAAGGCCAGACACTATTTTCAGTTCAGTTCTTTAATTTGCCCTGTGGGGGGAAAAAGGGGAACTCAGGTAAGAAGTGATCCTGTTTAGCCCTCCAAGGTCAGAACTTAGCCATCCACTGCTGGGCCCTGGATTGCGGCCTGGTGGAGAGTGTGGGCCTGGGCTCCCCTGCCAACCCCTGAAGCTGGGATGACAACAGGAGTCTACTCTTCAGTGGGAAATCCAGCTGGGAAAGGCCCTCAATACACAAGGGTCCAGACCCCTAGTCCCAGAGCTAAGGAGAAAATCCTGAAGCCCTTGTGGGCACAAAAAGATCTCTGCTATTGGCTTTTTCTCTCTGTATATCCCAAAAGGGCTGGACTAGAATGTGTGACCCGGCTGGAGGGCTGAGCTGCAAAAGAAGGGACCAGCCCCACAGGACGGAGCTGTAGATGAAAGGTGGACCTCTGGTCATACCCTGCCCGACTACTAGGCTGCACAGCCAGTGAGGGTCACCTTTCACAGCTTCCCAGACAGACTTTCGGCCTGTAGGAAATCTTGTTCTGAGCTGGTTGAAATAAAGGCACCAGACAGGGGCACTTCATTTTCACACATTCCAGTGATGTATCTTCTTTACCTTTGGCCTGTGACATCCCCATTTAGCCTGTTTTCAGTCCATTTTATATGTGCTATTGATTGTTTTACAGTCAAATGCTTTACAAAAATGCAATATTATATCAAACCTGTTTCCTTTACCAGTTAACTTATAATCTTGCCAGAGGACAATTTTCAAACTTATTTAACAAGAATTATTTTCCAGGAAACCACATTGATTGCCAATAATTATATTCCGTAAGTGTATATCAGAAAATCCCTGTTTGCCCTTCACGATGTTTTAGCTTAGGAAAAAGTCAGCTGACTGTGCAACTGACGTGAACTGAATGAGTTAATGAAGTTCACTTGGAACCCTGCAAAGAAACTTGCTCACAGCCAGAGATTTTTAAATTGGTAAAGTCTGGCACATTTGATTGAAGGTAGCTACTGCAGCAGTCAGTTATAATAATGTGAAAGAAGTTCACAATCCGTCTCTTCCAGTAAGTCAACATGGAAACATTGGCCTGAGAGGGAGAGAACAAGCATGAGAATGATGCTATAAACCAGTGGTTGGAGCGCTCATCCAGGATGTGGGAGATCCAGGTACTCCCCCTGCTCCATTGACTTGTTTTAATGATTGTTCCACAGTGGAACAGCTTCAGCAGGAGAGGCTGAGGGATTCCCAATCTCAGAACATCCCATATTCCAATGGTTAGGATCCCAGGCACCGCCTTTTCAAAGTGGCAGGGGGTGTTCGATCCCCGTCTCTGTCCCAGGCCCCGCCCCCACTCCACCCATTCCCCCAAAGCCCCATTCACGCCCCGCCTCTTCCCTCCCCCGCTCCACCCACCTCTTCCTGCCCAGTTCCGCCCCCTCCCCCCAAGCGCACCACGTCTTCGTTCCTCCCCTCCAGAGCCTCCCGTATGCCGCGAAACAGGGAGGGGGAGGCGCTGATCCGCAGGGCCCGCTGGGGTGTGTGTGTGCTGATAGGGGGGCTGGCTGGTGGGCACTCAGCACCCACCATTTTTTCCCCGTGGGTGCTCCAGCCCCGGAGCACCCAGAGAGTCGGTGCCCATAGTTAGGATACTCACCTGAGCAGTGACAGATTCCTGTTCCAATCCTTTCTCCCCCTCAGGCAGAGAGGGGATTTGAACCAAGGGTCTCCCACATTCTAGCTGAGTGCTGTAACCACTGGGCTAAAAGTCCTCCTCCTCCTCCATCATTTTGTGTGAACACACCTGGGGCCTGACCCAATAAGTAGCCTCTGAACATGCCTACTGTCACGGAGTGTGGGGGAGACAAGGCCCTGCACCCCCCTTCCTGCGATTCACCAGGACTCTCAGCCAGCCAGTAATGCAGAAGGTTTATTTAGACGACAGGAACACAGTCCATGACAGGTCTTGCAGGCACAGATAACAGGACCCCCTCAGTTAGGTCCCTCTTGGGGGGGGGCAGGGAGGCCAGAGCCCCATTGGGAGGCCAGAGCCCCATCTGGGCTCCCCTCCATTTCCCCAGCCAGCTCCAAACTGAGACTGTCCCTCCAGCCGTCTCACTCAGCCTCCCCCGGCTCCTCCCCCAGCCTTTGTCCAGTTTCCCCGGACAGAGGTGTCACCTGGCCTCCAACCCCCGTCCTGGGTTCTCATGTTACGTGCTCAGGTATCCTCCCTCAAGGCAAGTCTCCCATCCCCAATGCAGACAGTCCCAGCCAAACTCCCCTGCAACTTCCCAGGTCAATACGCCCCACTCCCTGCTGCCTCACAGGCACCCACACAGTATTGAAAGAAAACATTACGAACATTCCCAGTTCGTCACACCTACCAAATCAGTCCCCACACCTGACTCGGTCAGCTGAATGCGTGTCCTCCCCCCGTTTTGTGAATCACTCTGGGGCTTAGGTGGGAGACAGGTGCCCGGATGCCCACAGGAAGGCAGTAGGGCGCATACCCAGCGATACCTCGGGAACTCTGACTTGAAAACTACATGGTTTGGCAGCGGGGGGTGGGGTGGTTTGTGTCTTGAAGTCAGGGGCGCCAGAACGGGGGGGCCAGAGGGCCATGGCCCCATTACTTTCAAAAGTGCACTTTTTACCGTCAGTAAGGTCAAGTGATGGGGGGAGGGGGCGGAGAGGAGTGGGTAGGAGTGGGATCTTGGGAAGAGGGGGGAAGAGGCGGGGAAGTGGGGGGAAGAGGCGGCACAGGAGCGGGGCCTTCGGGGAAAAGGCGGGGCGGGGCTCAGGGAGAAGGGCCAACGTGAGGCGGAGCCTGGGGGGAATGGGCACCACGATGGCAGGGACTCGGGGGAAGGGGCAGTGTGAGGGCAGGGGCTTGGGGGGAAAGGGTAGCGCGGGAGGGCAGGACCATGTTTTAGGCACCGGTGGCCCCCCAATTTTAGGGAGCTCCCACCGCTCCTGACCAAAGTGGTGCCAAAACAAGGACTTAGGTGCCTAACTCCTGTTGTGCATTCAGGCCATGGAAACTGCTATACTGGGTCAGACCATCAAGACTGGTAATTAGTGTCCTTCCTCTGCTGAATGCCAGTACCTAATACTTCAGGAGAAAGTGAACCCCACTTTCATGCATCTGCCGTGCTGGAGATGGGAGCGAAGTTCCCTTCCTGGACCCTGAATGATCAGTTCCATATCCTGAAGCATGAGGTTGGATTAATCCTGTCTAATCATGCGTGACTACAGAATTACACAGCCCTGTTTTAAAATCAAGCAGCAGGGTTGGACTTTGTGACCTCTTGTGGCAGTGAATTCCACAGCTGGGCCACATCCTGTGTAATGAAGTATTTCCTTTATTTCTTGCAGTTTTGCTGGCTGTTGTTAAGTCACTGAGTGACCCTTTGTTCCTGGTATGGAAAAACACAAACGATAGAAACTCACAGCTTGATCGGGACAAGTAGCTGCCCTCAGTTTAATAGGGGGGTGGGGGGAAGAGGGGGAAGGCAAATGTTCCTTAAAGAGGAAACCTTCCCTACATGCTCAAAAGTCCTTAATCCCCCTGCTCTCACCGCCACCTCTGCCCGAGGAGAAATACCAGTTCTGCACAGGAGCCTCAATCCCCCCACCAACACCACCAGTGCAGCCCCAAAATGCCCAGATCAACTGCAGACCCTGGAGGGGTTTCAGAACATCTAACAGGAAAGGGGAGGTCACACAGAGTGCCACAGAATCCAGGTACTTACAGCCCTCACCTGGAGCACCCCTGGTCCCCAGCCAAGGCAGAGGGACCTTTCTCCATTCCAAGGGAATCAGTGGTTCCCCATTAGGATAGCGCAATGGGTTCTTTGCGCTCCGGGGTCTAATGGCAGGTCTCAGCCTGCTTTCCTCCGGAACGGCCTACAGCAAGGTGCCTCCATCGAGTGAATACATGAATATGTAACTTCTAGGACATGAATAATAATTGAATTCCAAAGGAATCACGGTTCAAGAGTGGTGAGAAGAAACAACACTTTCGTAGGGGGCAGAATAGGGCAGCAGTCAGCTGCCCGCACCCATAGCACTCGTCACCCCAGCACTAGCTCTGTTTTCATACATACCAGAGTCCAGGGCTGTCCTTAGGCATACGCAGCTGCATAGGGCACCATGAAATTTGGGGCACCCCAAATTTCATGGTGCCCTAGGCAGCTGCGTGCTGCATACGCAGCAGCACCAGACGCGGCGACCAGCCCTATTCCCCGGCCGGCCCCCCCGCTGCGCCCACTGCAAGGGGCAGGGCCATCCCTAGGGGGGTGGGGGCCCTGGACAACTCCCTCTGCCCCACCTCTTACCCTTCCCCCCTGCTCCGCCCCCAGCCCACCCCCATTCCACCTCGTCCCCCAGTGACCCCACACAGCGGCGGGAAGCGGAGCGCCGTGGCTGG
Organism: Platysternon megacephalum; assembly: GCA_003942145.1. Classification (NCBI taxonomy): domain Eukaryota; kingdom Metazoa; phylum Chordata; order Testudines; family Platysternidae; genus Platysternon; species Platysternon megacephalum. Next base: position 552,121 of record QXTE01000130.1, on the reverse strand, counting down.
GAGCTGGCGGAGTAGAGCGGGCTGGGGCTGGGCTGCTCCGCTTCCCGCCACTGCCGGTGAGTGCGGGGTGGGGTNAATACATGAATATGTAACTTCTAGGACATGAATAATAATTGAATTCCAAAGGAATCACGGTTCAAGAGTGGTGAGAAGAAACAACACTTTCGTAGGGGGCAGAATAGGGCAGCAGTCAGCTGCCCGCACCCATAGCACTCGTCACCCCAGCACTAGCTCTGTTTTCATACATACCAGAGTCCAGGGCTGTCCTTAGGCATACGCAGCTGCATAGGGCACCATGAAATTTGGGGCACCCCAAATTTCATGGTGCCCTAGGCAGCTGCGTGCTGCATACGCAGCAGCACCAGACGCGGCGACCAGCCCTATTCCCCGGCCGGCCCCCCCGCTGCGCCCACTGCAAGGGGCAGGGCCATCCCTAGGGGGGGTGGGGGCCCTGGACAACTCCCTCTGCCCCACCTCTTACCCTTCCCCCCTGCTCCGCCCCCAGCCCACCCCCATTCCACCTCGTCCCCCAGTGACCCCACACTCACCGGCAGCGGCGGGAAGCGGAGCGCCGTGGCTGGGAGCTGGCGGAGTAGAGCGGGCTGGGGCTGGGCTGCTCCGCTTCCCGCCACTGCCGGTGAGTGCGGGGTGGGGTGGGATCCCTTCCCCCAAGCCCCCTTCCCCGAGCGACACGGCTGGGGCCGGGGCGAGGGAAGCGGAGCGGGCTGCTCCCAGCCCCCTGCAAATCCCCCCGGCCACTCTGGGCCTGTGGGGCCCCCAAAAGTGCCTCCCCACAGCTCCTGCCTCCCAGACCCTGGGGAGGGGAGGCCTGGGGCCCCACACAACCCCCCCATCCCCCAGGGCTGTGTAGGGCACCCAAATGGCTAGGTATGGCCCTGCCAGAGTCTCCCTCAGAAACATGGGCATGTCTGATTCCTCCCCCTCCTGACATTTCTTGGCCCTTCCTCCATTCCCCTCCTACGGTTGAGCTGCATTCCATCAGGCTATACCAGGGGTAGGCAACCTATGGCACGCGTGCCGGTTCAGTGGCACTCACACTGACTGGGTCCTGGCCACCGGTCCAGGGGACTCTGCATTTTAATTTAATTTTAAATGAAGCTTCTTAAACATTTTTAAAATCTTGTTTACTTTACATACAACAATAGTTTAGTTATATATTATAGACTTATAGAAAGAGACCTTCTAAAAATGTTAAAATGTATGACTGGCACGCAAAACCTTAAATGAGAGTGAATAAATGAAGACTCGGCACACCACTTCTGAAAGGTTGCCGACCCCTGGGCTATACTCTCCCCTCCTGCTTCCTATGGCTTTTCTCTACTCCCCCCCCCGCCCCCCCACCTCCTCCACAAACAGTTTCCCCTTGGATTTCAATGCCTGGCTTACCCGGGTCCTTTCTTCTCACTCTCCCGCCCCCTGCAGCCGTAGAGAATTCCCTTTCCACATCAATGCCCCATCTGGCGCATTAGCAGCTCCCTCTCACCCTCATTTCCTCCTGTGATCTTCAGTCCTGGATCCACTCTCTTAAATGGTCATTTGACCTGCTTCTCACCAAAAACTCTTTGACCCTGTGTGACACAGAGGACCATTGGTGGTTCACTGCTCTTTCAGCAACTCATCAAGCCTGACATTCCACACCTAACGCAGTGTTCTCATGCGATATACCCAAAAGGTGGCATGTAAGATATCGCTGGAAAACTAATTACTCACTGATCATTAATATTCTTGCAGGAGGTATGTGTGTGGGGGGTGTACAAAGAGTTATGGATATGTGCTAGAATTCTGTTCTTAAAATGCATTGCTTGCCAAACACATAAGCCCAGTCTGCCCTAGACAAAGGGACGTGTATTTGTTTGTCAGACCTGCTTGGTTGTTAGGCAGAGACAATGAAAGCACACTCATATAAAAGCCATCGATCTATTGAGTGGGGGAGATAGCCTCTAAACTATAAAGACTGGGGGGTCTGAACCTCAAATGATTAAGTAATTAAATTAACTGATTGTATACAATATGACTGTATTATAAAAGTGCATCAAGTACGGTTTCTGCTGAAAGCTATGACACACTGGTGATTAATACCATGGTGAAATCTATGGATTAACACTATATGAGGAAATATGGATACTCGCTGATATTATGCTTTAAAGTCTGTGACCAAACACAGGGAGAAACAGGTTTTCTTGAGGGAAGGTAGCAGTGTGGAATCAATACAATGGAAGCCCCGTTTACATAAGAATTGGCAGGGGGATGGGAAGCCCACGGGAAAGGAAGAACAGCATGAGGTCATCCTGAGTCTGGGGACAAAACAGCGAGTTAGGGAAGATAGATCCTGGCATCTGTCACTAGATGGACACAAGGAGCCAGAGCCTCTAGGAAGATGAGAAAGATGGATCCTTCTGCCAAGGGCTTTGACATCTCTGGGAGAGAAACCTGCTTAGGCAAAGATCTTTCACCTAGGAAGACAAGAGAAACCAGCACCTTGGGCTTCTGTGGAAGGTCCTGATTAAGAGAAAGTCAGCAATGGCTGGGAAGAAAAAGATTGGTAAGAAATCTACCTTGAACCACGGCTGTAGCTTGCTGAATTAAGTCTTAACCACTAGAAAGTGTATCTTTCCCTTTGTGTGTTAGTAATTCTTTCTAACTTTATTCCTTCTACTTGGTATCACTTACCTACGTGCTTTTGTTAATGCAGTTGTTTTATTGTTACAGTGCTGTGCTTGAAGGGAAGGGTGTATTAACAGCTTATTAACTTAACTGGGGTAATGTGCTTTTACCTCTTTAAAGGAGCAAACAAACATTATTTCTGAGTGGTCCAGGACAGGGCTGGACACTTCAGGGCAGACAGTTTTGGGGAAATTCAGGACTGGGGGTGTGTTGGGTCACTTAGCTAGTAGTGACCACAGTGCAGGCTGCGGAGTCAGAGTTGCTGAAGCAGGGTTGCTTATCACGCAGACATTCAGTGCGTGCTTGTCTGATGGCTGGGAGAATCCAGACAGGGAGCTACAGCAGCAGAGCCTTTTAAGGCGCTCAGGGTTTTCAGGACAGGTGGTAACACAACCTCTCACTGGTCTGGGTTGCACCCCAAAATGTGACACCCCACCCCTCCACCTGGGCCTTCTGCAACCTCCAGTCTATTGATGCCCTTGACTCAGTCCTCTCAGTGCTCTCAGCTCTCTTCAGTACCCAGTTGTTCTCTGCCTGCACGCTGCTCTCACGTATCCTTGATTCCCATGCCACATGCACCCACTGCCCTGGCACACTCTCTGTGCTCCTGCTGCTGAACACCATTGGTGGAAGGCCCGTGATCTCACAGACTTCCTCCATGACAGGTGTTTTCTCTCCTGCTTCAGCTCTGGCACCTCCCTGTCCAAAACCAATACTTTGGCCCCCTCACTGCCTCTCATGCCCACAGTCCTGTCACTTATCTGCTGTCTCTGGCCCTGCCTCTTCCTCTGTCTCTTCACAGGATCTTGCTGATTTGTCCAAAGAGAAAAATTGACAAAATCTGCTGATTTCTCTCCCTCCCTCAAGCACCTTCTCCCCATCCCTAACTTGGAGGTCTTCTACCTCTAATGCCCCCCCATGTCCCAGTGATCCTATCCCTACCCACCTCCTTAGCTCCATTGCCTTCATGCTCACCCCTTCCCTCACCTTGCTTATCAACCTCTCATTGTTCTTTGTCCCTACCTGTTAAAATATAAATATGCTTTGCTCTCTCCTATCCTCAAAATAGTCTTTGATCCTTGCCACCTCTCTAGTGACTGCTCCATCTTTCTCCTCCCCTTTACCTCTAGGCCAGGCACCTTCTAAAACTATACAGAACTCAGACCCTCCTTGCTTATATTCTCTTGTCAAGCTTTGCCTCCTCTCAGATCCTCCCACCCCTGCTCTGCCAGTGCCCCCAGTATTGGCACTTCATTTCTCAGATTCCTGCCCAATCCTCTCTGTGACTTCATGGTAGGACCTCCCTGAGCTCAACTGCAAGGCCCCTACCCTGCCCAATGTCTGCCATGCTCCCACTACTGTGAATTGAGGTGACTCATATGCAAGTTGCCCTAATGTTCTTCCCCTTCTCCTACCCACTATCTACCTGTCTGTCTGCCCTTATATTGTGAGCTTCTCAGAGGAGAGACTGCACTTCCTGAGTGTTTGGAAAGTGCCCAACATATATTGGACACTAATGTAAATAATAATAATAAAGGGAGGAACCAGCAAAAGGAAAGCATGGGAGTTGAGGGCACCAGATGTATAAATTAATAAATTAACCTACAGCAGTAATCGGACTCTCTTACCTTCAAACAAGGAGAACCCCACAAACAGTATGTGACTGCACTCCATCAAATCAGCACAGTCACCTGGGCATCGCTGAGGACTGCTCAACGGATACCTCGGCTCAGTGGGTAGCTAGCTGCAGCCACAGAGGCCAGCCAGATGTGGGGATGCAGTAGGATATGTGAACTGTAGAATGTATATGTTTGGTGTTGGGATATGTGAAAAGATGCCCTGCTTGTCTGGCAGGGAGGGAGAACAGCCAGGTGAAAAGCTGAGCCAGCAACCTGATCAGGTGAACACCTGGGTCAGCAGTTCAATCAGGTAAACAAATGAGTTAGCCAACTAATCCTAGTCTTAGGCAGAAAAGTGTTTATACAATATATAATGAATAACTTTGTAATAATATCTTTTTGAGTACCTGAATGAGGCGGTGCACTTTCATTTAACCCTATGCTGTGCCCTGTTTGGGTGAACTGATCACTCACTGAAGCAGCAAATAAACGACATATTTCTTCAGCTCAAGAATCGGTCTGTGAACCTGTGTGTTCTGGGAAAAAGAACCGGTCAGCAGATGCATAAGGAATAGGGTGGAGAATAATACAGAAAATATTCAATGCCTTTATACAAATCAATGGACCAGCCTTATCAGGATAGTAGGGGTAGGACTGGTCTCCCTGTCTCACCCAGGATATTGCAGAACTAGAGGGGTCTGATAGAAGAGAAATGGAAATGATCAGTGGGCTGGAAAAAGTGTCTTATGAAGAGAGAGTGACAAGACTGGGGTTGTTACCTTAGAGAGGAGACAAATAAGAGTGGATATGATCGATGTTTATAAAATAATAGACTCATAGACTTTAAGGTCAGAAGGCACTATTATGATCATTTAGTCTGACCTCCTGCACATTGCAGGCCACAGAACCTCACCCACCCTCAACTGTAATAGACCCCTAACCTCTGGCTGAGTTACTGAAGTTCTCAAATCATGGTCTGAAGACTTCAAGTTCCCTAGAAGCCACCATTTACTCTAGTTCAAACCAGCAAGTGACCCGTGTCCCATGCTGCAGAGGAAGGCAACCCCCTCCCCCAGCACCTCTGCCAATCTGACGTGGGGGGAAATTCCTCCCTGACCCCAAATATGATGATCAGTCAGACCCTGAACAGGTTGGCGAGACCCATCAACCAGACACCTGGGAAAGAATTCTCTGTACTAATGCTGAGCTCTCCCCATCTGTGTCCCATCACCAGCAGTTGGGGATATTTGCTGCTGGCAGTTGCAGATTGGTTACATGCCATTGTAGGCAGTCTCATCATACCATCCCCTCCATAAAATTACCACGCTCAGTCTTGAAGTCCGTAAGGTGTTTTGCCCCCATTGCTCCCCTTGGAAGACTGTTCCAGAACTTTACTCCTCCGATGGTTAGAAACCTTAATCTAATTTCAAGCCTAAACTTGTTGATGGCCAGTTTATATCCATTTGTTCTTGTGTCCACATTGGTATTTAACTTAAATATGAGGGAAGGAGAGGAGTTATTTATCCCTCTGATGTATTTATAGAGAGTAATCATATCTCCCCTCAGCCTTCTTTCGGTTAGGCTAAACAAGCCAGGCTCTTTGAGTCTCCTCTCATAAGATAGATTTTCCATTTCTTGGATCATCCTAGTAGCCCTTCTCTGCACCTGTTCCAGTTTGAATTCATTTTTCTTAAACATGGGAGACCAGAATTGCACACAGTATTTCAGATGAGGTCTCACCAGCGCCTTGTATAATGGTACTAACACTAACACTGGAAATGCCTTGCCTGATGCATACCTGGACTGCATTAGCCTTTTTTCATGGCAGCATCACATTTGCAACTCATAGTCATCCTGTGATCAATCAATACACTCAGATCTTTCTCCTCTTCTGTCACGTCCAACTGATACGTCCCAAGCTTATAACAAAAATTCTTCTTGTTAGTCTCTACATGCATGACCTTGCACTTTGCACTATTACATTTCATCCTATTTCTATTACTCCAGTTTACAAGGTCATCCAGGTCTTCTTGTATGATATTCTGGTCCTCCTCCGTATTGGCAATACCTCCCAACTTTGTGTCATCCACAAATTTTATTAGCACACTCCCACTTTTAGTGCCATGGTCAGTAATAAAAATGTTAAATATGATTGGTCCCAAGACTGATCCCCGAGGAACTCCACTAGTAACCTCCCTCCAGCCTCACAGTTAATCTTTCAGTATGGCCCGTTGTAGTCTCCCCTGTAACCAATTACTTATCCACCTTTCAATTCTCATATTAATCCCCGTCTTCTCCAATTTAAGTAATAATTTCCCATGTGGAATTGTATCAAATGCCTTACTGAAATCCAGGTAGATTAGATCTACTGCATTTCCTTTGTCTAAAAAAACAGGTTGGTCTGGCATGATCTACTTTTTGTAAAACCATGTTGTATTTTATCCCATTACCATTAATCTCTATTTTCTTAACTTAACTTTCTCTTTCAAAATGTGTTCCAAGACCTTGCATACAATTGAAGTCAAACTAACAGGCCTATAGTTTCTCAGATCACTTTTCCCCTTTTTTAAAAATAGGAACTATATTAGAAATTCTCCAGTCATAGAGTATAACCCCTAAGTTTACAGATTCATTACAAATCCTTGCTATTGGGCTTGCAATTTTATGTGCCAGTTCCTTTAATATGCTTGGGTGGAGATTATCCATGACTGGCCTAGAGAAGGAGCATCTGGTCTCCCTGTGTCATAACAAAAAAAACGAGGGGACATAGAAAGAAATGGAAAGATGGCAAATTCTAAAGTGATAAAAAGATTATTTTTTTTCACATGGAACAGCTTGTGGAAGTCATTGCCAAGAAGTCATTTATATGGGTAATGAGACTTCTGGATATATAATAGCTAATGATAAAAAAGAAGCACTAAAATCAATGGGAATTTGGTGCATAGGTGCTTCAGAAAATTCCACTAGGTCAATGATCCCCAAACTATGGAGGGACATTCAGGGGGCACGCAGTGGGGCCCATGCCAGTCCCCACAGGAGGCGGGGAGGGATCGCCACCTAGACCCACTCTGCCCCCAGCTCTGTCCCCAGCCCAGCTCCACCCCACCCTGTGCCCCACCCACAGCCCAAGCTCCACTCCGGCCCTTGCTGCACCCCCGTGCTCTCATTCCCTCTCCGCCCCCAGGCCAGCTCTGCCTCTAGCTCCAGTTCCTCCCCCATCCCAAGTTCTGCCTTCAGCTCCAGCTCCTCTGCTTAGCCAACTGTGCAATAATGGAGGGTGTGTGGACAGATTCCATATTGGTAAGGGTGGGAGGATGCAACAGGAAAAGTTTGGGCACCCCTGCATTACTTTCAGTATCTGGTCAATTGCCTTTTTTTTCTTTTGGGGATATACCTATCTCATAGAGCTGGAAGGGACCCTGAAAGGTCATTGAGTCCAGCCCACTGTCTTCACTAGCAGGACCAAGTACTGATTTTGCCCCAGATCCCTAAATGGCCCCCTCAAAGATTGAACTCACAACCCTGAGTTTAGCAGGCCAATGCTCAAACCACTGAGCTAGCCCTCCCCCTTTTTTTGCTGCCTTAGTGTCTTGTAAACAACTACTACCTAATTTGCTGTCTACTCTGACCCTTAACTCTTTCATTACCACAGCTTCCCAGGGTGCTACCTACCCTGAGGTACCCTGGCAAGTTTAATTAATTTAATGTTTACTCCCTGCTTCTAGATCACCAGTAAAGGTGATAATTAAGCTGGTACCAACAGTGATCTCTGAGACATCTCCCCAGAGATCTCCCACGCGCCCATGAACCAGCTGGTATCTAACCAACCTAATTATGTGAAGGAGACTCACCTCCAGGTTCTCGCATGGCATCCTACAAGCTCCCCATTGCTAGACTGTATTGGTCTTTATGAAGATAGCAGCACTTTAAATACCTGTAACACTTCAACTCCTATTAAACCAAACTCTTTTTCTGTTGCTACTTTCCAGCCACTGTCTTCCCAGGTTGACTTGCATTTGCAGTTCTGTGCCCCAAGTAGAGTCATTTTCATTTATCATTTTCATTAACTGGCCCAGATTTTCACTGATCCTCATGCAGGGGAGTGAGGAGGTGTAAGGCCCCACCCCACCCGTTGGCAGCACCTGGGCAGATTGCAGGAACAAGCTGAGGGCTGAGAGCAGGCGCAGCAGTGAAACGGAGGGGGCAGCGCGTTGGTTTTGCCCCCCCTCACTATGCCAGCATGGCCGGCACAAGGTAAGGAGCAAGCTGCACCCTGCTGTAAGCCTGAGCCCCTCCCTCCCCCCCAACTGCTGCGGAAGAGGCACTGCTATCGGGAGGCATTAGATAGGCCCCCTTTTCTGTGGCCGTGCACTGCCCATTTGGCAGCTAAGGGCCAGTGGTACCCTGAAAGCTGAGCTGCAGCACCTCCCTCTCCCACCTCTTGGTCTGCAACTCTGTCCTTCCCCTGGCCTCTCCCTCCTCCCTGGCTGCTGCTGCTCCTCCTGGCAAGGTGAAGCCGGTTCCTGTGTGTTGCTTAGTCCTGGCTGAAGGCTTCCTCCTCCACAGCAGACCAGCTGGCCCTGGGTCAGTTCCAGGTGCATTGAGAGGTAGGGGGCACAAAGGGCTGGATTCACAAAAGGACGTACGAACCGAACTGCCACTTTAGGTGCCTAAATCCCAGAATCAGGCCCACTGGGATTCACAAAGCCCTTGCTCAGCTGCCGCCGAACCCTGTAGGTGCATAAACTCCCTCGGCACCTACACGTTCGCAGTAAAAGTTTGCTCGGGGGCTATTTGTCTGCCCGTGAGAATGCGTGCGGCTGCCTCCCTCCATGTTGCCAGATGCCCAAGTCCCAGAGTGAAACACAAACTGAGAGAAATAGGTGCTTCTCGATCTAAATCGCCTGTGAACTGGTGTGCTCAGAGCTCGCCTACCACAGCAGACCCCGCATACGTGAACCTACACAAAATAGCTGGGGAAGGAGGATGTCCCTCGTAGCTTTTAGCCCCCTGGTGAGGGTACTCTCCTGGGATGGGGAAGACCCCTGTTTACCCCCCTCAGCCGTAGGTACCTAATGCCAAGTAAGGATTTTGCAGATGCGAATTCCAAGCCGAGGGAGGTGCCAAGCTCCCCGAGAGGATGCACTCGCCTTGGCAACCCCCATTGACTAGCTGAGGCAGGGGGCCACCTCCATGCTGGCTTTTGTGGAGCCCATTCTGAGGTGCCGATCTCTCCCTTTCCAGGTTCTCTCTCCCTTTCCGGTGTACAGGGAGCCCAGGCACTGAACTCAAATGTTGTGAGTCCCAGTGATTGTCTAGGCCCCTGCACATCACCACCCCTACGTTCCTTTGTGAATCTAGCGATAAGCAACGGTTGGGGGAGATGGGGGAGCAGCAATTGACCGGTTTGTGGGGAAGGGGAGTTTGTGCAGCTCCATGTGATGTTCCTCGCTAGTAAGAAAAGGTCACAATTGTCCTCACTTGAATCTCACCGGTGAGGAACCTCACACAAAAGCTGGTAGCTATGGGAATTCCTCTGATATTCCCGTGACTTGTAATCTCCCCATTTTCCAGCTGCTAATGCAGACAATGATCATTTCCTTATGTTATGAGACATAAACAATGTTTGCTGCCACAGTGTGCGGGTAACTGCCCCTGTATCCCCATTCCAGGAGTGCCCAGTCAGGTCTCAGGTCTCCAGGTGTCACCTGTCTCTGGGCAGGGAGGGTTGCCCCACTCCCTTCTGACTGCACAGCTCCCTGCCTTACACAAGGACATCCCCAGTCTGCCTAACAGCCAGCGCTTGTGCATGGCTTTCTCTCCGAGGGCTCTGCACAGCGTATTGCCAGCCATTACAAGTTACCGCACCGCTCTTTCTAAGCAAGCACCTTTATTCTTAAGGCAAAAACATCACAGAAAAACATAAAATCAATAGAAGTTCCTATACACATGCTAAAAGCTTAGCAGAGGTCACCTCATAGGTCTTTTGAGGCCTTAGTAGCCCAAAGTCCTTCAAACACTTCCACAAGGGTTGTGGGGGCAGCGGCGGCTCCAGGCACGAGCGCTCCAAGCGTGTGCCTGGGGCGGCAAGCCGCAGGGGGCGCCCTGCCAGTCCCTGCGAGGGCGGCAGGCAGGCTGCCTTCGGCGGCATGCCTGCGGGAGGTCCGCCGGTCCCGTGGATTCAGCGGCATGGCTGCGGGAGGTCTGCCAGTCCCGCGGATTCAGTGGCAATTCGGCGGTGGGTACGCCGAAGCCGCGGGACTGGCGGACCTCCCGCAGGCATGCCGCTGAATCCACGGGACCGGGGACCTCCCGCAGGCACGCCGCTGAATCCACGGGACCGGGGACCTCCCGCAGGCATGCCGCCGAATCCGCGGGACCGGGGACCTCCTGCAGGCATGCCACCGAAGGCAGCCTGCCTGCCGTGCTTGGGGCGGCAAAAAAGCTAGAGCCGCCCCTGTGTGGGGGGACCCCTTGGAGAGACTGTCCTGGCGGCTGGTTCAGAAAGAACCTTTCTTCATCTGTTGGTCTCTGAAAAGCTACGTTTGGACCAGTATATGCACACCTCCCCAGCAGGTGGCCCCTCTTTGGACATGTTGACAGTTTCAGGGACTTGCCTTAATCAACCCCCACTGCTTTTAGCTCCCGGAGGAGCAGTAGTAACCCTCCCCCTTGGAGTTGCAACACTCCCTGGCCCATAACAATAAATAAACCATTCATGCACTTAATACAATATGGTCCCCAAAGATATTGCATGCAGTTGCAATATCATTTACACTTGCAAGTACAAAGTATTAAGGCCAGTTAGCAGCACAGCTGGTTCTAGAACTCAGATGCTACCAACGCACAGCGTTAGACACAGATCTTGGGGCTACATGGCTTTTAGGAAGGCTCTTTCTCCTCTAGCAGCTTTGTCAAAAATTAGAATTTGAAAATCAGCCAACATTGCTGGGAAATGTTTTCTAGGAACATCTCGCCCAGTTCTAATACTGCTGTTTATCCCCAGGATGTCTTTCATCTTCTATTGCCAAATTTGTGCACCTTCCCCATTGAATGCTCAGGATTCATAAGGGTCAGAACTCAAATAATAGTTGAAATTCATAACATCAATTTCTTATTAATTGCCATCTGAAGTGGTAGCAAAAGCCTGCTCAGCTGTGTACAGATTTAATAGACCATGCTGTGCAGGTTTAGCTTTACCCCCCATTTCATATTGGTTATTAATGATGGAAAATTGTTCTTTATCTGTTTTCAGATGAAGAGAGGCCCATTTATGACTAGAAACTGAAGCGTCTAAGCCTAAGCATAAATTACACCCGATTGCCAGCAGCTGTATTTCATTAACAGGGAACAAGCCTAACATTGATTGGGTGGCGTTTCACAAGCTTTAATATTTCTGTTTGCAAGAATACCTGGTTGGTGCATATTGAGGAAAACCGGTGGGTTGTGATTAAAAAGGGAATATAGGGGTCATGGATATTAAAACTGAGTCAAGACTGAGATTTAATTTGCCACCTTCCCAGCCAAGGCAGCAAAGGGGGCAATTCTGAATGGCATGCGTCAGGTCACCTAGAATTTCCTGAATGCCAGAGTTCCTAGGAGAGCTGGAGGTAATGTCTCAAGGCCATAATAGCATTATCTGCAGATTTCTGGAGAAATGATACAATTTGACTTAAAAAGCTGCTGCTTAGTTTGAATGAAGATTTCTGTTCGCTCCTGCAGTTGAAGTGAAAATTGAGGTGGTGCTGCCAGAGAAAGAGAGGGCCAAGGAAGAGATGTCACCCAATGGGAAAGCCAGTCCACTTGTTTACAAAGTCAATGGGACTGCCCGGCATTACCACCTTGAAGAACATCCCATCACCATCAACCCCTACCAGAATGTGAAGGATGTAGTGGAAGCCTCCGTGTGCCACGTGAAGGACCTTGAGAATGGACAGTAAGTGTTTAACATTTTTAACAGCCTGAAGGATCCCAGAGGATGTGCTCAGCTGTAACTGTGTGCTTAAATTCATCTCCAGTCAGCACGACATTTAAGCATATGCTTACAAGTACGCATGTATTTAACTGCTTTGCTGAATCAGGGCCTATGTCATGGAAATTGTCGCTTTTTTCTCACTAGCTCTTTTCCGAGAAGATTGGACCATCTGTGGCCAGTGTAATTTATCTTCGTAATATGGGTATTGTTATCTTCCTCCAGTTTTAATACAATAGAATCTTGTACAAGTGACAGCTCGTCTTTAATGTTTTTGGATACATGAAATTCTTTCATGTTCTGTGCCTGTGGAACTCCTGTTAGGGAGATGGGACACTAATTTCCAATAGACCTTGTCTAGTATCCTTTAGTTGCTTCTTTAATTATTTGTAAGTTTATTTGCAAAGTTCTTGACTTAGCATTTTAACAAACTAGTTTAAGTAAAACAAGCATGTGTGGAGTTCCTGGAGTAGGCCCCATACCACGTCTACCTTGTCTTGTTTTTCTAGTTGATCTGGTTCCTCATCAATTTGTTCTCTCACAAAGAATGGAATTTTCTGATGTTTTTGTGCTAATGGAAACACACTTTGCGTGCAATTTCACAGGCCTGATTTTTAGTGTAACAATGGAATCTGTTAGGATATCAGACAATAGATCACTGGCACATATTGATGAAAACACATATTCATACCAGAATAAAAAATAACTGATTATGTAGCAACCCAGAGAGGGGGGAAGCCAGATATGTAGGAAGAAGCCCAGGAAAACAGCAGCAAGGAGTTGGACTGCCCAGGGACTGTGGCTGCCTGTTATAGGGTCACTGGACTGGAGCCTAGTGTTGTGGGTGGGCCTGGGTTCCCCTACCAGCCTCTGGGGAGTGGCAAAAGGTGTTGGAGATGCCAGCCAGACAGCAGGTCTGGAAAGACTGCAAATTCCCCAGAAGAGGAGGACTTTAGTGACCTGGCTGGAGGGAGGAAGCTGCAGACCCAGGAGTGAGCAGGGCAGCAGAGTGAGACAAGACAGGAGAAGACAACACTGGAGGTAGAGCATCAACTGGCAGAGCTAATCCCCAGGATGGCCAGCAGTCGGTGCTACAAGCAGTTGAGTGCGCCCCGTGACAATGTCCCTTGGCGTCATGTTCCCTTACTTTCGTGGCACCTACAGTCTGGCTTCTAAGTATAAGCCACTTTTTTTTTCATCTGGTAGCAAGACCATAGTTTTGGGCCATCTCCCATGAAAGTACTGCCCCCCTCAATCATAAATCTCCCCTTCTTCATCCACAGCTTCATTGCTGCAGCAGAACAAAACCGTCATGGTAGAGACAGAGAGACATTCCAGGCAGAACTCTGAAAATCAGGTCGAGTGCTTGCACAGGATTCTGTTCAACAGGGCCCAGGGCAGAGTGGCATATTGGAGTGATGTGTTCTTCCTGGTGAGCCTCAGCTGCTGAGCCTGAGGCTGCCACATTCTGAACTAACTGGAGCTTCCCCTGGGCATAGGTCTTCATTCCTAGATACAGAGAACTGCAGTAGCCGAGTGTCGATGCATGGATTGCCGTGGCCCACTCTGAGTGCGACGGGATCAGGTGCAATATTCTGACCAATTGCAAAGGGAAATGGGAGCGCAGGGTCTCATACCTGTGGACTGCAGTGCAGATGCCTTTGGTGGGAGGGGTGAGTTATTCCAGGTGCTAACCCTGTCTCACCAGCATTGCTTCAGTCTGGTCTAGGTTCAGTTTCAGTCCGCTGCCCCCCAGGCAGTCGCCCGTGTCTGCTCGTCACTGAGAAAGTGGAAGATGGGTGCTATTTGCAGTTCATGTGAAGGAGCTGTAGAGCTGGGTTTTCACTGCACGCTGATGGTACTTCAGCCTTTGTTGTTTCAGTCCCAATGGTTTCATCTAGATATTGAATGGGACAGCAAGGGACCACTGCATCGGTACACTCAGCCTGAAAGGGCACCAGCACAGCTGGAGTTGGCTGCACCCGGGCAACAGAAGTCAGGGATGTTTTGTGCTCCCACATTCTGGACTTGCATGGCCCAGTAGAAAAGGGGGAATAGTATCTTTATGGACGTGCTTGTGCGGAGGAGGGAGAATGGAGCTGATTGATCTGGGGACGTTCAGTGCTTGGGGACGGGTGGGGTCTTGACTGCCATGCAATGGAGTTATGAATGACCTGATGATTCACAGTATGGATTCATATGAGGACATGACTGACATGTGGATTGCTGTGCCTAGCCGTATAGAGGAATAGTGTTTGCTTACTAATTCCTAATTGTTTCTGATCATGTGTTTAGCTTTAGTATATCAAATGCTGATTGTATGATGAGATGCAGTGATAGCAATCAACTTTCTAGATGACATAAAAAGCTCAGTCTATTTAGTTTAACAAAGAGAAGGTTAAGGGGTGACTTCATCACAGTTTAAAAGTGCCTGCACAGGGAACAGAAATGTAATAATAAGGGGTTCTTCAGAAAGGTATAACACGATCCAGGGGCTGGAAACCGAAGCTAGACAAATTCAGACTCAAAATAAGGTGCACATTTTTAACAGAGGTTGATGTAACCATTGGAACAACTTGCGGATTCTCCATCGCTGAAACATTTAAAATGAAGATTGGATGGTTTTCTAAGAGGTCTGCTCTAGTTCAAACAGGAACAATTTCAGGGAAGTCCTATAGTGTGTGTTATGCAGGAGATCAGAAGATATTAATCTATTACTTCTTTGAGAAATAGCCTGGGATCTTTCCATGAAGGAGTGGGCTGGAAATGTACACACGTGTGGGGGCAGAACCAGAGTTGGGTATGGCACGATTGCATTCTGTGTATTGACTCTTTCACCTTGCTCAGTTTGTGAGTACAAAGCGATTCTTTCTGTCAGTCCTTTCTGCTCCTCTGGAGGCCTGAGAATCAAACTGGGCTTATCAGCACCAGTAAAAAACTCCGGAGCCCAAACTCTCCCTCCACTACACCCATGCAAACCCCCAAGCAACTAATGAGAAGGAGTGAGATGGAAAGGTGACAGCCTGATTCTCAGAGCTGAGGAAGTTTTAAAACAACATCTTTGTGCTTAGAAACTGATGTGGGGTCAGTGAGACAAAATGAACAGGGAACACACAGACAGAGGCTGGTTTTCCAAAGGCTTTTTTTCAGGACAGAGCTGCATTTTAACTGGCATTTCCTGGCTTGCGAGTGCAAGCTGGGCAGACATGACAAACCTTAACCCCCCCCCCCCCTTTTTTTTTTTNCATTTTAACTGGCATTTCCTGGCTTGCGAGTGCAAGCTGGGCAGACATGACAAACCTTAACGCCCCCCCCCTTTTTTTTTTAAAATATGGAATAAAATCTTAATAGCAATGACTCTAAATGAGTAGATTGCTTCATTCTAACAGTCCTCGGTTGTAAATAGCCATCTCACTCACTTGCGGAATGAGTGTGTCATTTGAAATCTTTTGCACAAGGTTTCTGTATTTGCTTCAAGACATCAGGTGCTGATGATTATCTGTCTCAGGTCAAGTGGTTCCTTCGGGTGGCTGTAAACCATTTCTCTTATCTTTTCATAACTCCGAAGTTGTCATTTAACAAGAACTGTGGGTTTGCTCTGAAATAAAATCCATCCGAAGAATGCAGCAAGACTTGTTCCTTTTGCGTGTGGTGAAGCATGAGAATGCATTGATCTCTTTATTCCATTTGGGTTGTGCTTACTGCAAGGACTAAATGGGAACGGGGGAGGGAGCAGAGCCCTTGCAGCATTCTGCTCAGATAAAGCTGTGGCATGCCCTTAGCAGGAGCCCATACTGCTGCTTAGGGCCCCATCAGCAAGGTATTTAAGCACATGCCAAAAAGGACTATTCCATTGGGACAATTTTGGGGTAAAGGTAGGCAGGTGCAGAACTGGGGTCTGGCAGGCGCTCCACTTCATTGCACAGCGGGGGGATTCTGATGATGTCCCCGTGGGAGCACCAGCATTCTAGCTAGGACCCCAGCAGAGACCTACAGAGCACTGGAGAGGTGGGATTCGCAAAGTTATTCAGGCACCTAACTTCCCAAAATAGGTCAGCTAGGATAACTGGGACTTGCAGCCTAAAACAAGGAGGCGATTCTGCCACTCCTCTGGGAGGGAGCTTGGCAATCAAGGGCTTGGCCCAGCGAGATCTGCCAGCTGCCTGGTTCAAACTAGACTGAGAGATGAGATGCAGACTGGATGGCAGTTCTCAGGAGTGGACGCGGATTTAGAACCAATTGCTGAAGTATATTTAGCTCATTAAAGGCTTCAATAGAATCATCGAATCATCGAATCTCAGGGTTGGAAGGGACCTCAGGAGGTCATCTAGTCCAACCCCCTGCTCAAAGCAGGACCAATTCCCAACTAAATCATCCCAGCCAGGGCTTTGTCAAGCCTGACCTTAAAAACCTCTAAGGAAGGAGATTCCACCACCTCCCTAGGTAACCCATTCCAGTGCTTCACCACCCTCCTAGTGAAAAAGTTTTTCCTAATATCCAATCTAAACCTCCCCCACTGCAACTTGAGACCGTTACTCCTTGTTCTGTCATCTGGTACCACTGTGAACAGTCTAGCTCCATCCTCTTTGGAACCCCCTTTCAGGTAGTTGAAAGCAGCTATCAAATCCCCCCTCATTCTTCTCTTCTGCAGACTAAACAATCCCAGTTCCCTCAGCCTCTCCTCATAACTCATGTGCTCCAGCCCCCTAATCAGGCCTTAACAGAGGGACAGGGGCCATGCTGGGCATCTTAAGGATTGGAGAGTGTGAAGGTTTTGAATATTCCCCTGTGAGCCTTTGTCAAGTGTCGCCGTGGCTGTCTGAGGTGTGGGAAGAGGAGGGACAATCCAGAAGAAGGGTAGGTCTCTTAAGAGATAGGGAGATTTGGTTCATATGCTGTCCTATAGGATAAGTTATTGTCAGTCTAGCCCTGTTGGCAGCAGAGGCTGTAAGGGTTTCATAGATTGTTAGGGTTTAAGGCCAAAAGGGACCATCGTGTTAATCTTGTCTGAACTGCATAACACTGGCCAGGGGGCTCAGCTCACCTGTGATTCCTGCATGGATCTCAGTAACCTGTGGTTGACTTAAAGCAGAACGTGTAGATAGAGATCTAATCTGGATCTAAAGCTCTCTCGCTCTCCACGTACGCTGCCATTGAGAGCGGGGGAAGAGCGCCTTCTGCAGTCCCCTGGGTTTCCATGGAGGGATTTGCTAGCAAGTGTTCATTGTAAAGGGCAGGCATTTCAACTTGCTTCCCTCTTAGTCTGCCAAAGCCCAGTTATTCTTCCTGGCGTGCCGCAAAACCCATCTCTTCTCCCAGGTATTTGGGGATGAAGCCGATGGTGAGACACAGTGTTAAGTGGCTTTTATGTTAATGATTGTACAAGCTACGGACAGTTCATCTGATATGATGACACTGATGGGTGTATATTTTGCTACAGGAGGATAATGTGTTGTGGAGCTGCCCACCACAATGGAGAGGAGCTGTTTGGTTATAAATAAAGATTCTTCATTTTTATTTTAATTGCAAAAGCCTGAATAAACATCACTGCGGCATCCTAAAACATGCAGTTTGGAAACTCCCTCCTGCAAGTGAGAGCGTTTGCTTTGGCGGCATCACTAAATATGTTCCCCGTGATCCTGAGGGCAAGCGGACAGGCCACAGCTGGGCTCCACAGAAAGGGCAACAGCTCACCATACCCAGGAGATTGAGACGAGAGATCCTTGCACCAACACTCCCTGGAGAGCAGCATTCCGTGTGTAAATGCACTAGTCAGGAACGGAATACCTGCTGCCAGGCTGCTGAACATCTTCCGCCAGTTCCTTAGCCAGCATAATGCGTGCAGCCCCATGGAAGCCAGGAAGGCCAGATCCTCTGCCAGTGTAAAGCAATTGGATCTCATTGTAGCAATGGGACCAGACCCCCTGCTGGTGTCAGTCAGCTCAACCTTGACCAGAGTCATGTTGGATTCTCCTTCACCGGCAACTTTTCAATCAAGATTGGATGTTTTTCTGAAACTTATGTTCTAGTTCAAAGGAATTATTTTAGGGAAGTTCTCTGACCTGTGTCCTACAGGAGGTCTTCTGGCCTTGGAATCTATGAACCTCACTGAAAGGGGATTTAGTCTTCCTGGCTTCAATGTAATCAGCACAGTCCCATTGAAGTTGATGGGCTCAAAATGCCAAATGGTGTAAATTAGCCAGAGCACCCATTGAATTTAATGAAGCTACATCGGTTTATGCCTCCTGAGAACTGGCCCATTTTTTAAAATCAAAAGTGCACATTTAATTGAGGTAACCAGGACCAAAAATGAAACGGATCCGTTCCAGATGTTACTGCTACCATAAGTCGATTCAAATGAGAAAGGGAAGATGGGAGGAATTTAGCCTAGGAGCTTTCTAGAGCCCTGGTTTGATCAGGAGTCAGTCTAAGCTGTGCTGGTGGCCGTACTGGCGATCTGTGTCGCCAGCATCCCCCAGCAATTCAAATCAAGCCAACTGTGTGAAAAATATTGACCTAAGATCTAACACAGATGCTGAATACATTGTTATGCACTTGATTCAATGTTTGATGTGCGGGGGGGGATCACGCAGTGTTGATGCATGGTTGGCAAAGTGTCCTAGTGGCCAGCACAGCCGTGACTGGATCTGCAATGCTGTTTGTAACAGCTACAGAAAGAGTTAGATAATGTCCCCATATGGCCTGAGTTGGAATCCAGTGTCCTCTCCTGCTTCAGCCTTTCAGAAAACATGTAGATAGATTGTAAATAGTTATTCTTTAGCTTAGTTCAGTTAGTCTTAGTGTAGTTAGCGTAGTTTGTTTTCTCGGACTGGGGATTCCCTCCCTGTAGTCGGGGATCATGCCTAGACTCTGGGCTTCAAAAACAGTGTTTCCTGTCCTAAATCCTTCTGTGTCAGCAACAACACCAACACTTCCTCTGCTGTCTGGGGGAGACGCACGTCTTGGGGAAGTTCAGCATTTGTTGCTTGTTTCCACCAAGAACTCTAAGGGAGGGGTTCTGACCTAAAATGTTTGGTCCGTAATCTTGATGGAAGCATTTGGTGAGACGTTTTGCTTAAGCACTAGAACAGGGGTCGGCAACCTATGGCACGCGTGCCAAACATGGCACGCGAGCCGATTTTCGGCGGCACGCCGCTGCCTGCCAGTCCCAGCCCCACTCGCCCCCCCCGCCCACCGCTCTCCCCTGCGGGGGCAGGAGGCAGAAGCTTGGACCTGCGGCAGCCAAGCTCCCGCCTCCCCCGCTTCTTCCCCCAGCTTGGAGCTTTCCTGCCCCTCCTCCTCCCTCCCGACAACCAGCTGATGGCCGGGGGAAGGGGGGCGGAGCCGAGCCGCAGCGTGCTTGCTGCTCCGGAGACAGAAAAGAGGTAGGGACCGGGCCTTGGGGAAGCGGGTGGAACAGGCATATCCCTTCCAGCCCCCTGCCCTGAGCCGCTCAGGGCAGGGGGCTGGGAGCACCCCCACAACCCGAGCACCCCAGCCCTCACCCCTGAACCCCCAGCCCTCTGCCCTGTACCCCTGAACTCCCCCACACCCCCAGCCCTCTGGGCTGTACCCCTGAACTCCCCCCCAGCCCTCTGCCCTGTACCCCTGAACTCCCCCCCAACACCCAGCCTTCTGCCCTGTACCCCCCCAACACCCAGCCTTCTGCCCTGTACCCCTGAACTCCCCCACACCCCCAGCCCTCTGCCCTGTACCCCTGAACTCCCCCACACCCCCAGCCCTCTG